>OZ010575.1:137994685-138372185 GCA_963932145.1 Acanthosepion lycidas
TATCCAAACACATTGATGGAGCGTACCGAAGCCACAGATTTTGACATGAAAGGTAAGTTTAACCTCAAGGAACTTTTTAAAGTTTTGGTCGTGTTCTGTTTGCGTGCGCCCTGCAATTATGATATCGTCGATGTAAAGGAACGTGCCGCGTAGGTTTTCTTTCATTATTATTCTGTCAACAGCTCTCTGGAACGAGGCGGCCCGTTTTTGACCCAAACGGAATTCTACAGAACTGAAACAAACGACCATTCGCCTCAAAAGCAGTGTTAAGTGGCACTTGGTGTTAGGCACTTTTGAGGTCAAATTGGAAAAAAAATGTAGTATCTAGCGAGGTCATTAATCATTTTATTCATTCTTGGAAGGGGATACACGTCCAGTTCTGTGTATAGGTTTATCGTCTGTGAGTAATCTACGCACATCCGTTTTTTTTGTTTTTTTTTTATGACGGTGGTTAGGGTCCTTCTCCACTTCTAGCTGGACTCGCCATGGTGAAATGTTTTCTTCAATTACGCATTTAGAAAGCAACTTCTGAATTTCTTTAGTGATGAAGGCCTGATCTTCCTTGTCAAAGTGCCTCGACTTGGCGACAGGGACCCACCGTATTTGAACGTTGCTCTCTGATGCTGGCCGAGTATCATGTCAGAACACAGTCCTTCTAAACACCTAAACGGGTGGCAACATACGACTGGTCAAGACAAATGGTTAGATTTACAAGTACATAACCCCTTGAATCAGTGTTTAAAGTTTTCTGGGCCACGGTGATACCTTTACTAGACGAGTGAACTTTCAAGCTTAGTTCGCGCACGATTCCTTCACTGAGATAACTGTCAATGCTACAAGAATCGAGTAGAGCACTTAGTTTTTTCCATTATCAATTACATCGGGTTATATTTCACGTGGTACGTTGGTAATCATGGTCAGTATATGAACACTGTTGCTAATGAATTTGACGAAGGTTTGGGCCGACATGTACTTACTTTGAGTATATTTTTACAAGGAGTTACGCGGGCAAGACAGTGGTCCTGCTGTGACATCACCCCGTGCCTCTCTGCCCCCGTGCTATCCTGTGACGACCAATGTGACTTGGTATTGGTCGCGGCGCCAAATGTGACGTTCTAACCCTTGGCTGATTCGGATGGGAATCTCGTTAGATTCGGTATCAGCTTTGTCGTTCCCAGCTCGCCTCCAACGTCTGGTTACCGAAGTAACTGCTTTGATTTCTAGTCTAACCTACCCACGTTGTGATTTGATCTTAGCTAGACGAAATCAATCATTCGTCGGGCCGTTATGCAAGCCGAATTCGAGCGAAGGTGACACCGCACAAGTATATGTAAAAGAAAATAAAGTAATAACTCGAAAGGTTCAAATGTGTTAAAAAAAGAATAACAAATATTTTTATATCTGGTTGCTGAATACAGGACTGCGTCTTTCTCCCAAACCGCTTCTATGGATACGTGACAATTTGCGTTTGTTAGGCAAGTCTTAATATGTTAAGTTGTTTTTCAATAACTGGTTTTTGGTATCTTCAGGCGATATTCGTAAAACTTGTTTTGGTAGTGTGAGTCTAAGTCTTTCTTCAAAAATAAATTATTTTTTGGTTAGAAGTCTAAGTCGGAATGCGTGGGATCTTTCAGTCAGCTGCGAGGCTGGTCTCCGAGCTCACAGCTCAACTGTCTGCGTTTGCCCAACTGCCCTGCGTCTCCGTTTATATGGACGCCGACCAAAACCGGGTGGGGGCCTATCGTGGTTTGGGTTCCTCGATAATTCCAAATCCACAATAAGGATTTTCTTTGTTTTCAGATAGGAAAATTTATCACTTTCTATTTTTGGAAGTCCATTACTTTCTGTTTTAGAGGGGTTCTTAAGGGAAAATTCTTCCTTTCTCATATTGGTATCTCACACCAATCCCCTCAGAGGCGTCAACAGGTTTCTCTCCTTTCTCATATGTTTACCTTGCCCATCGCTCATGCCACCATTCAGCCAATGAACGCTCGGCAGCGTGGGTGTGGCTAGACTGGCCTCAGTTTACAATTATCGCACAAAGAAAAAAAAATTATCTTCCTTTTTCTTTTCTTTCTTTTCCCCAACCAGACCCCCCACGACTCGTAGTGTGGTCCTTAATTTCTATCTTAACTGAATGTCATCTGGAATTTATCAACGAGATTTTTGTCAAGTGATTATCAGAATTTCCTTATATTCTTAACACCTTCGTACTTCTGTCACCAACAATCCGTCCCGGTAACAAACTTTTATCATGACCAATTCTGGACATAAAACAGGTGGTCTCTTTCCAAAACTAAATGATATCTCCGAAAGATAGCTAATGGTTTATTCTTTTCCTTTTTCTCTTTTCCCTTCCCTTTTCTTTGGGTTTCAGCTGATCTTTTTTCTCGGTCGCATTCTCAACCTGATTACGATTATCTTCCAGCATTTCGCCCCGCGAGCCACATGACCAATTTGAAATTTTCATTATTGCCATGGGCAGATTGCTATCTGCCCTTCCTCGCCGCTTCATGTCATAAATTAATTCTGTCAGATCCGAGATCTTATGAACTTCCTATCTTCTGCGGAAAAAAAAAATACTTTTCTTCGCAAATGAAAATAAAATCTTTACCACTTTTTTTTTGTTAAAAAAAAAAAAAACATCGCTCTGTATGTCTTTCGTGATAGCTTCTTTTTGCCTTAAGTATTTATCGCTTTTAATTTTCACGCTTAATTAGTTAGCCAAACGCTAAATAGTGTCACACAGCGAATGATAGGGAAATCCGTAGAAAAAGCATTTACACTTTACTTGATAGGTTCAACCAGAGGTTTATAACAATTCTCACATACCTTTGTGGGTTCCGGGTCAACTATTGTTGCCATTTGATCTTCTGAAGTAGCGTACAAGTCGTTATTGCATTGGGCTAAGTCCAATGTAGAAGCTTGAGTATAAGCTGTGTAGGTCCAGATTCCAGAGTATTATTATCCAGAAGACGCTGACATACGGGATACAAACCTATGCCTGTAATGAAGGCATCTCGCATTTTTCAGCAGTATGATCTCTGAAGTTGCAGTTTTTCCAACTCCCTGAAAAACTCGTCTAGCGACTCGCCCAGCAGGGTTACGGTTAGGAATCGAACCTGTATCCTATTATAAACAGAGCATTTACTTAAATATTTGCATCTATAAAGAGAATGTATAAACATAAAAATGTTTAAAATAATTGTCGGACATTGTCCATTTCATAATGTGTGATGTCATTTGTTTACATTTGGATATGCCATGAGCAGATATGAATGTACATGAGAGAATCATGGAAGATTGTAGTTTAAAGACAGTAAAATCGACCCTGCTAACTGAACGCTCCTCTGTGGCTGAAATGGTTAAGGCACGTCAGGGTATATGATGGTTCCGTATAGAATACCAGTTCGGACATTCAGGACAGTGAATATTGTTTAATACTGTTTATTATAAACAGAGCATTTACTTAAATATTTGTATCTATAAAAAGAATGTATAAACATAAAAATGTCTTAAAATAATTGTCAGACTTTGTCCATTTCATAATATATATATGTATGTATAAACAAACAAAATAATTTAACCCAACTAAATAAACGACTTCCAGCAAGATAACTGCCAAAATAGACTACCCACGATGCACCACTGACCCATATATATAGCCGGGAAAGAAAAAAAAACAACTGATGGCCTGACAATTGCATCTAGCATGAAACAGCCTGTTGCCTCTAAGTGTTGACTTCAACGTTCACTTTTATATTTACACACACTCTATCTCTGATATTGAGCACTTTATCCCATAAATATAGCACACCTTAAGAGTATATTTCTTCATATATATATATATATATATATATATATAAGAAACAGTAGATATTTTTATATATAGTGCTCAATATTAAAAGTATTAAAATAACATTAAAAATAGAGCATTAATAATATTATATGAAAATATTACTTAACTTTTAAATATCAATTTTATCCCGACTTCAAAGTTTCTTGGTAAAATTTCAAGTCTTCAGGACATTCCGGTCCTAAAGTTGATTTCCAAATTTTCTTTTTTAATTTTTCTATCTGTTTTTTGTTCCATTTTGTACATGTGCCTATTCTTGAAATTAACATTCTTTTACATGCAAACAGACATGAAAATTTGTTTTTTGTTTGTCTTTATTTTTTCAGCTGTAGATTTTCTTCCAGTTGTAAATTACTCCAGATTAAATTCAAGAGATACCGATATTGTATTGAGGGAGAGGGAGAAAAAGAAGGAAAGATTCAAATTTATGAATATCTAACAATGGTGAAGTTAGGGGAAGAGGATGAAGACCTGAAGATATATTCTCAGTAGACTTTAAGGTTTGAGATGACCTTATTTAATATCACATATGCTACAATGTTGCATTAAAATATTGTTAAGTCAATGGGAGTTAAGAAACACTGTGTCACTTACTGGCTAAGAATCTGATGTGTGTGTGTGTGTATATATATATATATATATATATTCAATTTAACAAACTTTTATAAATTTATGTTAAAAATAATGTTTGGTTATTTAAGATATGTCAAAATGTTTATGCAATTATTAAGAGGAAAGACTAAAGTACTTTTTTTGATTATTTTACTAAATTCTTCATTCTTTCTAGTATGTTCAAAATTTTGGTGAAAAATCTTTTTATTTATTTTATTATTATTTATTTATATATTTCATCAGTGGGTTTACCAAAGATTAGTATTAGAAAATTTTGTATCATTTTGGACATTAAAATGTTTTTCTTTACATTTTTTCCCAGTTACCATAACCTCCAACACAATTTAACAAGCCCTGCACTAGATCTTTTAATGTGTTCACTTAGTTTTAATGACCCATTGTGTCACTGCTTAAATTAGGTTAGGACTCACATTAAGTCAAGTGAAGCCTAAATGATATTATCTCAGATTTAAGTGTCTGGTTTTTTTGACCATCAGTAAAATGACTACTCACTATCCACACATAGGTTGAAGGGAAGTGAAACAAATAAATAATAAATTAAAATTTTGAGGATCAAGTAGTACTTGAATTCTGGTCAGAGGCATATATAGACAGTGGTACAGAATGTCAATTGTAAGCCTCCATAAAGGGGGTTGAACAGGCAGTTGGAAGTGACAAATTATATACAACAACAGAAATGTAGAGTTAGAGGTCAATGGAATTCTTACTGGCCAAAGAGAAGAACTGGTTTATTTATTGTAAGAGTGAAGTGGACACTATCAACACATAAAATATCCCAAGTGAATCTGTGAATAAATAACAAATATATTAGAAACAGGATTCTTGTGGTATTTTACCTTCTATTCGCTAGTGAATGTACAAAGGGTTTTCCCCAGGTTTTGTTCACACTGACACAAATGAGAATTGAAGCACAACAGTGAGTAAAACTGTTTAGTTGGTAAAAAAACTGAGAGAGGGCCCTGGTGTATGTTAGTATGCATAACAGATCATTATACAGCAATTTAGTGAGCCCGGCACCAGTTATATATATATATATATATATATATATATATATATTATATTTAGCTTTCCAAATTTCCAAATATTTTTTATATAATAAACTTACCAAAGTTCATTCCCCCACTCCAAATAGTTTTGAATATTGCTATATTCATTCTCAAGGATTTCATTTTTTTTTATCTGTTCATGTGACTGTTTTTGTCTAATTGCAGCATTGCCTTGTTTGCTGGAATCAATTTCATGTCACTCAAGGCAATGTCATTTGCATTGGACAAACTAATTTTTTTTCCAATACACACTTCAGTATATGATTCCCTATGGAGAAAAATATTGGCTATCATGTATAAAAAAAACCCCAAATAAATTCAGATAAAAACTGACATCATACTGAATAACTTAAAATTGATTCCTGAAAATGAGGGTGTTTCAGAATTAGCAAAAAAACAAAACAAAATCTGAATATAGAAACATTTAAAAGTACGAGAGAAAAACCAAAACCAAAATAAACTTAGGTAAGTTCACAGATTACATAAAAAGCTTAATTAGAAGGAAATCAATCAGGTTTCATATTTTTTATCAGTAAACTGAAAAGTGATGTTGACTATTATTTCCAGAGGAATGTTCAGAGAATTATAATTCTTTTATTCCATAATTTCAGTTCTTTAATAAAAAAAATAACTGAAATGGGAACAGTAATACAAATGAAGCAACACGGGAAGTTTAAACAATAACTAATTTTTGTGGAGGAAATTATTTTCTATTGCACGAAAATGATGTATAAATCACATGTTTGCATATTTTTATTATAGGCTTTAATGAAAATGCAATGTGATACATTTCACAAGAATATCCAACAGGTTTTTACAGGTGTTGTCTGAAATATGGACTATACATATTGCAAGTATATGGTTTCTCTCAAGTATGTACTCACATATACTTAAATTTCATTGAAAATCCAGATGCCCCTGTCTAGGGTATATGGTCAACTATGATTTCTCACACATCCTTAGGAGATAAGTAGATAGATTTTTTTCCATTTAATTCAATGTGATTATCAGAGTTTCTTAGGAATTTTGTCTACAGTCCATCTTTGATTCAACTTAATTGCCAGAGTTTTCAGTATTCCTGTCTCCAGCCCACCTTAGAATCCTTTGAAAATTTGACCACCCATCCAGTTTTTGGGTGGCCTACTTTTCCAGAACACAAGTGGATGGATAGAGGAGTGGGACCCCAGCCAGTATCCATGTAAGCAGAGAGAAGCAGGAGGTTAGCAACAGCCAGTAAGTGACCAGCAACCAGTAAGGAAGTGAGCAGTGAGGAATCAGCACTTGCCTAGACAGTCAGTGAATGTAAGAGTCCTCTTTCCATGGCTGGAAGTTAGTAAGTTAGCAGTCCAACTCGACAAAGCCGAAAGAAGATATGTGAAAAATTGTATTGTTGCTATTTCCCAACCAGTGTCTTGAAAAGCATTAGTCATTATTCTTTGCTGAATCTGATCACAGCCAAGAAAACAAACCCATGAACATAGCGAGTTGAGTGCATATGCAGACACAGCTGACCTTGAATGTCATCATAGATTATGCAGAACTGAAAAATAAACAGAAATAAAGAAACAACATGTAGGTGGAGAAGTGGACTGTTGAAAAGTAAATGACTTTAAAAAGGAAAAAAATCAAGGAAATAAGAAAGAAAGAATGAGCAATTGAAATGCAAAGATAAATTTTGTAAAAAAAAAAGCAACGTGAAAGAGAAAGAAATACATTAAAAAACAGAACTTTAAAACTAAAAAAGAAAAAATAAATGATTGAAAAACAGAGAAAGAGTGTACATTTTGTTGATTAAAATTCACACATGGAGAGAAAGATGGAAAAAGGGAAAGATCAACAAGAAAACAAAATGATTGATAACGTTTTTTAATCTCCCCCATGCTTGCAATTTTGCTTACCATGTTTTTTTCATGTTCTCCAGTTACGTTTGTTTTTAGCAGTATTTTTTAGCAATAGTAATATTTTTTTGGTGTGTGCGTGTATATATATATATATATACACGCACACACAACTATAGATAGATTAATCTCTAGAATGGTGTCAGGTAGTTCCCAGCTTCCTATATACTCAGGAAAGCATTTGAATTTCATGCTTGGATAGAGGTACTGAAAAAGAAAAGCCAGAATCCATAATCTAGTGTCAGCAGAAATTTCACTTAGCTTATGATTATTCTGATGGCACTGTCTCCAAATATATAGGTTTATTCCTAGATGACAATCCTTAAGCTAGCTGGATCAATCTCTTGCCACAGCTAACAACTAAATATGGAGAATATATAAATGCGGCTGATACTGCCACAGAAATAGTTAGAATTAGGCAGTGTGAGAAAGAAAAATTGTTCAAACTAGTTAATAAAGTGCTAAACTTGACCAAAATAGTATTTAAGTATGTGGTACAGAGAGATGGAGAGGCTGTACAGGCCCAGTGAGCAGAGCATTATACAGATGCAATTAGAAACACATTCGTAAGGACTGATACAGTGAGGGCAGCCACAAACACAATTGCAGAGGGATTTCCAGTGACACAAAAGAGTCAAAGACTGAGAGACTGGGGTCTTCCCAAAGGCACATGCATGGGATGGAATGGCCCATTAAGGAAAGAGAGAGTCTATGTCTCAATGGAAGAGAACAGTGGACTGTTATCAATCTAGTAGTAGTAAAAGGTGTCACACAACCAAGAGGAATAAGCAGAAATCGCACCTAGAACCCAGGCAAATGGTTTGTTGGGGGTGTGAACAGTCTGGTCATCTAAGGAAGAGGAGAGACATACATTTGCTCTGTTCAGTCAGAAATCTGATTTAATATGCAAGGCAATGGTGGAGGGGGGAATGAAATTAAGGCATTAATAGACACAAGGGCATGAACCCAGAACTTCCACACTAAAGATGGGGAAAAGAAAAATAAATGAACCCCAACCACCTCTGAAGGTAGTTCAATCCAAGCAGGGAAAAATTCTGGACAGGCCCTCAGCCCGTGAAATATTGTACTATACCAGAGAATGGTTAGCAGTCCTTCTCTTCTGTTCAAGCACCTCTAAAAAAAATGTCACATTACAGTAAGCATTACTCTCCAAGGAGAGAAACAATACCAAAAAGCAAGAGGATTTTAAACAACCTTTCAAGTAACTCAAATCACAGGAAGTGTCATTTCTATCAATTTTCCAAAATAAACAAGAGGACTTTAAACCCCTCTTCAAATCTTTCCCTTTTCATAATGCCCCACCTCCAGTAAAAAATGACGTTTTAGCATACCATAGAAGTGAAAAACAGTTTTGCTCCTCAACAAGGCAAAAACCAAAGAAAGTAGGGAGTGTCATCACATGACCTTCCCTTCATAACAAGATGCACAAATCCTACATCTCACTGCACAATGATTACATTTCTTGCTTTTTTTCCTTTTTGATGCAATAAATAAAAAATGAAATAGCATTTATTACAAGTTGCAGCAATTTTTGACAGAATACACACAAGACTAAAAAAAATTCTCATCAAAATATATATGTGGGTATATCACAACTGTATTCACCTTCAGATTGCTGGTGGGTTCCTGTGTAGTATAAAATCATCAGACACAAGGGTGAAAGATTGAATTTGAAACAAAGTTCACATTGTTCTTTTCTCCAAAAACCTAATCAAGCTGTAGAACAGAGAGCTACAAATGTCCTTCCTTTTCTTTTTTTCTTTTCTTTGGATTCCATATATAGTGGAAAATTGTAGTCTTATTCCAATCAAATAAGGAATGTACAGGCTATAGACGAGGAAGGGACTTGTTACAGGTATGCATAGGAAAATCAACAGTGACTGTAAGAGCTACCCTGGCCCTGGCTATTGTCAAACATCAGATTGTTACATTTTACAAGATGTCTCTCCAATGTACCTTCGCCTGTATGTGTTCAAAGATGTACTGTTTGAAAAATGGTGCATTATAAACCTGTATATGTATCTTCAAAAAAAAAAAAATACTTGCAAATTATACCCCACACACTACCCAAGAATATAGTTATTCTCCTGTATGTGTTCGCATGTGTGTTTTTAAAGAGGAACTAACTGTGAAAGATACTCCACACACTTTACAAGAATATGGCTTCTCTCCAGTGTGTGTTCGCATATGTACTTTTAAATCTGCACCCCGAGAAAATACTGACATACACACTTCACAGGAGTATGGCTTCTCTCCAGTGTGGCTTCGAATGTGTATTTTTAATGATGAACTACTTGTAAAAGTTACCCCACAAACTTCACAAGAAAATCGATTCTCTCCAGTGTGTATTCGCTTATGTGCTTTTAAAGATGAACTATTTGAAAATGAGGATTTGCAAACTTCACAAGTGTATGGTTTTTCTCCAGTGTGTGTTCGCATATGTCCTTTTAATATTGAATTATGTGAAAATGCTGATCCACATATGTTGCATAAATAGGGTCTCTCTCCAGTGTGTGTTCGCATGTGTATTTTTACCTCTGACTTCCGAGAAAATGTTGACATACACACATCACATGAGTATGGTTTCTTCCCAGTGTGTATTTGTATATGTACTTTTAATTTAGACTTCAATGAAAATGACATCTGGCACACTTCACAAGAAAATGGTTTTTCCCCCGTATGTGTTCGCATATGGGTTTTTAATGATGAACTACCTGAAAATGATGTTCTGCATACTTCACAAAAATATGGTTTCTCTCCAGTGTGAGTTCGCATATGCCGTTTTAAAGTAGAATTCTGCGAAAATGCAGATCCACATACTCTACACAAAAATGGCTTCTCACCAGTGTGTATTCGCATATGTATTTTCCATTCTGCACTCCGGGAAAATGTTGACATGCATACTTCACAAGTGTATGGTTTCTCTCCAGTGTGTTTTTGCATGTGTGTTTTTAAAGATGAATTATTTGAAAATGATGTCCTACAAACATCACAAGAATATGGTTTTTCTCCAGTGTGTCTTCGCATATGTATTTTCAAGGTTGATGTACTTGCAAATGATGTCCCACACACTTCACAAGAGTATGGTTTCTCTCCAGTATGTATACGCATGTGAGTTTTTAAAGATGAACTAGTTGAAAAGGATACTCCACATATTTCACAAGAATATGGTTTCTCTCCTGTGTGTATGCGCATATGTACTTTTAACTTGGACTTCACTGAAAATGCTGATCCACATACTTCACAAGTATAGGGTTTCTCTCCAGTGTGTGTTTGCATGTTTTCAAAGATTAATTATTTAATAATTTACACACTTAAAAGATATGTTTTCTCTGTAATGTGTTACTATTTTCTTTTATTCTGAACTCTTTGAAAGAAATCCTTGAAACATTATCGGTACACCTTTTATACAAATACTTTCTCAAACATTTTAGCATGCATGTGTACTTTTAATGTTGCACTCTATGTAGATATTTTTGTAAGATTTAACTGCATTTATAATTGAATCATCTTAAAAATGTAGATTAATTCACTGTGAGTGAATTTTTAAATTTTGTTTCTTTATTTCCAATATGAATTTCTTGAAAATATAGATCTTTACATTTTAAAGAAATTGGGCTTTTCTCCAAGACATTTTTCCAATTTTGTTTTTAAATGAGAAATTCTTGAAAATGTAAAAAACCTGTAGGAAAATGCAGTCATTATTCTGCATTAACTCAGTTTTGACAATCAGAAAAAGCAGTCATTTCCCAGAAATATTCTTTCCAGAAAAACTTCTTTCAAACATCAGTTTTGTAAAATTTGTCACTCTTCTTCTCAATTATGTATTGCCACAGAGATTTCTGTTTCTTCTTGTGAACTTCTGATTAATTTTGTCTTCCACTTCTGACAATATCTGAAAGATTATTAAAGAAATTGGTGGTTATAATATATAATGTGAAATTAGAAAATATATGAACTTACAATTCAGTAAACTTATTACAGAAAGAAAAGTTAATATTTTTTGAGTAATCAAGCAAAGTTTAATGCCATTTTTAAGTGTGAACCCTTTTTTAAAAGAATTTAAATTGTTTTTTCATTTTTAGCAACTGTTAGATTATTTTTGGTATGGATATTTAAAAAGGAAATAATTTTGGTTTGGTTTGTTTTACGGCATATCAAACTCAATAGGTTATTTTATACTGACAAGATTTTTAATTCTTTCCCAAAAATGTATTTTGCTGCTAATAATTATTTTCTTCAAACATTCATTGCTGGTAATAATGTTTTACAAAAATGTATTGATGGTATTAAAACCTATTTTTACACTTTTATAATGCTTTAAACTCAGTTTTGTGGTTAACTATTTGCCTATAGCTAGGACCCTAACAGGTTCTACAACCCTGGGAACACCAGCAATTAAGAGGTGGGTCCATGCTCTTCAAAACCTCCTGGTCAGAGGCCTTGCTGCTGAATGTAGTTTATCATCTTACCCAGAACATGGATGTAGTTTATCATTTTACCCAGGATGCAAAATAATTTTGAATTTCGTAACATTTTTCCCTATTTGAAAAGTAATATATGATAATTCAATGACACTTAAATCCCGAATAATTAAAAAGAAAAAAAATTCACATTGGGTGCAATTAGTTATTTTATTACATAAAACAGGTAATAAAATAAAAATATAAAAGCAATATATACAAAAGAATCATTTAACTAAAAAAAAACTTTTAATGTAGCATAACAAGTAAAATTATTCATTCTACTATGTTTCATAAAACTGTATAAATTAAAAAATTATATTCTTAAACTAATAGTTATATGTAGGTACCTTGATCAATTGGCTAAAGAAAAAAAAAATGAAAAAGTGCCCCAAACATAATAAAAACAAAGTTTTTTCATCAAATAGGAAAAACCAAAGGATTTTTTTCATTATTAATTTATATTACTATATAGTAGGGAAGGACAGGGAAAGCCAATGGGTCACCCTAACAAAAGTAAAAGGCAGGATGGCACAAATTCATCTTAAGCCTCACAAATAAGATGTTGGATCTGTCAGCAAACTGGGCATTTAGCAGCCGGTTGCTCTCAGGTGAATTGCCGGCAGTGTTCAAAAAAATGGCATGTGAAGTGAAATTCCCCCATCCTGAGTGAAGTTAGGGGAAAGATTAATTTCCTGAGAAGTAGAGGCCTCAGATTTTTTCCAATCAGAACCAAGAAATAGTAGAAGATGGAGAGAGATTTTTGCTGCCAGCACCCTTGTCAAGGGTGAGGTCAGGTGGAAATCCTTGGAGACCCCAGAAGGGCCAAGATATATTCTCTACTGACAGAGCAGAGAGAATTGACAGGTCAGGAGTTACGCCAGTGAAAGCCTTGATACGGGAGCTTCAATTTCCCTGTTAAGTTCCAGTGGGTAACGGTGAACAGGAGAATAAGAAGGTCAGACCTGGAATATTTCAGGAATGATATCTCTGCCAGTAGTAGAGGGAGGCAAGAGAAGTGAACAAACATTTTATGTGGCCCCTAGACTGGTTAGTCAGATCATATTCGGAGAAGATTGGCTGAGAAGGTGTAAAGCTCAAAACAAAGTTTGGACTAGACACCCTCTGGAGGAGTAGAACTGCCCCTGAGGAGCACTGCATCGGAAACAATGACAAGGGATCACAGAGGGGAAAATATGAACATGTTTGCATCAGATAATTCGGATAAACAAGTATGAATCCGGTCGAGAAGAGATAATTTTGTGCGAGTCAGTGGTTGAAGGAAATGAAAAGGTTCCTCTTTTGATTGTGAATGCTTCAGACACCACTATAAAAAAAACACAAGAAGAAATGGGATATACTTGTCCCATTTGAAGTGTGAACCATGTGATAGTGAATAAGAGGGAGAGAATAGGTGTGCTTCCCAACCCGGTGTTAAGGCAGAACACCTCTGTTTTTGATCGAGATTGGTGGGTTTGCAGGGAGGTTACTTTATGTTTAGTCTTGAAATTTATGTATGGAATGATAACATTGAATTTGGCTTGGACAATGTTTATGGTGTTGTCTAAGGAAGAGGCTAAGACATGTGAAAAAGATGCATTGAGCGCATAGGCATCAGTGAGTCCAGTATATATTGTGGGTGACTGATGTTTGTGTGTTCTGCAGCTATTCCAACAAATGAGGAATATTGTCAAGTGGAAGCAGTAACATAATACTACCACAAGCAGTCAGCATGTCTGAGTATTGGCCAAGGTTACTAAACAGGAAATGAGATTGTCAAGGGTATTTGACAATCTCTCTCCTCCCTTACTACCAGGCTGAGGAGAGGTACGAAGAAAAGCAAGCCTTAATGGATTTGTTAGGAGTTAACATGAGTGACTGGTTTGAATTATGAGAACCAGTGGTAGCAGGGCTTCCTGAAAAGGCCTTGATTTAAGTGTTGGAGTTATTGAGACCCCTGGAAAGAATTGATCTTGCTCAGCTGAAAAAGGAATTGGATAGAGTGTGAAGAGGTAGTATAATCACAGCATATGCACCCCTGTAAGTTTTTCAATAGGAATAGGGATACTAATCCTTGTAGCTTTGGTGATCTCAGTATCATGGTTACTGAGAAGATATAAAAGTATATTGATTCAGTCTAAGATATTGGCAACCCCATGTGGAGATGGGGAGGAAATTCCATTGAGTGTTTGTAATCAAGAGAAGTCAGAAATGTCTGACCACATCAATGAGAGGCCTAGGAACTCTAAGGCCATTAGGGGTGTCACTGGGGATGCCAGCAAACCAAGAAGTGTAGTTGTAGAAGTCAAGTGACTTACCTGCCAACATGGCTGCCTCCTTCTATTTCCTTGTAAAGGCAAGCCAGCTGATTTTACCTTATTTTATAGGAGAGCGCCTAATACACCAGTTGGGTTGGTCCATTCAAATAACTTCATCGGGAGTATCTCCCTCTGAATCTATGCTTAATGCTATTTTAAATTTCCCTGTTCCGAAAACCATCACCGATGCAAGGTCTTGGTTTGGACTGGTAAACCAACTTGCCTGGGCATATTCATTAAGTCCCATTATGCTACCTTTTCGGGACCTTGTCAAAAAAAACTCAAAATTCACCTGGAACCAGACCCTTGAGAAAGCATTTCAGGAATCAAAGCAGGTCATTGTTGAACTAGTAAAGTGGGGCGTCTCAACATTTGACATCAACAGAATTACCTGCTTAGCTCCTGACTGGAGTAAAGACGGCATGGGATTTTTACTTCTTCAGAAACACTGCACATGTGCAATCGAACGAGCCCCTGTCTGTTGCCCTGAAGGCTGGCATCTTGTGTTTGCTGGAAGCAGATTCTGTACTGACGCTGAGCAAAGATATGCACCCATAGAAGGTGAAGCAGCAGCTATCAGCTGGGCACTTGAAAAGTGCCGCATGTTCATACTAGGTTGCCCAAACGTTATAGTCGTGACCGACCATGAACCACTCAAAGGACTTTTTGGTGATCGAGATCTCAGCAAAATTCACAACCCTCGCCTATTCCGACTCAAAGAGAAAAGCTTGAGATATCATTTCACCATGCAACACTGCCCTGGAAAATGGCACAGAGCCTCTGATGCTATTTCCCGCAATCCAGTCACTACAGTACAAAGCCTATTTGATACATTCTCCATAGAACCCTCCCTTATAGAAATTGATGAATCAGATGAGACTTGTGCAACAATGAGATTGACAGCCCTCACATCAATATCTCAGATGATAATCCTGCCTGACCACATTCGTTTTGCTGGTCAAGAAGACACACAATACACCCTATTAGGGAAAACCATAGACAATGGTTTTCCAAACAGTCGTCAAGCAACACCACCTACAATCCGGGAATACTGGGAAGTTCGTAACCGCCTAAGCAATGAAAATGGCCTAATACTACTTGACAGGAGAGTAGTGATACCAACCTCCCAACGCAAGAACATATTAAAATGCCTACATTCGGCTCATCAAGGAGTAGTTGGCATGAAAGCGCGTGCCAATGACTCAGTTTACTGGCCTGGAATGAATGCCTCAATTCGCAATTACAGGTATAATTGCATTACATGTTCAAGGAATGCCCCAAGTCTACCACATGAACCAATCCAAATGACACCTACACCTGAATGGCCATTTCAACAGATTGTAATGGATTTGTTCTATGTTAAATCCTTCACATATCTTGCTTGTGCAGACAGGCTCACTGGATGGCTCATTCTGTACCGCATCAAGCCAGGGCAAGCGGTTGCTTCCAGGTTGATTTCCATCTGCAGAGAAATATTCCAAACATATGGTGCACCTGAGGAACTTAGTACAGATGGTGGACCGCCATTCTCAGCTTACTCATTCCAACAATTCCTAAAAACCTGGGCTGTTAAGCAAAGAATTTCATCAGTGGCCTATCCCCAGTCTAACGGACGTGCAGAATTGGCAGTCAAAACTGCAAAAAGACTCATAAAAGACTGCACAGGACACCAGGGTTCCTTGGACAATAACATGGCAGCACAAGCAATCTTGCAATATAGAAACACCCTTATCCAAGGCATTGGCTTATCACCAGTGCAACTCCTGCTTCATAGAGGTCTTCGAGATTTTAACCCATCACACCCACAGTTATATAAACCACACCCTGAATGGATAGCCGCAGCGCAAAAACGAGAACAGAGATTATCCAAACGCAATGCAGACCTCATCGAGAAGTACAACCGTACTGCACATGCACTATCCCCACTTTATAAGGGTGACACAGTCTCCATTCAAAACCCAAATAGCCGTCGATGGGACATAGCTGGCCGAATAGTAGAGACGCTTCCCAACCGTCAATATAGAATTAGAGTTGCAGGATCAGGCAGAATAACCCTGCGGAACCGTAGGTTTCTAAGGAAACTTGAAGCACCCATAATCAAGACCCCCATACCAAGCGCCATGCCTGTGTCACCTGAGCCGACAATTACGGATACATGCAGACCACATCAATCTGCCATAGACTCGGAAAATGGTGACATTACATTACAAAATAAACCAGCGTCCCAGGGCCCTACTCAATCACAGCCATCAAGAATGAGGATTCCCAGGGCGCTATCCCGACTACTCCCGTACAATCAGCCAGGCAATAGGGAATTAATTCCTCCCCAACGGCCAATATGCTTCCGCAATGCGGAGAGGAGGGAGATGTAGAAGTCAAGTGACTTACCTGCCAACATGGCTGCCTCCTTCTATTTCCTTGTAAAGGCAAGCCAGCTGATTTTACCTTATTTTATAGGAGAGCGCCTAATACACCAGTTGGGTTGGTCCATTTTGCTAGAATGGACCTTCCCAATACATTTGCATGAGGGGTCTTTATTCAGCTATATATTTCTCCATAAATGACTCAAGTCAGTTTGGCTTTGGCTACATTTGCCTACTTGTGTGCTAAACCACTGGCAAACTAGCTAATATTCAACAGTAGTGAGAACCAAAACAGTTGGGAAATTGGTTGATAAAGGCACAGTGTTGTTGTAGAGAAAAAAATGTAAACTTACTGTAGCAATAAACGCCTGCAATAGGTTTCTTCTGTCTCTCGTCCGCAACACTTGTAGCCAATTTACAGTTCAAATGAGAGTCTGTGATAATAGTTCAACTGGGAATGGGTTCAACAATAAAATGGGTTCACAAATTCAACCTTCACTTCTTACCAGCAGAAATTCACATTCATCCACCAAGTGCAGAAAAAATCATACTGCCAGTAAGCAAAAAAACAAAAACAAAACGACTTTTATTCACCGAGTGATTTTTCTGATTGCCCACGCCATTCAGGGGAGGAAAGAACATTAGCATAGATTCTGATACTTAAAGTAGCAGATTTTTGCTAACTACTTGTAAGAGTTCTTGGATAGCAAAGGAAAATATTTGTCACAATGAAGAGAACAAATCACTGTTCAAGATTCGAAGATCAGGGAGGCATAAAGAAATGTCAAAATCTCGATTTATAGGTATTATGTCACAAATGACAATGTATGTAACCAGTCAGAAAAATAACTTGACCACTGCAGTCGTTAAATACATGAATTTTGTCTTTTTTTCTCCCCGATTTGAGAACACCAATGCTTTTATCGACCAAGCATTTTTCCTGCCAACAACTGAGAGAGGACACACAATATTAACATATCAATATACTTTTATGGCGACTCCTGTGACTGACTTGTTTCTAATTTGAATATACTGTCTTCAGCATATCATGCAGAATATCTGCCCTTTTTTTCAGCAAGTAACTTTCTTTTTCACCACAGTTTCTGTCATAGGATAAACGTGACATGCTACCGCTTGGTTTTCTTCGCTATACCACTTTTTCTTTAAACTTTCTTCGGCAGATTGCACACAAAACAGAAACTCTTTTTTGAGGTAGGTGGTTCTCTCTTTCATTACACATTGAGAGGTGTAACTGGACAGTCCAAACCATAATTTAAAAAAAAAAAACAACAAAAAAACTGCAAACTGAAATTTTCTTTTTTTCAATGGACAAAACTATAAACTGGACTTTTAATCATTGCTAATTTTAATGAAATTTCGATTGCATGAAAAAAAAAAAAAAAAATAAAATAAAAAAACAGATGAAAAAAGAGGGATTGCATGAGCCTCTACCTGAATTTTAAATTATTATAATTAAAATTTTAAAAAAGTGAAAAAATTCATTATTCTTCAAAAAAATTTTATTTCTTCAGACAATAGTGTCCTTAATACAACGTATTTACAAAAGCAATTAAAGCTTTTCTAATTAAATAATGTCAGTTTGGTTACATTTTTTAGTCTACTATTCAGAACAGATTTTCAGTTTGTAAAAGTTTGCAAAAAAAAAAAAAAAAAAAAAAGAAAAAGGAAAAAAGAAAAGGTGATTTACATTTTTCAAGGAGTCCAACTTTTAGTTTTAACTAATAAAAAAAAAATTCAGTAAATAGAAAGCCAAAGGTATTTCGCGAAACTTCATGAAATTAAGTAAGTGGTGGGTAACATTAAAAAAAAAGAAAAATTTTACCAAAATTTTCTAAAACAAAAAATTAAAAAAATAATTTCATTCATTTGAGAATAACTCTTGAAAGTATAATTAAATTCCGACAATTATTTGATTTTTGCAAGAATTTCTAAATTAATGTGTTTTCACCGGAAAAAAGCGGCAAAAATGAAAATGTCAACCCGGGTCCGATGTCGTAAACAAAACAAGATTTTAAATCAAAATTTCGAACCTGCTAGAAAGGATTAAAAAATTTCAAAAAATAATTAAAAAATACTTTGGTCTTTCATCTTAATAATAACATGAACATTTTGACGATAAAACTTTATTTTTATAAGTTTATATAACCTTTTTCATTAATGCTATGGCTATTTTCCCGTAAAAAAATGGAGGTACTTAGAAATTTGGCTTTCAATTAAAGCTTCAAGAATGGTTTTTCATTTTACAAAAATCATTTTAAACATTAGGTATAGAAAATTCAGTGGAGATGCCTAATTTAAAAATATGCATTTTTTTTTGGGGGGGGGGTTAAAAGAAAGTCAAACTTACCTTTTTTCAGTACGAATCTCTAAAAAAACCTTTTTCTTTTTATAGAAAAACAAACAGAATTAAGTTGCTGTTGTTGGTGGACTTGATGTTTCTTTTTCAAGCTCGACAAGATTTTCTAATCAATAAAACTTCCTATTTTTAAAAAAATTCATTATTTGAAAATACATAGCATGTAGTTTCTGCTGAACAGAACAAAGGAATAACAGGAAACGGTGTAAAAGAAAAATCTGTCCCTTGCTCAAAAATAGTCCGGGTACAGGCAATATGTCACAATATCGTACTGCAGTCTCAATTTGTCAATTTATTAAACTCAAAATCATCAAGTATCATTTAACTAAGAAAAACTATATCTACAGAAATTAAGTTTACATTTTTTTTTGTCTGTTGATTCTGAGTATCTTTCAAAGGAGACAATAGGCTCATCTTGACCACCACCCATTGTGCAAAATATTGAAGACACTATTCTTCATTGGTCTCCAATTCAAGATGTCCAAAAGTTAAAGAATATAATTTTTCATGGGATTAGCTTCTGTGAAACTTAACAGAATTCATTTTATTTTTATGCGACATTAAAAATATAGAATGAATATTAATCAAAAATTAGTTAAATTAATATTTTTGAGCTTAATTCCTTTCTTTTCTCGTTATTTTTTTGCCTTGTTGATGTCATTAAATATTTAATATATTAATTTTGATGTCATAAAATATTTTATAATATATATAAAGGACAAATGCATGGAAAATTTAAATCATAAAATTATTTTGGTTAAGCAGGAGCCTCTGTTACAGAAAATCTGCTTTGAATGATAAAATTAAAAATGCAATAAAACTAAGAAATTACAAAAGATTTTAGTTAATTTTATAATTGCTGACAACTGGACTAAAAAGGTCTTCCAGATATGAGGAATTCGTTACAAATTCTGGATATGAGGGGGTATATTTAGATTAAAATAAAAGAACTGAAATCTGGTTTAACATCTATTTTCAATGTTTTATATAGTAAACAAAATTAGCTAACGGTGAGTGAAATATAATGAAAATGATTTTAAGGAAAAAAGAAATAAATTATGTAATGTTTATGAAAATTCATTAAGTATGCCATGTATACAAAACAAATAATGTAGCAAGGATTTTTTAATTGCTGTTTAATGATGATTCTTTCTCTTCTAATGTCATTCTCAGTTTTTTCTGCATTTCATTTTGTTTGTGTTTTAAATTTTTTAAACAAAAAACACTTTTTAACTGCATTATTGCAATCATCATAGCTAAATACTGGCGTTCTTTCCATAAAACAGACAACCTTTTCAATAGTTTTTTCAATTTCAGTCCAGATTTCATCACAATCATGTTTTTCATTTCCTTGTTCATTATGACAGTGTGAACGCTGGGGAATAGTTTCTTTGGAAGATTTTATATCATACAATGTTGACTTTCCTATGTTGAACTCAGCTATTAGTTACAATAAACTTTCACCAGTGTCTAGTGTGTTTAAAATTTCCACTTTTTGTTATAACTCCAAAGTTGTTCTTTTCCTCTTATTCCCATCATCCTTTGCACCAATACAAGCCATTAGGGTGAAATAAGCATAAGCAATTATCCAAAGTAAATTTCCTGAAAAACAGAAATTTCAAATCAGTTACATATCTCCCAAATAGTTTAAATATACACATTAAAGTCATGTCTGGATATGCAGGATTCCGGATATGAAGGATTCTACTGTAATATATATTAAGGACACAATGAAAATGAGCCAATAAATTCTTTAAGTTTTCTAAAAAATACAATGGCTGAAAAAAAGAACCACGAAAATAAGGTTGAACAGTTTATTTGATATTATGGAAAAATTATTGACTTTCCATATGAATCATAAAAAAGGATCAGAAAACAAGGTAAATGGATAAGTTTTTAAAAATATACATTTATGCAAATTTTATGTTTGTCTATAGAAAAAGGGAATAGAGAATTGCTAAATATATCTCTTTAGAATTTTGTCAGTTTAGTAGGAATGAAGCCCAATACATAAATGAGTTTAAAATGTTATGATTCATGATGATGATATTTATTTCATCATTCTAGAAATCAAGATCTAAAATTTAATTATTCCAAAAACAACCTTTCCACCTATGATAAGTCTTGATGATAATAATATTTTATCATTCTTGAAATCAAGATCTAAAATTTCATCACTATAAAAACAACCTTTTCACCAAAAACAATGGCAGTAGTAGTGATAGAAAAAAGAACACAGATGTCTCTCCATGAAAATCTAGAGCTGATGGTTCTAAAAGCCGCCCTTAAATACAAAATTCTCAAGACAATTATAAACAAGAGTAAGCCCTAACTTTTAAAAAAAACAAAAAAAGATAAATAATCCTGAGAACATTTAACACACACAAAATCAGTATTGTAATTAAAATTACAAAAAGAAAAAGACACATTTATTTCAACACCCATCTCAAGGTCTTACTGTTGTTATTGTTGCACAATTTATTTATTTTCAGTATAAAAAAAGAGAAAAGGATCTATCAACTACAAATACATATAGCATTGTGTAACTTACATTAACAGCAACAACATCAACCCCATTACAAAAATAAATAGAAATACCTATCAAAAGGGGTTGTGTGAACACAACAGAAAAGTTATTTTTTAGTTTTTCATTTTATTTCTTGTGTTTTATGAAACCTGAATAAATAAATACATTTTTGTGGAAAAGGGGATGTAATAATAATAACCCCTTAAAGAGTCATTGCCCTTAGTCTAGGGCACACACTGACACCCAGAATAATAAAACATGGCGTTCTTACCTTTGAAACTTATCTAAATGTCTCCTGTCTTTTGAAATATTACAACAGACTTCACAGGACAGTGATGCTGATGACTGAGCTAATGATTATCTGTTTCTCACCAGCAGCTTGACATTCTTTTGTGTCACTTTTAGCAATATTTTCCTATCTCAGAAGTACTTTTTGCTGGTTTTGACTTTGTTGCAGATGTTTTGCATGCATTCTTCAAAGGCCAAGAACTGATTGTCAGTTTCTGGTTTTGGTTCCAGCCAAACTGAAGTCTTGCTCTCAACAACCTTGTTTACTTGGTCCTGTCCAACTAACATATTATGAACTTTGTGTGTTCTCATTGATGTTATGTAAAATAGGTACCTCCACATAAACCTAATGTTTAAAATTAATTTTTCAAATGAAAATCTTTCTTGAAGATTTTAGTTGTAATTTCACATTAATAGATTAAATTTAATATTTCCAATAAGCAAAATACTTTGCTGTATTTCAAGACTAATTTAAATTAATAGAAGAAGCTTTGTTTTAGAAATTGATAATCATTGCTGATTTTAGCACCATTTTCAGCCTTCCATAATTGCAATGTAATTCTCCTTATTAAAAAATCTTTCAAAAATAAAATGTACTTTTCTGAAACATTATTTGAAGAATATTAGCAGATTTAATGTTTAATTAACCTGATTAATGAAATATTATGTTATGTTTACAATATCACAAATATGCATTTTTTGTTAATATGTCAGCAGCTGTTTATTTAAGGTGTTGACAGCTTGAATGACAGATGGAAGTTTATCTAATGTTTTTATATAGTGTAAAAAATAATAGTGGAATATAATGTTAGCACTTTTTTTATATAATTTTTAAGTATTCAGTAATCTTAAAAATTTAGGAAAATATTCTCTGTGATCTGTTCTATTGAAAGTCAGATACTTTAGCTTTAACTTTACTATAGATATCACTCTTATTTTCTGATAATGTTGTGTATGTGTCCATATTTATAAAAATTGGCACATTTATACACACACACACACACTAAAAGAAATTCTAAGCTTTTCCATTTTTGATTATAAATTATTAAAATTAAAAATTAAAAAAAATGAATTCTTGTAAAAAATTTGTTATTCATCAAATAACCCCTTTTCTTACAACCATAGTATCCATAATATGATTTATCCATAAAAAACAATTATAAACTTTTCTAATTAAATAAAGTCTTAGTTTTAATGCATTTTTTATTTTAAGATTCTGAGCATATTTATTGTAAGCTGGGGTCATGACAATTATAGAAAGCGTTCTGGTTTTAACTATGATAAATATTGAGCATGTGAAAATTCATTCATTTCTCAAATTTCATAAAATTAAGAGGGGGGGATTGAAGTGTTAAAGGAATGTAAAAAAAAACATTTTTTTTTTATTTAAAAAAATTCTGATATAATTCATTTGTGAATACGTATTGAAAGTTCCATTAAAATTCAACAATTCATTTTTCAAAGAATTCCCAAATAAGTCTTTTTTTACTGTGAAAAAAACTAACACATCTGCCAGTGCAAGAAAAACAAGATTTTCAACCAGAAATTCAAACATATTAGAAATGATTAAAAAAAATCTTTCAAGGTATTGGGCAGATTTGAAACATACCCAACAAAAATTGTTTCCCAAATTTTTCTTAAAGAAGAAACATATTCTTTAAATGCTTAATTGGTTTTCTACAGCTTATTAATTATTTACCATTTTATAATGAAATAAGTGAAAAGAAATCTTTTAATTCTAAAATTTGGAAAAATTACAAACTTTTGAAAATTTGTTATCTAGAATGCAATATTATATACCATTTTATAAATGAACATGTAAACGAAGTTTTTCATTCATAATTTTCTAAAAATATCAATGAATTGTTGCACAAAAGAAATGCACAGAAAATCCAGGTTTTAACAAATGTATAGTTACAGTTGCTTTTTGTTTTCGGTTTATTTAAATTTTCCTGTTTACAATCATTTTTATAAATCTATGAATAAAATAAATTATTTTCATATTTGACAACTGGTAAATATTGCATGGCATTAGTGTTCTTGCCTTAGAAGGTTGTAAATATAAAATTATTCTTGTAAATAAACAATCTGATAAATAGTGTTTAATATTTTGTTGTAAATTCTTAAGAACAAAGAAAATGTATAGATTCACTTTCATATGTTTCAGTTTTATCAAAATTCTAATCATCACTTTCTAAAGCAACAAACATTGTTACGGGTTGGAAGAAAGGTAGTTAAAATAATAACGGTATCAAGGGAATCAAACAGTTTTATTGCAGGAACAAAAGTTCAGTTTTGCAGAATAATTCATTTTTACAAGAATTATTTTGATTTTTAAAAATTTTAATTAGAACAACTTATAAACTTTTAAAACTAGGTATTAATTTGCAAAAGGACAAGTCATATTGTTATTGTATTAAATTTATATTTACTAATCATAAATGGAAAAGCTCACTACAAATCAATGATCCCCAGCATATAAAAATAATTTTCAATTCATTTTATTTGTATATAAATGTGTTGATTTTTGTAAATATGAACATCCATCCATTACATTATCTGCAAAGAAGAGTGGTACCAATAGGAAATATCAAATTTATTGGTAATTTTCTAACATTTTCTTAACAAGCATCTCTGAATAATTGAAATGGAAAATTTCTGAAACATGAAAGACGAACATATGATCCCAATTCATGTATAGCAAACACTGAAAAAAGATAGTGATTTTTAATATTGAGTAATTTCATTGACAGGTGGAGTGCCACTGCTTCTGACAAATACATAATTTTGCTCAGGTGCATCACAGATATTGAGTTTACAATTGGATTGCATATATATTGTACACAAGCATACTGATATGTAAAAATTATTTGATCTCAGCACTTTATCTTAATAATAAAGCACTAATAAAATAAATGTCAATTAACTGCAATAGGAATTTATTAACTAGTGTTTAATTCCAAACCAGAGCCATCATATTAAGAAAATCTAATATAGTGACACATATATTTATGGATAAAAATGACAATAGGAAAACTAGTAATTGCTGACGCATTGTCATTTTTATTTTATTTTTATTCATAAATATTGTCTTCTCTGCTGGCTAAATCAGAGAAATTTTCACACACATATATATATATATATATATATATATATATATATATATATATATATATAAAACAAATGAAAAACTATTCTTAGCAGACACCTTTCATCATCTCAGGGACTTTATCAAGAAAAATGTAGGATTCATTTTGTTGCACATGTTTATATCTACAAGTCATACACAGAAATAAATTCAAACACAATTTTGAACTAAATTATTGCCACACTTATCAAAAGAGAAAGTAATTTAATCAGAAGTAAAGTTCAAATGATTGCTGCTATTGAATCTTATCAAAATATAGATCCATGCCCTGGTTTCTTTAAAATCTCATATTTCCTGAAAGAATTTCTACTTTCCCAATTAAATTAAAATAAAACAGTTAAATCCATTACTTCCTGTTTTTGAAGATGTGCAGCACATACATCCATCTCAAACCATAACAATCTGATCACAATTTAAAAAAATTACTATTTTGAATTATGACACTTTGTGTCCTCCACATGTTTTGACTGACCTTTCAACTATCTGATGAATATTCATGAACTATTGCAAATTTAAAAGCCTTGATAAATGACATCCTTGCCTTTGTATAAATGACATCCTTGCCAATGCAACAAAATACAGCCTATATTTGCCTTGGTACAGTTCCTCAGCTAAGTATAGATTTTTCCTCATCTTTTTATGAATTTGTCCCTTTAGAGATACAATCTGAAAATAATTTACACACACATACATGACACTGAGATCTCTGAAGGCTGATCAAACAAAAAGAGAAAGAAAGAAAAGAAAGCCAGTAAGAAGAAAGAGTCTACAAACTGGATGGTAATTGTTGAAATCCACAGGGAGATGGATTGAAGTGTTGAGAAGAAAATTAAAAATAAAATGTTGAAAAATCACATTTTAAAATAATTTCAAGAACTGAACCCAAATTTAACTAAACAGAATTCAGTAAGATTGAGCAAAACCAAGACTACCTGCCCTTCTTACCGAGAAATAGACCATTGAGTTATCTGCGAAGATGTCAGATAAAATAAAAACATATGTTGTCTATGAAGAGATGATGGTGGCCACCAAAATGACATTTAAAGACAGCTCTGAATGAAAAAGCCAGGAAAAGTAGCATTTCGTTAAAATCAAAAAACCCAGAAGAGATGTGTCCTCACAGAGATGGAGGCCAGCTTGATGCATTCATCATTATAAATTCTGTGAAATTCATCCAGGAAAATTTTTTTATATCCAAACTTTAATTCAGATTCTTTTGGATACAAGTGATAAAGGGAATGTGACGGGTACACACCTGGCCCAGGGTCGAATCCTTTGGTTACGGCGCCAACTGTGACGTCGCTCCTCCTGGTCGCTCCTCCTGGTCGCTCCTCCTGGTCGCTCCTCCTGGTTCCAAGCGTGCCGCTCCAACCTCTTGGTTAGATGATCACCAGCCTCGCCTTTCCCAACCCGCTTCCAATACCTGGTTGCTAAAGCAACTGTACTGATCTCCAGTCTGTCTACCCACGCTGTGTTTAGATCTTAGACAGACGGGACCAGCAGGGATTGGGCCGTATGCAAGTTGAGTCCGACGGGGGTGGCAAAACACAAGTAAAGGAAAAAAAAAAACTCACGAGTCAAAAAATTACTGATAAAAAAAAAGGGTGACAACCTTTTATATCTAATGTCCGTTACATAAAGAAAAATTGTTCTCATTCCCGACCCGCTCTGTGGACTATGGCACCAAGCTTCTATCATACAACTTAACGATTTCGAATTGTCTACTCTCCAGAATTGTGTATGTCGGAGTGTGGTTTAGTTCGACACTGGGGCTAATTTCTATCAATCATTCGCAGTTGATTCTTCTCTTCGACTTGAGTTGTATTTCTTCACTTCGATCTGGTTGGGTCGAATTCTGTTCTCGGCTGGGCTTGATTTTAACTTCTTCTTCTTCTTCCGTCCAGTAACTCTTTGGCCTTGTCTTCGACTTGGCTGCAACTTCTCCGCGGCTTTCGAGTAATCTTCTCCTTCGTCGACTTAGATAGAACTTCTCTTGTTTTTGACTTGGGCCGGAAGGAGTTCTTGTTTTCGACTTGGGCCGGAAGGATTTCTTGTTTTCGACTTGGGCTGGAAGGATTTCTTGTTTTCGACTTGGGCTGGAAGGATTTCTTGCCGCAACCCAGCCGCAACCCTCCGTCGTCCGAGGTGATCTCTTCTCGCTGCCGTCCGGGGCTGAACTCATTTTTTTGTCGATTGGGGTCCTGCTTTTATTGACGCCGCAGCAAACCGGGGTGGGTCTGTCGGCGTCAGGGCTCTCTCGATAATCCCAAAAGTCGCATTAGTTCTGATTTCCCATTATCGCTATTATTTTCACCCCTACTTCCTCACAGTGCCTCTGGGGGGAAGACGCATACCCATCTCTCCCGGTCTCTCGTATGTCAGGTGACCGTTTTCGACCAATGGTTCTTGATCGAGCATTCTCCCTCCTCTTTCCGCATATCACGTGACCGCTTTCGGCTAATGAGACTGTGGTGGGACGCCTCCCGTCTCCAATCGGGCGTGGCTTACATCGTTCTTGTTCTAAAAAAAACAAAATCTAATTTGGCCTTTTTCACACGTACGAAAAATGATAATCTTGGCTTTTTCTCACCTGGGTTCTGTCAAAACAGCCTGCCGCTAATTAGATGTGACTTCAGGAAAGAATATTGGCGCTATCTGTGAGCCGAGACAATCGTTTTTTTTCCTTCTTTGTTTTTGGTCAGACCTGATAGTCAAAAATCTTAATTATCTGAATTGAAAATGTCTCCACTTCATCATCGTGGGGTTCCAATTTTTAACAGGTCAGAATCTGTATACAGTTCCACCGGTCACCACCCCAACACAAAAAAACACCTTTCCTCCGATTAAAATTTCGTTTCCATTGTTCTAAAAAATCTTTATTGTTTCAGCCAACCTTAACAACTTCCATCCTACGCGGACATGGAATTAGTTCAAGTGCTTGACCTGATAATTTTGACACTTGTTAGGTGCTGGTCGTACGTGTGTGTTTTCGCTTACGACCTGGTTTCGTATTATGTTTCTGTCTTTCCTCTTCTTTTTGTTTTATTTTATTATCTCCAAACTCTATTTCTTCAACCAAATATAACAATTTCTATTTCCCTGGATTTCGGTCAGGTAATTTGACCTGATATATTTTGACACCTGTCTTGTCTTAGTTTTACTTATGACCGGGTTTTGTTTTATCTATTCCTCTCTCTCTTTCTTTTTATTATTTTTTTTTTTCTTCTTCTCTTTGGATCGCCTAAATACAGTTAGAGAATTATTCTCAAAACTCAATTATTCTTCGTTTCTAAATAACTAACAACTGGTTAATAAACCGAATAAAAATTAAATCATATTTCTATGAATATCTCTTTTTAGTCTTTCTAAAAATGCAGGGTGCCACAATCCTCCCCTAACCGATTTGTCATTTACCCGTAAATGACACCTAAACCCAATTACATCATTTAACATGCACCATGCATTTGTCTCATGCAATTCTATTCTACTTTCTTACATGCAAGGGTAATGTTCTTTTCACCTTCTTTTGTTCTACATGCAATGTAATGTTCCTTTCATCTTTTTTTTTTTTTTCTTTTCTACATGCAATGTAATGTTCTTTTTCATCTTCTTTTGTTCTACATGCAATGTAATGTTCTTTTCATCTTCTTTTGTTCTACATGCAATGTAATGTTCTTTTTCATCTTCTTTTGTTCTACATGCAATGTAATGTTCTTTTCATCTTCTTTTGTTCTACATGCAAGGGTAATGTTCTTTTTCATCTTCTTTTGTTCTACATGCAAGGGTAATGTTCTTTTTCATTTTTTTTTTTTTTTTTTTTTTGTTCTACATGCAAAAGTAATATGTGCGTGTGTCTGTGGGTGCAGATGTGTTTACTATGGTTTGTTCTTCTTGGTCAATGTTTTCCTCTCCGCTGTGGGAGGTTTTTCCGCCGCACGTGGTGGTCTCACGCCAGCCTCCTCCGTTGGTCTTTCAGCAATTTCTTCGCCCGTCCTGTCTGAGCGAGGAACACTGCTCGGCATCTCCCTCTCGAGTTGCTGCACGCTCACTCGATTGTCGTTCGCTAATCTCCTCTTACTCTTAACCTTCCATATTAATACACCCCCGATGGCTATAACTAGGAATGTACCCATTACTATTGACCAACTTATCGCGATCTGCTCATCGTCTTCCCAAGCCACACCTTCGTTTCCCAACGCACTTAACTTGTCTCTCAATTGATCCATATCGATCTTTTCTATTGGCTTCATTAATACTGGCATCTTATTTAAGGTAACATTAGAGAATCTCTTCACTATCGGCTCCCATAATTCTGTACAATTGACTAAGCCTCTACCAATCATCTCTATGATTGAATCTTTCTCTTCATATCTTTCTTCTTCCTGGTAATAGGGGGGTAAGGAAATGGATATTCCAACCGCCGAACATCCCATGGGTAGCGTCACCAGGGATAACGGTGGTCTTATTCTTAATGTCCTTGTGGACTCTCCCCCACATACCCTAGACAGGCTGATATGTCTCTGTGTGGCTACTGCCCACACCCCGTCTGAAACACTGATAGCTTGTGGTAATGCCGTGTTTGTTAATACCTCCACTTGGCAGATTCTTTTGATTCCTTCCCTTTTCCCATCAAACAATTCTAGTATGCACATTCTGCGATTACCAGTTTTATAGATAGGGCTTAACGAGGTACAAGTCCCTAGAGCATCATCTCTACACCTTCCAGCTTCTTCAGCTGATAGCAACATGAATTTCGTTCTCCCCGAATTTAAAGCTATGTAGTCTGCTTCCACCTTGTACCTTGCTATCATTCCTAAACCTTGATCTCTTCTGGGGTAGGGGATGGGTAAGTTTATAACCTGGTATATCTCGAATACACTCTCGCTATCTAACAACGGAACAGATATCACAACCAATAGTCGCCTATTTTCTAACAAGGTCACACATCCTAGTGCATTATAATATTTCCACAATTCTTTGGTGGGGTCCACCGGCAGCCTTAAATGGTGGGGTAACTCGGCCTGTATTCCGAGTAGCGCTTCCCTTAGGTGACCCGGGTTTACTATGCTTGGGGAGAGGTGTCCTAATGACAGCATGTCTAATTGCGCCCTCACGTGTTCCAGCAAGGTCGTCAACGACTGACTCGTTTGTCGTACCTTATTCGTAATTGTCATCAGCTGGAAATATTTTTGCATGAATCCGCTCATTTCCTGTAATTCAATCATTACAGTTTCTGTATTATTAATTACCTCTTGTCTCAACCTCGCCAGGTTGTCTATTAACCAATTGATTCTGGCTCTATTTTTGGACACCTCTAACCTTGTCACATTTAATATTGTCACACTCTCCCTTGCCACCTGGGCAAGCGTCCTCTGGTTTACCTCCACTTCTCCCAGTTTCCTTCTTATGAATTAAACGTCATCTTCAGTCACTGTTCCAAACAGGACACTCAATGCCTTTCCCACAATCGGGACTACGGATCTCCTTTCCCGCGTCTGCAGTAACTCTATTCCCTGTAGGTAGTTTTGCATGTCTTTCCATTGAGCCTCTATCATAGTGGCTTCTGATTCTAGGGAGTGCAATAAACTGAGATACCCTTTTTGCTTGGGATAATCTTGTCCTACTTTCAACCGGGCTGCATCCAGTTGCGTTAGCTCGTTTCCTAACTTCTTTAGTAGCGACTCATACGGGTTCAAATCTATCACGAATGTGACCAACCACTTAGACCTGGTTATTATTACTTCGCTCGTTTTTTTAAAAATGGTGTTTCGGCTGCGCTTCCCAGCTTCCGCCATCGTCACCATCAGCGTGGCTACCACCATCATCGTCATAACCAACCCTTTCATCTTGATCATTCCTGAAAGGTAACGAAATTCTTTTGTTGTTATTCTTCACAACTACTTCGTGTCGCTCAACTCATCACTCAATTATTTTATAACTTCTTACTAAGTTCAGCTCTTCCCTCCTCTAACTAACCTCTAGCGGACAGAATGGTCTGGTCAGGTGTGCGTGGCGCCCACTCTAAAGGTTGTACTTCATGACACCACTGGTGATCAATCAACAATGCCAATGATCTTCTCCCGTCCCTTGTGAGGTGCAGCCCGCGACTCCATCCCCTCCACTCACATCTACCATAGTCAGCCAATAGGATTTTGGATGAGCCAGTGTCGTTATCTGTCGACACTAAATGCTTGTATTCTGCACAGCCCTTTTGTTCTACTGAGATTTGGGGTTCTTCTCCCTCCCTGATCTCATCTTCTGAGGTGATTCCTGTTCAACCTCTAACCTTCTTTCTGTGTCTAACTTCCGTCCAGGAGGTTTTTTTGTCCTCTTCTTCATCTCCTGATTCTTCTTTCTGTTTAGAGTCTTCGCCTTGAATGTCCTCAATACCTTTCGACTCTATGTCTAAATTTCTCCTGTTCCTTATCCTTTCCTTGAGCTGGGAAAGGGGTATTCGATCCTCCTCCTCCCACTCGCTGGATCCTTCGTCCTGTTCAGGGTGCCTCTTTTTAGAGCCTTCGACTGCTTGATTGGACCTCCTCGTCTTTTTCTTCCTTTTCTTCGGACATGGGGGTGTGATGGCGATCTCACGGGGTCTTCTCTGTACCGATTCAGTCGACGACTGAACATCGCCAATCCCCGCTGAGGGTTCCAACTCTGTCACTCGGACTGCTTCGTTTATCTGGCCAAGTCGACCTATCTCCGCATCCTCCTCGGAGTCTTCTTCCGTTTCCATTTCTTCCGGTTCAACCAGAGTTACTTTTCTTTTCCTTGTCTTCTTAGGCCTCGGCTCGCTCATTTCCAGGTTAGCTATTTCAGCCTTCTTCAGATCATTGGCATGAACCCTCCTCGCTCGTCCTGCCACTTGATCCCATATTACATATGATACTGGGCCCGTCTGCTCTACTATCCGGTAGTACGGTTCCCATCTTTGGTCCAGCTTTCCCTCTCTCTGGTGGATTTTATAGTAGACAGGGTCTCCAACCTTCAATTCTACTACCTTTCTTTCAGCATTCACCCTCTCATTTCTTTTCTTCTGGGCCCTCTTTATTCTTCTTCTGGCCTGTACAAATATCTTATGTTGCTGTTCCAGCAATAGTTGATGATGATCTTCTCCCATATACCTTCTTCGGGGCTTCAGTAGGTTATCCACAGGCAGGACCACGTCTCTGCCAAACAACAAAAAGTAAGGAGAAAATCTGGAGGTTTCGTTTATCGTAAACCTCACGGCCGCCAGAGCCTGCGTCAAATACAAGTCCCAATTTCCAGTGTTTTCTCTGACCAGCTTGGCCAATACATCTCCCAAGGTTTTATGAAACCTTTCCACTTTAGCATTTCCCTGGGGGTGATATGCGGATGTTTTTATGTGCTCTACATTCAAACCTGTCAAAACTTCTCTCATGATGCTGTTCACATTCTCCGTGCCATTGTCTGTTACCAATTGCACAGGGGCACCATACCTAGGGAAGATTTCACTTATTATCAACCCGGCCACAGTTCTGGCCTTCTTGTCAGGTACTGCAAATGCTTCAGGCCAATTTGTTAGCCAATCGACAAAACTCACTATATAGTTGTTTCCTTGTGCAGTTTCTCCATATGGTCCTGATACATCCATACTCACCTTCTCGAAGGGAAAGTTTGGTACGTCTGTTTCCTCCAAGGGTGCCATTTCCTGCCTTCCGCTCCGCGACTGGCACACTACACAACTCCGAACATAGTTAGTGACCTCTCCGTACAGTTTGGGCCAATAGTACTTTCTTCCTATGAGATCACATGTCCTATCAATTCCCATGTGACCCAACCTCTCGTGGCACTGCTCCAATATCTCTGGTCTTAAACTTTTGGGCACATACAACTTGGGCTTGACTTCTTCATCCCTGCCTGAGAGATAATACAGCCTTTCCTCTATTATGGCATACTTGGTGGTCTCTCCTGCCTTCACCTTCTCTCTCAGAGCAGCTATTTCACTGTCTGCTTGCTCCTTCTCAATTCCTTCTGTCCAGTAGGGATCGGTTATTATCTGGGCGTCCCCTTCTTCGTCCGATTCTAACATGGGGCGATCTTTTAGCTTATTAGAGTTAATTACTCCTATTCTATAGGCTTTATCATCTACTCCCTGTTCTACCTTTGCAGATCTTTCTTCCAGTTGTTTCGGTATTCTTGAGAGTAAATCTGCGCACGTGTTTTCCTTTCCTGCCAAATACTCTATCTTACAGTGGTAGCCACTTAACTTAAGTGCCCACTGTTGAATTTTCTTATTATTTGTCCACTCTGCCTGCAATAGGTACTGCAAAGGTTTGTGGTCTGTTTTTATAGTAAAGACCGCACCATTTAAATAGTAGTCCAGTTTTTGGAGAGCATACATGATGGCATATGCTTCTCTTTCTATTACTGGCCACCTCTGTTGTGTCTCTGAGAGCTTATGGGAGAGGAAGTATATCGGTACTTCCTCTGGTATGCCAGGCACTGGTCCTTCCTTATCAGGACACGGCTGGGTAAGTACTGCCCCTACACACTGCTCACTGGCATCCGTGTATAATATCATGGGCTTGCTGAGGTCTGGGTACGTCAGCAGTGGGACGGTTGTCAACTGTCCCTTTAGCGAATCAAATGCTCGTTGACAGTCCTCTGTCCACTTGAACCTAGCGTATTTCTTCGTCAGGGCTACTAGTGGTATGGCAATTCTTGAAAATGCCGGGACGAAGCGTCGGTAGTAGCCTATAGCTCCTATAAAACCTCTTACCTGTCTCACTGTCTTAGGCTCTGGCATTTCCCTTATGACCTTTACCTTATCCATGTCGGGTTTAATACCGTCTCCGTTTATGACGAAGCCTAAATACCTAGTTTCTTCCTTCAGAAACTGACACTTTGACAATTTTAATTTTAATCCGTGTTTCCTCAATCTTCCCAACACCTGTCCTAAATGAAAAAAGTGTTGTTCCACTGTCTCCGAAAATATCAAGATATCGTCCAAATACGCCATGGCAAAGCTCTCGTATCCTCCCAACACTATTGACATTAGCTGTTGGAAGACTCCCGGGGCATTAGCTAGACCGAATGGCATCACCCTGAACTGAAACAGTCCCAGGTGACACGCAAATGCGGCCTTCTCCTTGTCAGCCTCATCCAGGGCTACTTGCCAATACCCGGACCTCAAGTCCAACGTAGAGAAGTGCTTTGCCTTCCCTAATAATGCCAAAATGTCGTCTATCAATGGCAATGGCACCGCCAACGGCTTCGATATAGAATTTAGCTTCCTAAAATCTACACAGAAACGATGCCCGCCATCTTTCTTACCTACTATTACTATTGGGAAGCTCCAAGGGGAGATCGATCTTTCGATCATCCCAGCTTCCAACATTTCCTCTACTGCCTCTTCTACAAGTGGTCTTTTATGTATAGGTGTCCGGTAGGGTTTCAATTTCACAGGGGGGTGGTCTCCGGTGTCGATTTTCATTCCGACTGTGTGGGTCTGACCTAGCTCCTTGTCTGACTGGGCCACCACATCTCGATTGTTCCTTAACAGACCCCCCACTCTGGTTCTAAATTGATCCGGTGCTAATATATCCTCATCTAAGATTCCCTCTGTTTGCTCTACTAGCTTCCTTCGTTCCTCCTCGAATCTCACCCGACTCAGAGTTCGTAGGGGAAGTGCTCTCCCTATCTTCTCCCCTCTCCTAACCTTTATAGTCTTTTGGGCCTGGTTCACCATCATTATGGGCACCAACTCGGCTGCCTCCACTACCGTTTCGCACAGGGTTACCTCGTTATCTTCTAGGCCCTTTCCTTCTACAGGGACCAACTGCAGGGGTCCTCTCCATACCCTTTTTCCTGACATTAACCTACCCTTTCCCGACACTGCGGTTCTAGGAGGTAACTTTACATCTTCCTCCACCACTATGGTTATCTCTTCCTCTGGTGGGCATCCCAATGGCGTTCTCTCGCCGTTCACCACCAACACAGTAGGATTAAACTCAATCTGGGCCCTCTGGCTCCGGAGCCAATCTTCTCCCAAGATTGCCTCCGTACACAGGTCGGGGGTTACGTAAAAATTTTGGGTGCTTTTTACTTTCCCAATCCTCACCGGGAGCCTCACCATCCCTTTTATCTTCAGGGGGGCTCCATCTGCTTGCGTGATCTCTATGTCCGCTTCCCGTAACCTTCTCTTCCGTTTCACCCGCCTGTATGTTTCCTCTCTCATCAATGACACAGATGCTCCTGTGTCCACCAGAGCCCTCATCTCCCTACCCCCTATCTCTGCTCTACAGGATAGTTCTTTCTCTTGCGTTAGCGAAGAGAACACTTGAGCTTTCTTCTTCCTGGGTCTCCACCCTTGGGTGAACCCAGCCATGGGTGCCGGTAGTAATAAATCACCTTCATTTTTCTCATGAGGTGGAGTTCTGCGCCCCCTGCACCTGGGCGACCCCGGCCGGACCTCTCCCGGTCTCCCGCGTTCGTTTCTAAGGATACAGTTTCTCTTCAGGTGTCCTGGCCTCCTGCAAAACCACCACCTTCTTGTTGGACAGCTTGCCGCAAAGTGGCCCGCCCGACCACATGTCCAACATTTTGCTCTTTTCTTTTCAACTGGGTTGGCCTTGTGTCTATTCCCGGGGGAACCCGTCCTCTATTCAAGCGGTTCGCCCGTCCACTGGTCCAAGTTTTTATTTCTCTTCTTTTTAACTGGGCCACCCTCCCTCTTAATTCCGGGGTGGCCCGCTGGCTTTTCCCTGGGCCGGTCTCTTGGGCTCAGCCTTCTTTGTTAATATCGGTGGGGCACCCTTCCTCAGCCCGCACCACTTGGCCAGGTGTCCTTTCTTACCACACCTGGTGCATCTGTCCTGATCGAAGTCTGGGGGTAACCCCCACTTCGTCGGACATTCCGCCGCCCTGTGGTCCTCGTGCCCACAGGTCCAGCAGACCAGCCCGTATCGACCCGGCGTGGGCTTATAAAAGCCATGCCTGGTCGACCATGCTTTTCTATTGGGGTCCTCCTCCCATAATTCTGCCCGATCCACCTCATCCTTAACCCTCTGATTCCACGCGGGGGGTCTTCCGCCTACCCCCCTCTTTCCAGCCTCCTGACTTGGCATCTGCTTCTTCCCACACCTCTTCACTTTATCCCACACGCCCTGGCTCTCCCTGGCCAGCTCCACCGCTGCCGACAGTCTGAGCGGTCCTTCCTTCAGTACGTCGTGACGAACACGCTCGTCGCTCAGCGCCTCTATATACAGGTCCGCCAGTTGGGCCTGCATAACTGCATTATCCCTGACCACTTCGGGGAATGCCAACGATGATAGCTTCCCCGCTCGGGTCCCTAATTCTCCCGCGGTTTCATCCCGTAGCTGTGTCAGTTTTAAAAGGGCCCTCATGGCCTCTATGGCCGTACCTTCGTCGGCGAACTCTTTGGTTAGCAGTCTTTTTATCTCTTCCCAAGACAAGCAGGGTTGATTTTCCAAGAGCCCCCTCACGAACTCAGACGCTTTTCCCTTTGTGGCATCGTATGCCAAATACAGGGTTTCTTGGTCCGAAAGCTCGTAGATGATTCGGCTCTTCTCAAGGATTGCCAGCCAGTTTTTAAACTCCTTCCCGCTGCCATCAAATACTGGGACCCTCGGTCCACCTAACAGCTTCCTTAAATCCACTGACAACCCCCGCCTTACTTCCTCTTCACCCCCCACTGCTCTATCCGAATCATAGTCCGACATGTCTACAGAGAAAGACAATCTATGCAGCAACAATCGAGGTTGGGAAATAAAATAAGGTGTCCTACCTTGCAGACGATTCTGTTCCTGTTCCTTTCGGTCCCGGTCGTTTTGAGTTCTATTTGAATTTTCAGCAACGGCGGTCGATCGATGTGACGTGACGCGGCTGTCTCGGGGTTGATCCTGGTCACTGGCACCAATTGTGACGGGTACACACCTGGCCCAGGGTCGAATCCTTTGGTTACGGCGCCAACTGTGACGTCGCTCCTCCTGGTCGCTCCTCCTGGTTCCAAGCGTGCCGCTCCAACCTCTTGGTTAGATGATCACCAGCCTCGCCTTTCCCAACCCGCTTCCAATACCTGGTTGCTAAAGCAACTGTACTGATCTCCGGTCTGTCTACCCACGCTGTGTTTAGATCTTAGACAGACGGGACCAGCAGGGATTGGGCCGTATGCAAGTTGAGTCCGACGGGGGTGGCAAAACACAAGTAAAGGAAAAAAAAAACTCACGAGACAAAAAATTACTGATAAAAAAAAAGGGTGACAACCTTTTATATCTAATGTCCGTTACATAAAGAAAAATTGTTCTCATTCCCGACCCGCTCTGTGGACTATGGCACCAAGCTTCTATCATACAACTTAACGATTTCGAATTGTCTACTCTCCAGAATTGTGTATGTCGGAGTGTGGTTTAGTTCGACACTGGGGCTAATTTCTATCAATCATTCGCAGTTGATTCTTCTCTTCGACTTGAGTTGTATTTCTTCACTTCGATCTGGTTGGGTCGAATTCTGTTCTCGGCTGGGCTTGATTTTAACTTCTTCTTCTTCTTCCGTCCAGTAACTCTTTGGCCTTGTCTTCGACTTGGCTGCAACTTCTCCGCGGCTTTCGAGTAATCTTCTCCTTCGTCGACTTAGATAGAACTTCTCTTGTTTTTGACTTGGGCCGGAAGGAGTTCTTGTTTTCGACTTGGGCTGGAAGGATTTCTTGTTTTCGACTTGGGCTGGAAGGATTTCTTGTTTTCGACTTGGGCTGGAAGGATTTCTTGCCGCAACCCAGCCGCAACCCTCCGTCGTCCGAGGTGATCTCTTCTCGCTGCCGTCCGGGGCTGAACTCATTTTTTTGTCGATTGGGGTCCTGCTTTTATTGACGCCGCAGCAAACCGGGGTGGGTCTGTCGGCGTCAGGGCTCTCTCGATAATCCCAAAAGTCGCATTAGTTCTGATTTCCCATTATCGCTATTATTTTCACCCCTACTTCCTCACAGTGCCTCTGGGGGGAAGACGCATACCCATCTCTCCCGGTCTCTCGTATGTCAGGTGACCGTTTTCGACCAATGGTTCTTGATCGAGCATTCTCCCTCCTCTTTCCGCATATCACGTGACCGCTTTCGGCTAATGAGACTGTGGTGGGACGCCTCCCGTCTCCAATCGGGCGTGGCTTACATCGTTCTTGTTCTAAAAAAAAACAAAATCTAATTTGGCCTTTTTCACACGTACGAAAAATGATAATCTTGGCTTTTTCTCACCTGGGTTCTGTCAAAACAGCCTGCCGCTAATTAGATGTGACTTCAGGAAAGAATATTGGCGCTATCTGTGAGCCGAGACAATCGTTTTTTTTCCTTCTTTGTTTTTGGTCAGACCTGATAGTCAAAAATCTTAATTATCTGAATTGAAAATGTCTCCACTTCATCATCGTGGGGTTCCAATTTTTAACAGGTCAGAATCTGTATACAGTTCCACCGGTCACCACCTCAACACAAAAAAACACCTTTCCTCCGATTAAAATTTCGTTTCCATTGTTCTAAAAAAATCTTTATTGTTTCAGCCAACCTTAACAACTTCCATCCTACGCGGACATGGAATTAGTTCAAGTGCTTGACCTGATAATTTTGACACTTGTTAGGTGCTGGTCGTACGTGTGTGTTTTCGCTTACGACCTGGTTTCGTATTATGTTTCTGTCTTTCCTCTTCTTTTTGTTTTATTTTATTATCTCCAAACTCTATTTCTTCAACCAAATATAACAATTTCTATTTCCCTGGATTTCGGTCAGGTAATTTGACCTGATATATTTTGACACCTGTCTTGTCTTAGTTTTACTTATGACCGGGTTTTGTTTTATCTATTCCTCTCTCTCTTTCTTTTTATTATTTTTTTTTTCTTCTTCTCTTTGGATCGCCTAAATACAGTTAGAGAATTATTCTCAAAACTCAATTATTCTTCGTTTCTAAATAACTAACAACTGGTTAATAAACCGAATAAAAATTAAATCATATTTCTATGAATATCTCTTTTTAGTCTTTCTAAAAATGCAGGGTGCCACAGGAAAATTAGTTACTATTTTGGAGTGACCATGAACAAAACAGCTGTGGGGTCTGTTGATCATTAAAAATTGTATAAACAAAGAAAAGATAAACTTTTTTTTTTATCACTAGACCAAATGGGAATAATTTTCTTTCCTTTTGTTTCCCAATAAATATTAATGACTGAAAATCAATATTGTTTTCTCAATGCCATCTGGAAGTTGGATCCATCATGCCAGCCCTAGGAATAGGCTGAAGTTAGCTGCTAAGAAAGTGGGAGAAGGAAGACAGAGATTAGCACCCCACTACATGAAGTGAAGCTGTGAGGTGAGACGTGAAGGCGGTTGGAGTTAAGGGACAGTTTGATTCATCTGACAACTCCAACTTTGATAACCACTTGAGTAAATGTATTTTTATATCTGGAATTTTAGAAATGGTTGATGCTTAGGGTACAAGACAACCAAACCCAGACTCTAGTCAACCACATCATTAGCCAAGACCTCCTGACCAAGACATTGAGCCAGCCTTGAAAACCAGAACTTAGAAATTTAAGTTACTACTAAGATAAGCTGCAAACTCCAAATGGAATCCCAGTGTCAACTGATGATAACAAGTGGGAAGGGTTAAAATTGTTAAATTAAAAGGATTATTTTTTGGTAGCTCAGTGTTGAACTACCTTCACTTCAATTTGTTTAATCAGCAACCCTCTGAGATAAAAAAAAAACCCCTGTGGCAGTGGAGTGAATAGTCAGGAACAGAAAAGCACCAGGAAAGTCAAGTGGAATCATGCCTACCATCACAATACCAGTGACAAATGAGTGATGCATTAACAAGTTTTCTGTCATCAAATAGTTGCAAAGAGCAGCTTCCAGCTGAGATGTACTTCCATTGATGTTGATCTTGACGCCTTAGAAAATGTTCAGATATTTGAGTTGATTTTTGGGTACTTACAAAACACTACTTGTACATCTTTAACAGATTCACAGGACAATGATGCTTGATGACTAAAGTAAATATTCTGTTTCTCAGCAGCAGCTCAACACTCTTTTCTTTCTCTTTTTTGCAATGCTGTACATGAAGCTTCAGAAGTAGCTCTTGCTGGTTGTGTCTTTGTTGCAGATGTTTTCATTGCTTTTGTGAAATGCCAAGAACTGATTGTCAGTTTCTGGTTTGGATTCCAGCTAAAATGCAATCTGATTGCAATTGAGAGAGATTGAGGCTGATCAATTGTGAAGTGTTGCATATCATCTTTTTTTATCAGTTCCACCTCAACTTTCAAATTTCTAAATTCTGTGAGGGTTGAGAATATTTTTACACTTCCATTAAAGAAAAATCTCTGAAGATGTAAAGAAAATCAAACCAAAAAAAAAACAAATAACAAAAGATATTTAAATTCAATAGTGAACATACTGAAAGTCCATTATGAAGCTTACCAAAAATAACTAAATGAAATGCAAAAAACATTTTTGTTGAGAATTGGTACTTGTATAATTTATTATTAAAAGAATTATTCATTAAGTAATATTCAAAATATAATTTTATATGTTAACATTGTATAGGATGATTATTTAAGAAACAGAAAATTTGTTAAATAATTTTCTGATTTGGGAATTATTCAGTGCCCTCTTGTGCTCAGAAATAAGTAAAGAAAATTGTTGCTGGTCAAATTGTTCACATGTTCTAGAGTACTTCTCTTGAGGTTAATATCAGTTTAAGACTCAATTTTAAGATTCAGACACCAATAAATGGGAAGACATATTCCTGCTGAATATTTAATTTTTATACAATGTTATTAATTTACATGATTGAACAGTAACATAATATGCAAATGTAGGGTACTCTTTTAATGTTCATTTGAAGGTGATTTTTTTTACTGGTATCAGGTGGCACAAAATGTTTTCCATTCTCGGTATGTTCATATGGACTTTTCAAATTATCACTTGCTGTAAATGCAGACCCACTGGTGTCGTTGATTTTCTTTTGTGTGTATTTGCATGTGCTTCTTTAAAGTGGAACTAGATGAAAAGACTGAACCACATACTTCACAAGAAAATGTTTTCTGTCTCATGTGAATTTTCATGTGTCTTATTAAATGGTTTTTTTTAGAAAATGATCCACACGCATTACAAGAAAATGATTTTTCACCAGTATGTATTTGCATGTGGCATATTACATGGAATTTGTTGAAAAAAGCTGATCCACACACTTGACAAATAAAAGGTTTCTCACCAGTGTGTATTCACATATAGGTTTTTAAAACAGATTTCACAGAAAATGTTGATCCACACACGAAATTTGTTTCTCACCAGTGTGTATATGCATGTGTACTTTTACATGTGAACTTAATTAAAATGCTGATCCACAAACCTCACAAAAACTGGGTTTCTCTCCTGTGTGGATTCACACGTTTTTGTTTTTTTTTTTTTAACTAGGAGTTCATAGAAAATGCAAATCATATACATCACAAGAAAATGTTTTTTTCACCAGTGTATTCACATTTGTTTTTTTAAACACTTCACAAGAAAATGGTTTCATTCCTGAGTGTATCCGCATGTGACTTGTTAAATGGCAACTATGTGAAAATGCTGATCCATATATTTTGGAAGAAAATGGTTTCTCTCCAGTGTGTATTCACCTGTGGCAAGTTAAAATCAGACTTTTGTGAAAAATGCCAAGCCACACAGTTCACAAGTAAATGATTTCTCTCCAGTGTGTATTTGCATGTGGCTTCTTAAAGACCTTACTGAAAACACTGTACCACACACTTCACAAGAAAATGGTTTCTCACCAGTGTGTATTCACATATGACTTGTTAAATGGGAGCTATGCGAAAAATGCTGATCCACACATTTCACAAGAAAATGGTTTCTCTCCAGATTCACATGTGGTTTCTTAAATTACACCTCTTTGAAAACGCTGTACCACACACTTCACAAGAAAATGATTTCTCACATTAAAATCATGATAACTATGGTTAGATTAAGTTTTTAAAATAAAAAAATCTTTCTTGAAGCTTTCATTTTAGAATTGATTGGAACTGAAGAATTAAATTTACTATTTCCAGTAAGCAAAATACAATGGCGTATTTCAAATAGAAATTAAATTGACTGAAATCCAGTTTTTTTTTGCAAAATATTTGAATAGAGGTTTGAAATAACACAGAAATACATTTTTGAAACAAACCTTACCATTGTTTTTAACCAACATTAGCCATGTTTACATGACTGACAAGTGATGACAGATTTATTGTTGTTCTAGAGAAACTATCTGCAAAACATAATTTAAGAAAATGACAAGTGAGTGCATTTTATATAACTTTCAAGGACTCAGTAATCGTAAGAATGTTGGAAAGTAAACTTCCTTAATAAATCTTTAATTATAAAAATAAATTACAAACCTTCTAAGTAAATAATGTTACAGTTTTATTGGATTGTTTATTTTACAATTTGGAGCAGATTTTTAGGAAATGTTCAGTTTGAAAAAACAATTGATAATTTACATTCTCCAAGGAGTCCTGCTTTTAACTAATGCAACAAATTTTGCAATTAAAATTTCATGAAGTTTCATGAAATTAAGTGGGGAGTAACATATGTATAAAAAAAATATGATTTTACCAAGATTTTCTAAAAAAAAAAAAATTATTTTTTTTAAATAATGTAATTCATTTATAAATAAATCCTGTAATTTTCATTAAAATCTGACAATTATTTATTTTTTTACAAGAATTTCCAAACCAAAATGTTATTCATGGAAAAAAGGCACTAAAACACCCACAGTAACCTTGTACATCTTTGACAGATTCACAGGACAGTGATGCTTGGTGAACCATTGTTTCTCAGTAGCAGCTGGACATTTTTTTCCTTCACTTTTTAGTAATGTTTTCCTATACATGAAGTTTCAGAAGTACTTTTTGCTGGTTTTGTCTTTGTTGCAGTTGTTTTGCAGGCATTCTTCAAATGCCAAGAACTGAATATAAGTTTATAAGGTTTTGGTTCAAGCCAAGCTGCAGTCTGATTGCAACTGAGTGAGTTTGATTTTGAAGTTTTCTCTGTCATGTTTTTTGTTTAGTCAGTTCCACAGCAACTTTCAAATGTCATGAACACATTTAAATTTTGAAATTCTGATGGGGTTGAGAATATTTTTTACACTTCTATGAAAAAACAAACTCGGAAGATGCCACCCCACCTCCAAAAAAAAAAAAAACAGATTAAATTCAATGGTGAACATTAAGAAAGTTCAACTAAATAAAATGCAAAAAGCATTTTTGTTGAGAGTTGGTATTTGCATAATTTATATAATAAGAAAATTATTCATTAGGCCATATTCAAAATATGATTTTTATATGTTAACAATGTACAGGCTGACAATTTAAGAAACAGAAAATTTGTAAAATATTTTTTCTGATTTTGGACTTATTCAGTGCTCTTTTGTGCTCAGAAAAGAGCAAAGAAAATTGTTGCTGGTCAAACTGTTCACATGTTCTAGTGTATTTCTCTCATGGTTAATCTCAATTTAAGACTTAATTTCGAGATTCACACACCAGTAAATAAGACATGTTAATGTTGAATATCTCATTTTTATACTATGTTGATTTACATCACTGAACAGTAACATAAAATAACATGCAAATCATTGAGGCACATACATACTCACCTCTACCTCATACAATAATCAAGTGGGTTGCAGTCTAAATTATGTTAAAATGAAAATAGCACTGACATCTCATTTAACAGATATGTTTACCAAAATTGCACAAAAATATCTTGAAACACTAAAGAGTAAATTTATTCAATGAAATTGTCATTAGATTCAACCATAGCTTCCAGATGACATTGGAATCACCGTCAAATCTTCTGGATGGCCGCCTTGTTTAAGTTGGTAAATGCTGCCATAATACTTACTTTCAGTTCATCTTTGGTGTTACTAAGAGTTTTGTTAGTCTCTTGCTCAACTCTACCCCACACATAATAATGAAGTGGGTTGCAATCTGGGGAGTTATGTGGCCAGATGTAAGGGGTGATGCAGTCACAGAAATTGTCTGACAGCAATGACTGGATACCCTTACTTGTGTGGCATGGTGCAGAATTCTGTAGCCAGACATAGTGTCTTCCAGCAACCATTCACTTGACCCAGGGCAGCACTACCTCCTCAAAGCTCTTGATGTAGACCTCAGTGTTGAGTCTAAGGCCCTGTGAGAAGATTAATGGAGGCATAATGTTCCCATCACTAGTGATCACTACAAATCCATAATCACCATTACACTCATCCAACTCTTTCAGAATCCTCTGCACTGCCCTCAGATTGATACCTAAACACTCTGAAATGTTTGTATTGAATCTACCAGTACAAATCAGTAAATCATGGTGCTCTTTTTCTCACAGATGGTGCATAACTGACCCTAATACTGTACAGGTGATAACAGAAAATGCGCGAGTGCAAAGTTAACAATTTAAAATGGCAACAACTTACCCAACCCACTCTCTATTTATATTCAATTCCATCTTAGAGAAGGATGATTAATAATATTTTAAAAAGACATTTAACATAATTTGGTTCTCCAGGAGCACTCAGTTTTCGATTGTAACATATTCAACTTTTTGTCAACAATGTTTTAGTGCTGTACAGTTGGATCATTATAACTGATGTTTTGCATGACATGATATGATCAGTTTAGAAAAAAAATTATCAAAAAGTGGAAGACATTACAAATTTATGAAGGATATGGCATATTTGACATAATGTATGGGAGTCATCTAATGCTTGTTTGAAGGTTGATTTCTTTGACTGATATCAGGTGGCGCAAAATATTTTCCATTCTCTGTGTGTTCATATGGACTTTTCAAGTTATCACTTGCTGTAAGTGCAGACCCACTGATGTATTTGCATGTGCTTCTTTAAAGTGGAACTAGATGAAAAGACTGAACCACACACTTCACAAGAAAATGTTTTCTGTCTCATGTGAGTTTTCATGTGTCTTGTTAAATGATTTTTTTTAGAAAATGCTGATCCACACACTTCACATGAAAATTGTTTCTCTCCAGTGTGTATTTGCCTATGACATATTAAAGCAGACTTATGGGAAAATGCTGAGCCACACACTTGACAGTTAAATGGCTTCTCTCCAGTGTGTATTCGCAAGTGGCTTCTAAAATTAGACCTATCTGAAAACGCTGCACCACACACTTCACAAGAAAATGGTTTTTCACCAGTGTGTATTCGCATGTGGGTTTGTAAACAAGAGCTTTCTGAAAAAGCTGATCCACACATTTCACAAGAAAATGGTTTCTCTCCAGTGTGTATTCGCATGTGGCATGTTAAACCAGACTTTTGGGAAAACCCTGAGCCACACACTTCACAAAAAAATGGCTTCTCACCAGTGTGTATTCGCATGTGGTTTCTTAAAGTAGACCTATCTGAAAACGCTGTACCACACACTTCACAAGAAAATGGTTTCTCACCAGTGTGTATTCGCATGTGTCTTTTTAAAGCAGACCTCTCTGAAAATGCTGTACCACACACATCACAAGAAAATGGTTTTTCACCAGTGTGTATACGCATGTGTGTTTGTAAATAAGATCTTTTTGAAAATGCTGATCGACATACTTCACATGAAAATGGTTTCTCTCCTGTGTGTATTCGCATGTGATTTCTTAAAGAAGACCTCTCTGAAAATGTTGTACCACAGACTTCACAAGAAAATGGTTTCTCACCAGTGTGTATTCGCATGTGTCTTCTTAAAGTAGACTTCTCTGAAAATGCTGTACCACACACTTCACATGAAAATGGTTTCTCACCAGTGTGTATTCGCATGTGGTTTCTTAAAGTAGACCTATATGAAAACTCTTTAGCACAGACTTCACAAGAAAATGGTTTCTCACCAGTGTGTATTCGCATGTGTCTTTTTAAAGCAGACCTCTCTGAAAATGCTGTACCACACACGTCACAAGAAAATGGTTTTTCACCAGTGTGTATTCGCATGTGTGTTTGTAAATAAGAGCTTTCTGAAAATGCTGATCCACACACCTCACAAGAAAATGGTTTCTTCTGAGTGTGTTTTCGCATGTGGCATGTTAAACCAGACTTTTGGGAAAACACTGAGCCACATACTTCACATGAAAATGTTTTCTTTCCTGTGTGTATTTGCATGTGTTTTTTCAAACTGAATTTCTTGGAAAATTTTGCTTCACATACTTGACAAGAAAATGGATTCCCATTAGTGTTACTTTTCAGGTGTGAACTTTCTGAAAATTGGAGTTTGCTCACTTTACTAAAGTAAGATTTATGATCCATATGTATTCTCAAGTATTTCTTTCAATTTTGAACTCTGTGAAGACAATGATCCGAACACTTGTTAAGAAAATGTTTCCTATTTCATATGTATTCTCATGTTTTTTGTAGAATTCTCTGAAAATTCTAATCCACACAATTCATTTAAATTTGAATTCTGTGAAAAAAACTGATGTGCAATGATTCACATAGGGTGTATTCCAGTATGACTTTAGGTGAGTGTATTTTGAAATGAGAATTTAGAAACAAATGCTGATGCACAAATGCTGAAAAATGAGCAATTTATTCTTTGTACACTTGTATGTAACTATTCCCAGAATGTTTTTCCTTTTAGTGTCTGTGTCTTTTCAAATTCAGCTGTTATTGATATCTGTGAATAAAGATATGTTATGAAATAATAAACTTATATTATTTGAAATTATTACAATTATAATAACTGAAATAGCAGATAATATAAACAGACGCATTATTACATTGGCCTAAATATTGTCTGTTCAACATATTTGTACACATACAAAAACAATTCAAAATTCTTTTTCAAATTAAGGGATCATCAGATTGAAATAACCTTTATGACATATTAGTAAATATAGTTTTACTTAATAATTTCCTAAGAGTTACACCATTAAAACTGAATTTTGAATAGGTAGATCCACTAAAATTGCGATAACTATGGTTTAAATTAATTTTTGAAAATGAAAAATCTTTTTTGAAGCTTTCATTTTAGATTTAACTGGAAGCTGAAGAATTAAATTTACTATTTCCAGTAAGCAGAATACTCTGGTCTATTTCAAATAGAAATTATATTGATTGGAATCTAGTTTTCTTTTGTTTTTTTTGTTAAAATATCTGATTATAAGTTTGAAATAATGCAGAAATACATTTTTAAAACAAACAGTAGCTGTGTTTTTAACCAACAGTAGCCATGTTTATGTGATTGACAAGTGATGACAGGTTTATTGTTGTTCTAGGGAGACATTATCTGTAAGACAGAATTTAAGAAGATGACAAGTGAGCACCTTTTTATATAATTTTTAAGTACCCAGTAATTATATAAATGTTGGAAAATATACTTCTATAATAAATATCATTTAAAAAAATGACTAGAAGCTCTTGTAAGTAAATAATGTTATAATTTTATTGCATTGTTTTTGTAATTCGGAGCAGATTCTCGGGAAATATCTAACAGTTTGAAAAAAAAATTGATGGTTTACATTCCCCAAGGAGTACTACTTTTATGCAATAAAACAAATTTTGCAATTAAAATTTCTTGAAATTTCATTAAATTAAGTATGTAGTGGGTAAAAAAAATACATTTTTCCCAAGATTTTTTCCCAACAATTATTTGATTTTTTGCAAGAATTTGTAAATTAATATTTTTCAACTGAAAAAAATGCTAATGCTAAATATTACGCAATCACTGACATTAAAAAAAAAGGTTTTCAACCAAAATTTCAAACATGCTAGAAAGGAATAAAAAAATTAATAAAATTTATTAATAACATAAATATTTTGATTAGGTTCTGGCATAAGATTGCTGGAAAATTGAGCATAGCATGATAAAAACAGCCTTAAACTTGACGAAAATAATTTTTTTATTGTCTAAATATTTGTTATTATAAAGAAGAAAGATCAAAGTATTTTCAATTACTTTTTACATTTTTAATCATTCCTAGCATGATCAAAATTGTCATTTAAAATCATGTAATGTTTTAGTCCTGAAAAAACTGATTAGCCATTTTTTCAATTTTGTAAAGAAAAGTTAATTTTTCTGTTTAAAATTTTGTCAAAAATCAATTATACTTTTTAAAAAATTTAACAAAATTAGAAATTTTAAAGTTTATTTAATATATTTTAAAGCAAACATTTCTTAGCTTATGCACCGAAAAAAATGTATTTTAAATATAAGAGACAGGTCTTGACAGCAGTGACATGCAACTATGTTGTGATTGATGCTTACTCAAGGAAAAGTTATTGTATGGGAGGAAAGAAGTGATATAATTTAGTTTTTTATTGAACCAACTTATTTGCCTTGTTATTTTTAAAGAAAATTTTTTAAACTAAGACTGTTGAGAGTGAGATAAAATTTCATAAGAAAGGTACATTACTAATTAGGTATCTTTTCTTATGAAAGTTTGTGTACATAAAATATAATCTAATATACATTTATTACATTTTACGGTATTATTTGTATTTCCACTTAATTTAATTTTGATATTTCATTTATGGAAAAATGTCATAACTGAGATATAAAAATAAGACCATATAAATTTCATACAATAGGTACATAATACTTAAGGTAGCCTTATCATCTGAAATATACAATTTTTTTCTCTTTTGTTAATTTTTTCAAATTTTTTTAATCTTAATATGACTATTGAAAAGGCAATTTTTTTCTCATAATTACATAATCATATACACTTTTTATTTTATTTATTCATAGCCAAAAAAGAACAGAGGTCTTGAAATGCAAGGCAACTGGTATCAGACTGAATAGTTACTTTAAGCTATAATTTAAATTTTTTGTTTTAAGTAAAACAAAACGTCTAAAATTTCTCCACACGTGTTTCACATGAACAATGTATTGAAAAGGCTGTCTAACAGTGGAGAACATTTATACCAATGCAAACCACGTGATGCACTATTGTTTTCATGATGCTTTGGGTCTTCCATATATTTGAATTAAGCTATTTTATGGACACACAAAAAAACATGTTATATTAGATTTTTATCTATTTGCAGATTGCTGATTGTAACCAGCTTTAGTTTATATGTAATGATTGATATATATATATATATATATATATATATATATATATATATATATATATCTACTTAATAACACCATTGACTAAACTGTACACCATTTACATTAATTTTAGAATATTTAACAACTTTAATTTAAAAAAAATTAAATAACTTAAGAAATAACAAATAACTGTAAAAATTTATTTTTCGTCGGAAACGTTTTTTGCTTTCAGACAATATTATCCATATTCATAAAAACAAGTAAAAGGAACTAAAAGCATTTGAAATTAAATAATATCTGTTTTATTGAATTTTCTATGTTGCAATTCAGAGCCGATTTTAAGGTAGAAAGTTGTCAACTAGAAAAAACAAAACATGATTTAATTTTCTCAAAGCCTTGTGCTTTTAACTAATTAATCACTAAAAATGTACAGATTTGAATTTCAAGAGTTTCATAAAATTAGTTGCGGGGGTGGGGTAATAAATATAAAAGAAATTCTACCATGACTTAAAAAAAATAAACATATTTATAATAATTTCCATCATTTATGAATAGTTTCATTAAAATCCAACAATTATTTTTAGTTTTGCAAGATTTTCAAAATTAATGTCTGCTATTAAAAAAAATGCACCAAAACTCCGCCATGTTATTTAGTAGTAGTTTTGCTGATGAAGAGAAACAAGGTTTTTCAATCAAAAGTTAAAATGCTCTAATAAAGACAGAAATTTTTTTTAAAATTACTTTGTTTTTTCCTCTTAATAACAAGATAAACATTTTGACGATAAAATTTTGTTTTTGTTAAGTTTAAGGCATTTATTATCCTGCTATGCTCATTTTACAGCAATCTCATGCCAGTACCTAATTTTGATGATAAAAAATTGTTTTTATTAAGTTTGGGACCTTTTTTTCATTATGTTATGCTGTTTTTTTCAGTGAATTATTGAATAAATTTAGATTACAAAAAAATTTCCTGAACTTTATAGATTTAATGAGTACTTAAAAAAGTGTAGTGAGGTAAGTTTTTTTTTTTTATAATAAAAATCAAATTCATAATGAATACAAAATACGAATATAAAAAAGAAAAGCAAATGAATTAATTTTGAAAAAAGTTGAATTTCAAATGAAAGATCCGCCAAACTGCAAATTAATTTGCACATTAAGGTTAAATATTTTCTCGTAATTCTTGATGATTTAAAAACATAGGGACACAATATTGTCTTGAGAAAAAAAATGTTTTTCGATAAATAATTAATTTTTTTTTACAAGAATTGTTACCATTTTTTTTAATTATAAAATTTCAGATCTTTTTAAAATTCAGCATTACCTTACCGTTAGATGATATATTGTTATTAAGTGAAAACTATATATACTAATCAAAAATTAAAAAGAATACAAATGACAACGTACCAAAATTTTTAAAAGAATTAAAAAAATTTTTTATTAGTGTATAAAAATGCAGATTTTCTAAGTACAGTCTGTTGTTAAACATAAGCAATAAAAAATAAGAGCGATAATAATTTTAAAGCTGAAATTTCTAAGAAAAGATGAATATAAAAAAGAAAGGCAAATTAATTAATCTTTAAAAAAGATTAAAATAAATTCAAATGAACGATTTGCCAAACTCCAAATAAATTTATTTGCACATTAATGTTAAACATTTTCTTGTAATTCTTGGCGATTTAAAAATCTGAAATACCTACTTTTTTTTTGTGTAATAAATTAACAAAGCAATTAATACTTACTACTTTCTTTCGATTTATGATTTGAATTTATCTTAGGACAATGAAGGATTTGAGAAAAATGGAGAAACTAGTTAATTTTAAATAAAGTAAATGTTTTCCAGTTAAGTATTTTGACTAGAACAATAGCCGTCATTTTCAATGGAAGCGAAAATAATGGTGGTTTACCGTAAGTCATAAGGGAGATAATCCATACAAAAGACAAAAGGAGATAATTCATACAAAACTAGAAGAAATTGAATATGATTTCTTGTCGGAACCTTTATTTATACTTTATTTGAGAAATATTAGCAGATTTAAAGTTTAATTGATTTGATTTAAAACAGATATTACGCCATGTTTACAATATCACAAATATCTGGGAAAATATTTTCCGTAATCTGTTCTATGAAAGTCAGATACTTTGGCTTTAAATTTACTAGTTGACTCTTATTTTCTGATATAATGTCAAGTTAAGTTAAGTATGTATCTTTTCCGGCTTGCAGGTCGACCTCTCTGCCGACAATTCATTTTTGAAAGAATTTCCAAAGAAGTTTTTTTTTTTTTCCTGAAACAAAAACAAAAAAATGCTAAAATTTCCTCTTCTAATCTTTAGCACGTCTGCCAATGCAAGAAAAACAAGATTTTAACTAAAATTTCAAACATGTTAGAAAGGACTAAAAAATTCAAGTAATTAAAAATACTTTTCCCTTTCAATAATTTTGAAGCTAAAACTTGGTGTTGGATGGATTTGACACATACTCTACAAAAATATTTCCTCAAAGCTTTCTAAAAAAGAAACATATTCATTATATGATTGATTAGTTTCTACAGCTTATTAATTATTTACCATTTTATAATGAAATAAGTGAAAAGAATTATTTTATTCTAAAATTTGAAGAAATTACAAAACAGAGAAAAGACGAACTTTTGTTTTTATCACTAGAACAGATAAGACTAATTTTCTTGAATGATCTGGTCGATCGAGAAATCATAGAGATGGGACAGGCTGATGAAGAAAGATTAATGACTGAAAATCCCTTTTGTTTTCAATACGCCATCTGGAAGTTGAATTCATCATACCAGTCCTACTAGCAGCCTGAAGTTAGTACGATGAAGCAAGAGATTAGCACCTCCTATATGGAGCAATGGTGCAAGGTGAGATGTGAAGGGGCAGCTTGATTCATCTGACCAATCAAAAGGTGGCTGGACGACCCCAAATGTGCAAAAACCACCTGAGTATTTTTATATATGGAATTTTAGAAACGGTTGATGCTTAGGGTAGAAGGCAACTGAACTCAGAACCTAGTCAACAACACCTCCGGCGGATGCAGGACTCCATATAAGTCGGAGATTTGGACAACTTATACAGAGTCCCCACGCTACTACTATTACTGGAATTCATATCATTCACCAGGACTTCATGACCTTGTGCCAGCCCTGAAGATCAGAACTTAGAAATTTAAATTATTACTAAAACAAGCTGCAGACTCCAAAGGGGATTCCAGTGTCATTTAATCATAACAGTTGGGAAGGGTTAATATAAAGCATATATAAAACAAATTGTTCTTATATTTTTAACCTGAGTTAATTCTTTATTCCAAAGGATTATTTTGGAGTAGCTCCCAATGTCGCACCATCTTCACTTCAGTTTGCTTCATCTGCAACCTTCTTCCCCTCTGAAATAAAAAAAATTATGTGGCAGAGGAGTGAAAGTTTACGAACAGGCAGGCAAGTGGAATCATGTCTACCATCACAATACCAGCTACAAACGAGGCATGCATTAACGAGTTTTCTGTCGTCAAATAGTTGCAAAGAGCAGCTTCCAGTTGATATGTACTTCCATTAATGTTGATCCTAAGAAAATGTTCGGATATTTGAGTTTATTTTTCAGTGATTCCAAAACACTGCTTGTACATCTTTAACAGATTTACAGGACAGTGATCTCAGCAGCAGCTTGACATTCTATTCCCTCATTTTTTAGAAATGAAGTTTCAGAAGTACTTTTTATTGGTTTTGTCTTTGTTGCAGATGTTTTCCAGGCATTTTTCAAATGCCAAGAAAGTTTATTAAATAATTTTATGATTTTGGAATTATTCAGTGCTCTGTTCGGCTCAGAAAAGAGCAAAGAAAATTGTTGCTGGTCAAATTGTCACATGTTCTAGAGTATTTCTCTTGATGTTAATCTCAGTTTAAGACTTAATTTTGATATTTACACACCAGTAAATAGGAAGACATGTTTCTGTTGAATATCTAATTTTTATACCATGTTATTGATTTACCTCACTGAACAGTAATATGCACATCATTGAGACACATACATACTCAACTCATTGACATCAACCATAGTTTCCAGATGACTTTCGAATCACCGGAAAATCTTCTTGATGGTCACCTTGTTTAAGTTGCTAAATGCTGCTATAATCCTTGCTTTCAGTTCATCTTTGGTGTTACTAGTAGTTTTGTTGGTCTCTTGCTCAACTCTACCCCACACATAATAATCAACGAGGTTGCAATCTGGGGAGTTAGGTGGCCAGATGTAAGGGGTGATTGGGTTCTCAGGGAGCACTCAATTTTGGATTGTAACATTTACATATTTTTGTCAACAGTGTTTTAGTGCTGTACAGTTGGGTCATGATAACTGATATTTTTCATAACATGATATAATCAGTTTAGAAAAAATATGAAAAAGTGGTAGACTTTACACATTTATAAAAGATATGGCATATTTGATATAATATAGGGGAGTCACCTAATGCTTCTTTGCAGGTCGATTTTTTGACTGGTATCAGGTGGCACAAAATGGTTTCCATTCTCTGTGTGTTCATATGGACTTTTCAAATTATCACTTGCTGTAAATGCTGACCCACTGATATCAGAAAATTGTTTTTCCTTTCTGTGTATTTGCATGTGCTCCTTTAAAGTGGAACTAGATGAAAAGATTGAACCACACACTTCTCAAGAAAATGTTTTCTGTCTCATGTGAATTTTCATGTATCTTATTAAATGGGATTTTTCAGAAAATGCTGATCCACGCACATCGCAAGAAAATGGTTTCTCACAAGTATGCATTCGCATGAGGTGTATTATACGGAATTTGCTGGAAAACAATGATCCACACACTCCACAAGAAAATGGTTTCTATCCAGTGTGTATTCGCATGTGGATTTTCAAATTAGAGCTTGCTGAAAATGCTGAACCACATACATAACAAAGAAATGGTTTCGTACCAGCGTGTTTTCCTATGTCTTCTTAAAGCTGACCTCACTGAAAACGTTGTACCACAAACTTCATAAGAAAATGCTGATCCACACATTGTGTTTTCACATGTGGCATGTCAAACCAGATTTTTAGGGAAACGTTTCTTAATTTCCACTTTTAACTATTCTTTTTTCCCATAATATACAATTAAATTAAATTGACAATAGCACATTAATTGTGCAAATTATTTCATTATTACTGTGTTTTTATCCAATGGTTAACTATTAGTTTAATAAATAGCCGGTGGTATTAATAAAATTTTCTCTACTCCTTGGCACTGATGAAAATGATTGTATTTATTCAGCGGTGATGCCTAAAGCAGATAATCTCATCCCAAGTAGTGCCAGCTCTTGTTACCAGAAATGTGTGACTCATGTTTAAATAACAATTTTAAAAAGGGTTAACCAAATCTATGCTAAAGATGTAATTCTACCATAACCCTTTAGCATCTGCCCAAACCAGCCTCATAAATATAGGCTCTCAATGTTGAACCCACACCATGTATACTCTGCTTTAATATATGACGACATCATCGCAAATAATGTGCGTCCTGGGTAAGATGATAAACTACATCCAACAGTAAGGCCTCTGATCGGGAAGTTTTGAGGAGCGGGGAACCATCTCTTAATTGTCCGTGTTCCCAGGTCCATCCTGACCTCTTAGGGTCCCAGCTATGGACAAGTAGTTAACCCCCAAACTGGGGTCACGACACTATGAAAGTGTAAAAATAGGTTTTTGATACCAGCAATACATTTTTGTAAAAAATCATTACCAGCAATGAATTTTGAAGAAAAAAATTATTACTAGCAATACATTTTTGAAAACAAAAATATTGCCAGCAATACATTTTTGGGAAAAATATCACCATGAATACTTTTTTTGAAGCAATAAAAATCTTGTGGGCATTAAATAACCCATTGAGGTTGATATGCCGTAAAACAAACCAAATAATGCAGGAAATCATGCTAACAGTGAGACTTTGAGAGTTGATATTTGTAGGGTGGATATGAGTGTGCTGAATGCAAAAGATATAAGGAAGATTTATAATAAGAACTTCAATGGAAATCCAAATTTTTTGTGGATTTTTCTCAGCAGAAACTAATTTTCAATTCAGAATTTTCAGAAAATTGTCTGACTTCAAATCGTATGCAACCTATGACTGTCAAATTTGGTGGGGCACATGCATATACATACTGGAGAAAGGCCATATTCTTGTGAAGTCTGTGGCTCTTCCTTTTCAAAGAAGTCACATTTAGTGAATCATATGCTAATACACACTGGTGGGAAGCCATATTCTTGTGAAGTGTGTAGCTCTTCTTTTGCACAGAAATCACGCTTGGTCCTGCATATACGAACACATACTGGAGAGAAGCCGTATACCTGTGAAGTGTGTGGTTCTTTATTTTCATCTAAGTCAAATTTGAACCGACATATGAAAACACACTAAGAAGAAGCTATATTCTTAGGAAATGTGTGATTCATGTTTAAATAATATTCAAAAGAGGGTGAACTAAATATTTTCCAAATGATGGTATTCTACCTTAATCCTTTAGCATTCTATCCACCAAAAATAAAACCAGTCTCATAAATATAGGCTCTCAATGTTCAGCCAGCTGTAACCAACCCCATGTATACTTTGCTATAATATATGACGACATCATCGCAAATAACGCAGGAATTATGCAAATAGCCTGTGTTGATGATCGAGGTCACAGTGGAAAGTAGTATGCCATACAGTTATGTCGAAGCTAGATGTCAATTTCAGTGGGTGATCGTCAGAATAGCAATCTGATGTAAACGTAGCGTCGGGAGTTGACCCATTTCATATGCTGCCCTTGCCAAGGTCACAAGACACATTCCATGCACTTGATTGAGGTCGCAGTGGTAGGTCGTTTCATTGGTTGGTAGACTTGTGTTGAACCGGGGTTACGTCGGACTGGCATGTTTTTTTTTTTATAGGCCTGTTCTGTGGAACAGAGCTCGCGATGTCGGTTATGAATGCAATGCCTTGTAAACAAGTTGTGGTAGGTTGAGGTGACAGTGGTGAGCTGGTAGGCCTGTGTGGGGAAAAAAGGAATGGCTTACCTCCCAAACGCCCTCGCGTCTGTCTGGCCTGTGGGTTAAGAAAGGAAAGGATCCAAGATGGCGTCCGTGACTTTTAATATTTACGGTCTCGTGCGGTCACGCAAAGTCGCGTTACACGCATGGTAATGAGGTGTTTCTGGACTCCATAAAAGGAGGTCGCTTGGAAAAATTAACAGAGCAGCATTTCACCAGTGTTCGGTGTACATGGCTTTGCGTTGCAGCGTGTGAGACATTTTCCGACGGAAAGAGTTGCGTCCCTTTCACCCTTGAATTTGACACCCTTGCTACAAGCTATTTCGGCCATTACTACAACATGGACAGATTCGACTTGAAGTTGATACCAGAGTTCGACGGTTCCCCTGCTGGCCCGTCTGAGGTCGAGTGGTGGGAAAAAGCCGAGCGGGTCTGCCGGCTGTGTAAAGTTAAAGATCCCGCACTGGTCATCCCTCTGAGGCTCAGCAAAGGAGCTTACGCCGTGTATCAGCAGCTCAGGGATGACGCAGACTTGGAGGAAATTAAGCTGGCTCTATACGTGGCATTCGGTGCGGACCCCTTTGTCTCCTGGAGGCAGTTCACCGAACGGCGGCTTGGGCCAGATGAAACGGTAGATGTCTATCTGGCCGATTTGAGGAAGCTGGCCGCACCGTTCGGTGGAGCAAGCGACCAAATCCTAGGATGCGCCTTTCTGGCCGGACTCCCAGACAACGCCAGTCGACTGCTACGAGCATCGTCAAGGCTCAATGAGCTGGGGTTAGACGAGTTACTGGCCAGAGCCCGGAATATTCTGAAGGACGACGCGGAGCCTGTCCCAGCAGCTGTGGAAGCACCCGCACCGCCAACTGAGGACACAAGGTGCTATAAATGTGGCGAACTGAACCACTTCTCCAAAGACTGCCGAAGCAGTGCGAAAGATACGCATAACCGAGGAACACGGAGACGTATGCGTTGCTACAGGTGCAACAAGCTGGGCCACGTAGCAAGAAGCTGTCCGGGAAACGGGCAAGGGGAGTAAGCTACAGCGCCAGTCTTCTCCCCAGATCGCCGCTGAACAAGGCGCTACCCGCAGTGAGCGTGCGGATTAACGGGCATGAGCGCTTCGCGCTTGTAGACACCGGGTGCACCCAGACCCTTGTGCGCAAGGCGTGTTGTGACACGTGGGATGAGAAAAAGATTCCAATTCTGACTGTTGGCGGGGGCTCGCTAGCCTCTTGTGGAGTGAGCGTCATCCGCGCAAGCATCGGCGATGGGCCTGCAGTAGCCGTACAAGCCCTGGTCGTGGACGGAGAACTGCTCGGCTATGATCTGCTCCTGGGAATGGACGTCATCAAAAAAGTGGGTGGCGTCCATGTTGACGAAGAGGGTCGGGCGCGTTTCAGTGAAACTGGTCTTGCTCTAAGTGCAGCAATGGAGCTAGAACGGCCTGACTTTCGTGCGGAATTCGACCAGCGCACAAAGTCCTGGACGGTTTCCTGGAAATGGTCGGACGATCAACCGCCAGAGAAGCTGTACAACAGTGTGCCAGAGTATAAAATCCCCCCGCTAGCTCGTGTGGAATACGACAAGGAGTTGCGAGCCTGGATTAATAACGGGTGGTTAGTTCCTTATCCAGAGAAGGAATTGGGGCCCCCGAAGGGCCTGATCCCGCTAATGGCGGTTCTCCAGCACAACAAACAAAAGGTGAGGCCGGTGCTCGACTATCGGGAACTGAACGAGCACGTGGAACCTTTAACAGCCCGCGCGGACGTGTGTGCCGAGAAGCTAAGGGAATGGCGACAGGTAGGATCAAATGTATCTGTGCTGGATCTTCGCAAGGCATACCTTCAAGTGCGTGTGCACCAATCACTGTGGCCCTATCAAACTGTGCTTATCAAGGGGCAAAGGTATTGCCTGACCCGCATGGGGTTTGGACTCAATGTGGCGCCATCAATTATGCAGATGATTGTTGACGCCATTCTGACGAAGGATGAGCGTATACGTCGGGCAACATCTGCATATATTGATGACGTGTACGTGAACGAGGGAGTCATATCTGCGGCGCGCGTGAAGGAGCATCTCTACAACTTTGGCCTCCTCAGCAAGGAACCGGAGAGGCTGCAGGATGGTGCACGAGTGCTTGGTTTGCAGGTCTGGGGAGAGGATGACGTTCTGTATTGGAAACGGTGAAACGAGGTCCCAGACATGCCCACCGTTGTCACGCGGCGAAGCATATTTTCCTTGTGCGGCAAGTTAGTTGGGCACCTTCCTGTAGGTGGCTGGCTGCGTGTTGCGGTGGCGTTCATCAAGCGGAGAGCATCTGATGTCACCACTGGATGGGATGACGAAGTTCACGACGCCCCTCTCCTCACCATGATGAGGGAGGTCCTCGCTAGAGTACGCAAGGAAGACCCAGCGCGGGGCAGATGGTGCGTCGACAGCCAAGACCTCAGTGTGTGGGTTGACGCAAGCTCTCTTGCAACTGGTGTATCGATAGTTCACGATGGAGCCGTGGTGGAAGATGCTTGCTTGTTACGTCCAGAAAAGGACTCCCAGCACATAAACCTAGCAGAGCTCGATGCTGTCATCAAGGGGATCAACTTGGCGATCCTCTGGAAGTCGACCACCCTGCGTCTGTTCACGGATTCCGCTTGCGTCTATAAGTGGATCTCGGATACCCTTACCGGGAGGGCCAGGGTGCGGACTAAAGCCGCCAGCGAGATGCTTATCCGACGACGGCTCGACACGATCGTGAAGCTGGTGCAAGAGTACGCACTGACAATGGGGGTGTCCCTGGTAAAATCTAGCCTCAACAAGGCAGATTGTTTAACGAGGGTGCCCCAAAGGTGGCTTGACGCCACTAAGAAAGCTATTGAGCCCGTGCAACCCGCCTGCGCTGCGTCCATGAGTCCCGTTCGATCTAATCGAATCAAAGAAGTCCACCAACAAAGCGGGCACCCTGGAGTCAAGCGGACCCTGTATTTCGCCAAGTTAGTTGACCCAGGAGTACAAAAGACAGACGTCAGAAGAGTGGTCAGAAACTGCGTGGCGTGCCAGTCTATAGACCCAGCACCCGTTTGCTGGAAGAAAGGGCAGCTGAGCGTGAGGAACCATTGGAGCCGGCTGGCGATAGACGTTACTCACCACAACGGCGAAGATTTCCTGACGCTCATTGATTGCGGTCCATCCAGGTTTGCGATATGGCGGCTGCTGCGTCGGCAAGATTCAGCCACCATCATCCGTCAGTTAAACAGTATCTTCCTTGAACGTGCCCCCCCAACGGAGATATTAACCGACAATGGCACCGCATTCAACAGTGAGCAGTTCAGGAGGTTTGCGGATGCCTGGGGAGTGCACCTACGGTTCCGGTGCACCCACGTACCGAGTGGAAATGGGATCATCGGGCGGAACCACAGGACCGTCAAGACCATCGCAGCCAGGACGGGCTGCGCGGTGTCTGAGGCGGTCTACTTGTACAACGTGATCCCGAAGGATGATGTATCACCCTCTACGACGCCAGCCGACACATTGCATAGGTACCACGTCAGAGTGAAGTGCATAGAGACCAACCCGCTGACGGAACTGAAAGTAACCGGAGAGAGGCTGAAGAAAGGCGATGTCGTCTGGGTTAAAAACCCGCACAGCAAGTGCACGACGAAATACGGAACCGGACGCGTCACTGAGGTGATCAGCCCACAGGCGGTGCGGGTCGACGGTGTGCCCCGTCACGTTAAGGACCTGCGGCCGGCGACGCATTTGCAACCATCGCTGGACGACGGAAACGAATCGGAATCTGAGGCATTGCTCTGGTTCATGCCAGCTCCATCAGGCAGTGACTCAGATATCAGCGGCCTTCCAAGGGACGCGGTGTTTTTCGACCCTCAGACAGCGGACATGAGCGCAAGCGACGATGAGGCTCGCAGCGTCCCTCTTCGAAGAAGCACCCGGCGAAAGCGATCGCCGCCTCCCTGTCACCTCAGTGATCATGAGATCAGGGGGAGTGTGGGGAAAAAAGGAATGGCTTACCTCCCAAACGCCCTCGCGTCTGTCTGGCCTGTGGGTTAAGAAAGGAAAGGATCCAAGATGGCGTCCGTGACTTTTAATATTTACGGTCTCGTGCGGTCACGCAAAGTCGCGTTACACGCATGGTAATGAGGTGTTTCTGGACTCCATAAAAGCAGGTCGCTTGGAAAAATTAACAGAGCAGCATTTCACCAGTGTTCGGTGTACATGGCTTTGCGTTGCAGCGTGTGAGACATTTTCCGACGGAAAGAGTTGCGTCCCTTTCACCCTTGAATTTGACACCCTTACTACAGCCTGTTTGTAGTGGACCTCCCCTGTAGGGGAACGATATTAAATGGCCAAATAAAGATAGTCACGGGAGGCCCACTATGGAGAACAGAACAAAAAAGATTAAAAATTAATACAAAATTTATTTAGAATACAGACCAGAGTCCTTATAGATTACATTAGCATGTAAGTCCGCAGTTAGAAGGTTAAGTTCACATGCCCAGTGAAAGTGTTGAAATGTTGCTGGTGAAGTCCAGTGATGAACGTTCCCTATTATTTTAACTGAAGCGTACGGAGTAGTTTATTTGAAGTCTGGTTGATATAGCCAAAGAGAAGAAAGTTCAGTTTAAATATCCGGAGCAGGCGTTGTGTAGTTGCTGTTCAAATCCAATGGTGAACTTTCCGTAGTATAAAATGAAGTGTACGAAATAGGCCGTTTGAAGTCTGTACGATATGCGTGCTGCAATTTCCTAATTTCCTAGAGTTAGTTTGAATGGAAAGTCGGAAGCAGGGACCATTGGTGTAGCTGGAAGTTCAGGGCTGTTGTAAGCAGGTCCATTAACTCCAATCAACCAAGTGAGTTAGGTCGAGATACGAGTCGGAAGTAATGAAGGGCCGGTATACCGGAAGTAAGAGTCCGTGGTAGCCGGAAGTAGTAAAGGCTAGGAATGCTGGAAGTAAGATGCCGGAAAACAGCGGTCCGTGATAGCCAGAACATAAGATTCTGTGGTAGCTGGAAGTCATAAAGGCCAAGTATCCCGGAAGTATTAAAGACCAAGAGTGTCGGAAGTAAGATACTGAAAGATACGAATCTGTGGTAGCTAGAAATAATAAAGACCAAGAGTGCCAGAAGCAAGTGTAGATAGGAAAGCTCAACTATCGTCCAGTTGGTAGACAAAAATAAATGGGAATGTAACTCAATAAATAAACCGTCCAAGCGACCTGGCTACAATGGCCAGGGTCCTGCGTTTCTCCTCCTCGTACTCTGGTCCCGCAAAGTACTAAAGATCTCAAGAAAAGTAAACTGAGATGTGCTACGAAATGTAAAAAGGTACAAAATGTCCATGAATTGTATTCCGACTAGGTTCGTAACACTGAAAGATGAAACTGAATGAACTTAAATTGAACGGTGTGTGGTAACGCAATTAAAAAAGGTCAAGGTCATAGCGTCTGCCCTTGGTTACATGTACGGAGTAGTGAAGAGCTACGATGTTCTATGGAACGAGGTCGCTGATCGAGGTCACGGTGGAGGGTCGATTTCTGTTTGTTAATATTTGCCCAGATGATAGCGTTGTTGACGATGAAAGCTTGTAGCTGGTTGGTGTCAAGGCTGGATCGTCGGGCGCTTGTACTGGTGCTTGCCAAGGTGACGAAGTTGGTATCGATGAAGATTTGTAGCAGGGAAGAATGTCGTCGACGATGAAGGTTTGTAGCTGAGAGGAGTGTCGACGACAATGAAGACTTGTAGCTGGGAGCGGTGTCGTCGACAATGAAGGCTTTTAGCTGGGTGGTGTAGAGGCTGGATCGTTGGGTGCCTGTGGCTGGTATTATGCTGTGGTGACGAGATTGGTATCGATGAAGGCTTGTAGCTGGGTGGGGTTGAGGTTGAGATGTTTTCAAGGCGAAGCTGGATACCCAAGGCGATTAGTCAAGCCTGGGAGTGTTAACGGTCATTGAGAGGTGTGGTCATGTTGTGTGGTGATGATGAAGGTGGTGGCGGCAGCGGAACCTGCAGCAGTGCTCTGTGTGACAGCTTGCTCGCCGCAACTCTGTTGTCATGATGAGAAGGTCACGGTGGTGATAGCAGCAGCAACGCCCTGCGTGGCAGCTGGTGCTCGCTCTAGGCCACAACTGCTCCGGTCGTTAAGCGGGTCTGGTAGTCCCCCGGGGAATTTCTTTCTTTGGCGGGAAAGAACGCCACTTTGTAGACCTGACGTGATGCAATCATAAAGTATTATTAAAATTAAAAAAAAAAAACAAACAAAAAAAAGCAAGTTTTTACAGCGATTAAAATTTGTTTGACTACTATTACCTAAATAAATTAAATTTATGAATTTAGAGCTAAAAAAACACTATACAAATGTATAGAATTGAAGAAATAATGAAGTAAAATCTCATGTTTATTTGGCATTTTTCTGGCTTTATACAAAAAAATTTTCTTTTGCTTTTTCTGACTTTTTATATGTACTATTTGGCTTCAAATAAAAATTTTAATCTGGTAACCCTGCACAACACCTAAATTTTTTTTCACTTTGTCATTAAGTTTCCTAAATTGTTCTGGTATATAAAAATTTATACATCATTTTCTCCCATTCTGGGGCAAACAAGAAAAAGGAGAATTATAAATTATGTTCGTTCCTTTTATAGTCCAGAGTATGGCAGATTGGGCCTCTCTAGTCTTGGGTGGCAATTAGCCTAAGGGAAGAAAAACTCCATGGAGAAGAACCGCCCCACTATTTTTCCCAAGATGTTACACAGATAATAATGAAAAAATGAGTCATGATTAACTATGCCAAGAAGTGACGCGGTATTTTAAAAAAATACTTAGGCCTCGAATGAAAGAAGGAATTAGAATAGTTTTTTTTATGGTAAATGTTTCTCTTAAAAGGGGCACTTAGGTTTGAGCCATGCCAGAGTGCATAATTTCTTTATTAGATTTTCTCACATGCAAAGACCGGGAGACTTCACACAGACTGTTTAAAGAAAAAAAAAAAAGTGGGGGAATCTATTTCAAACTAACAATAACATCTGAAGTAATAAAAGTAAATCCATTAATTCTTTAGAAATAATTTTGTATTATAAATGACATAAAAACTCAATCTCATTGCTAAGGATTTTAATTAGTTCCTCAACGTAAAATGCATGTGATATAGATAGCAGGATAGATAATGAATAATAGAGACTGTGAATGATTGATATTCATTCTTCTGTGTGCTTATCACAAAAAAAAAAAAAAAAAAAAAATCATTAATATTTTTTTATTAGCTAATTATTTCAAAAAGTTATACCACATAAAAATGAAAAAGATGTAATGATTGGTGGGGAAAGTGAAATCTGAGCCGTGTTAAAAATTCTGTTCTCTACACACAAAAATAATGTTTTTATTGAGAAAGGCATAAAAATCCATATTTTCTCCCCACGACTTTGGGTTACGTTAAAGTAGACGAGGATTTCTACACTTTCCGTGGCAATTAGCCTAAGGGAAGAAAAATTCTGAATTCCAAACTATGAAGAAGCTCGCAGGAAACCACTCCACTATGTTTCGCGGGAAGTTATTGCATACTGTCACACAGATAATAAAAGAAAATGAATCTGTAAAAAGACTAGACTAGAGAGAGAGAGAGAGAGTCAGGATTGTCTATGCCCTGAATGAAGTGATGCGGTATTAAAAAAAATATTTAGCCTTCGAATGAAAGAAGGAATGAGATGTTTATGCTAAATGTTATATACTAACTAGTTTACACATTTTAAATTGTAATTTGGAGGTTGCCATTTTTGTTTACGCTGTTGGTACTCTTCAGAAAATGAGGCAAGAAAATTGACTTCCAAAATGATGCAAGGTAGACGATAAGACCTTAAACATAGATTATCACATTAAATCTACATCCATCCTGTCTTTTTCAAATACAAAATTCATCAAAGTTTACGAATTGGATCCTTTTGTAAGTGTATGAAGCTTTATTTTATTAATTAACTTAAACATTTAGTAACAAACTCAGTTTTTTTATGATCGCTATATAGACGATTTATATTGTATATAGCAAAATTAGCGAAAATTTTCTTGTAAATAACTCTTTAATTAATTTTCTTGTAAATAACTCTTTCATTAATTTTTGTAAGTTACATTTTTTCAAAGATAATTATGTCAAATGTTGCTATTAAGTAATGAAAGGATTCATCAATAATAATAACTATCTGCAATAAATCGATTTCTTTGTTAAATGATGTAATGTAAGGAGGCCCGACAACGCCATAACCAGTTTATATCCCATTGTTAAAAAACAAAGAAATCTTTTTTTTTTTTTTTTTTTTAAAAGGCAACCATGCACTTTATTTATTCTTACTTCTCGTGGAAGAAATAAGATTTCATTTAAATTTTCAAATTTCAAAGCAGCTTTTTAAATAAAATTTTAATCGAAAAGTGCATTTAAAAGACTTTCTTAGATACCGCCACGGACTTCCTACCTAACGTAGGTATCCTCAATAATTTGCCGAAAAATGATCATAGCATGCTGAAAAAGACCCTAAACTTAATAAAAACGACGTTTTTATCGTCAAAATATTTATGTCATTTTTTTTTCGTCAGTCATCGACATAATTACCATTCTTTTTTATTTCCAAATCAATGATCTTTTTTCAAGTGAAAAAACTTGAAAAAACATCATTGATTTGGAAATTCTTGCAAAAATCAAATAATTTTCGGATTTTAGTGAAACTTTCAGAACTTACTAAAATATTAATGAATTTATTTTAAAAATATTTGTTTTTTTAGAAAGTCATGGTAAAATATTTTTTTTTTTTACATCTGTTCCGCCTCTTTACTTAATTATATAAAACTCGAAAATTCAACTTCTGTGTCATTTTGTGATTTTAGTTAAAAAGCAAAAAACTTAGAAGAATATAAATCGTCAATTTTTTTTTTTTTTTTTTCGAACCATTTTTACCCAAAATTCAGCTCTGAATTGTAAAATACAAAACCCAGTAAAACTAAGACATAATTTAATTAAAAAAAGCTTTTAATGGCTTCTATGAATAATATAAGGACACTATTGTCTGAAGCCAAAATATTTTTCCAATGAAAAATGAATTTTTACAAGAATTTTTTTCTTTCAGGTTTTAATACAAAACGTGATAAAGTTGTTAAATATTTTAAAATTAAGTTTGTATCCATGTATCCTGGAAATGCTGTTATTAAAAGACCTATTTTTATAGATCATAAATTTGAAAGCTTATTACAATCTGTAACACAATAATGTTTTTAAAGTATTTTTAATATGCAAAAAATGTATTAAAAACGTTTTCTCGAAAACTATGGATGCACGTTCCAGGAAATAATAGGTAAAATGTTTTAAGAGAAAGGCCTTAAGAAATTGCTTTGCTTAACTTTTGGCTAGCACATATAAAATTTGACTATCGTTGTATTTTCAAAATTTTTAATTTTCTTTTTTACATCTTGTTTCACTATATATTTTAATTTCATTTTTTCAATATACTTAATTTATTGTTTTTCAGTGAGTGACATAGTGCAATTACTATTTTCTTTTTGGATTCAGTTTTAGGGATGGGAACATGAATAAGCTGGTTTACTTAAAATTCAAAAGTACTGTCACTTCTGTCCTTCCATCTGATAAATTGCCCTGACGTTAGTTGTCAATACATAAGTGTCAATTTACATGTTCAAAACCAATCATCACGCTTAGACATGCTTCTCTTATTTTCAACTAAATTTTTCTGCTAAAAAATCAAGTAATATTTGCTTCCAATTTCATTAAGTATACTTTAAATTTTCTAATTTGAAAAAAGTATAATTGAATTTTACAAGATTTTTAAACAGAATTTCACTTTTGTTTCCAAAGTTGTTAAAAGTGGCTGACATGATCGATTTTATGGCACTTTTTCTAACTTAAAAGCAAGATTTTTAGCTAAGATTTTGGACGTGCTATGAAGGATTAAAAAAATGTAAAAAAAATAATAAAAAAAATACTTCAGTCTTTCCTCTTGATAATAACATAAACATTTAGACAATAAAAAATTGTTTATCAAGTTTGGGGCCTTTTTTTCATCAGGGTATTCTCTTTTTTTTAGTCAAGTTTTGAAGACACCTTGTCTAATGCTAATCTGAATTAAAAGAAAAATTAATTTCTGTATATAAATGAAAATTTTAGGCATTTTAAAAACACTGACAGATTTACTTGTCACTCATTATATATATGAAAAATGTAAACAACAAATTTAAATATCCAATATTTATCCTAGGTATGTGTTTCGAAGTCATTTAGTAAATTTAAGGATTAATTAAATGAATTTTTTAAAAGTAATTTTTACATTTTACTTAAAACTTAGTTAAAATACCGTTTATTTACATCTGTTGGGGTCATAGGGATAAAAAAACATATAATAATCATAACTCTTACTTAACAATGTGCAAAATAGTATAATTAAAAAAATACCGAACACTAGCAGTGCAATAATTAAAAAATTTGTATTTATCATTTAAAAATACAATACCTATATTTAAAATAAATTTTAGAAAATGAAAAATCTTTCTTGAAGCTTTTAATTTTTAATTTCAAGCTAATAAATTTAATGTTTTCAATAAGCAAAAATATTTTGCTATATTTCAAATCTAATTTAAATTTACTGATAAAAAATATTTAAACTGATAAAAAAAGCTGATTTTCACCATCTGTCAGCACAATGTCATTATCTTTATTTAAAAAATCTTTAAAAATAATAAACTTTGCTGAAACATTATATGAGCAATATTAGCTGATTCAAAATTTAATTTAGTCTGATTTAGACAAATATTACGTTTTTTTAGATTAAAATATTGCAGAAATGCATTTTTTAACATGAATGTATGCATTTATTTAAGGTATTGTGATTAATTGTTTAGAAATTGCTTAATCTATTTGGAAAAGTGTTGCATACCAACAAATTTTATTGGGATTGTCTCTTAATTTTTACCTCTTTTACTTTTTGTTTTTGTCATGCTTTTCTATGTATTTGTGTATTTTTGCATCTCAGCTCTGTCTCTGTCTCTCTCTTTGTAAATACCGCTTTTAGTTTGATGTTTTAGTTAAAAACAGCCTATGTTTATAGGGAAATTTCATCAAATCATCCAGACTATATCACTCATTCAGTGCCAGTTTTAGGCCCTGAGCTAATAAAATTTCACAGCCCCTTCATTACATTTGATGCCCCACCTTTTTCTATCAAAAATAAAAATATATTATTAGATGAAGCTACATAAAATATCCATGTATATAAATGTATCAAAATCTAAATAGAGCTCCTTTAAGGAGTGCCATCAAATTTAAAATATCCCACTCCAACTCAAGGGGCTCAAATGTTCTAAATTGTTTCAAATTAATTCAAAGGAGCCCCATTAAATCTATAGAAAAAAAAATTCCTCTCTTCTTATATCTTTATTTTTTGTTTTTAGTTTTGCCAAGGGCCTTCTATTATTGGGGCACCTGGCCTGCAGCCTATATCTAAATCTGGTACTGCAACCATTTTTCTTTGTTTTCCTTGATCTTTCTTCTTTTTTTTTATCAAATGTAGGTATTATTATAACTAGAAAATGTTGAAAATTTGAAGGTGCAACTACCAACAGTTCCTAAATTTCATTTTTATGATTAAACCCCTTTGGCATGTTATGAAACAAAATTTACCCTTTTAGAAACCCTCTTTGTATAGTTTTTCATGTTTAAGACAAACTTTAGAAAGTTATTGAACAAGAGGAATGCAAAAATGCTAAAAAAAATTCCAAACCATTTTGAATTATAGATGAATTCTGGTATTTTTTCACCTGTCACGGCATGAGAAAAGCCATGTGACCAGTACTTATTCGATAAATGAATAATACACACATTTTTCTTTTACATTTAATATATTATAAACCTTATCTGTTTACATTTTAATTCTTTAAAAATAACACAACTTATAATCCATTTTTTAAAAAATCTACCAATTTACATTTAGATTCTGGCCAAATCTGGAAAATTGCAGAATGGGAATGGGACGTTCAACATTTTGTGTTGCTGATTCGGCATTGCCAATTCAGCACAGGAATTTTTTGCCAGAGGGACGATTAGGAGTCAGATTACTACTTTGTTGTTATAGTCAAATTTGCTCTTTCTCTCTCTTGGTAGTCAAATTAGTATTTTTCATTATATGCTTGAATAATCCAATTTAAGAAAAAGAGTATTTGGAGGCATTTTTATATTTAAGAAAAGGAGTAGTTAATTTTGAAGATTAAATACCTTTACTAAGTTTTTTAATTTTTTTGAAATACAATATTTTTAATTTAAGTTTTTAATTTACATTATTCCATTAGTGTTTTAATAGGATCCTTAATTCCCTAAATGAATAAAATTTCATATTGGAAGTTGGGTGTTTTCAATGCTTTTATCCTTTGTTGGGGGGAGTGCCTTCAACCAAAGACAGTGACGTTGACACAGTCTGATGCCTAAATGGCTATGCTGAATAGTCCAATTATTTTTCTTATGCCAAATCAGCCACACTGAAACATACCAAACCCTCACAGAATAGCACCTGATAAAAGTTCTTCCAGAAATTCATTTAAAAGAACTCATTGGAACTTATCAGATTTTACCAAAAACAACCAAAAATTTCATAAATTTCTGTTATTTTAAGCAGGAAATTCCCTTTAGAAGAAGGTTAAACTTCCATTTTTTCAATCCCACTTTGAATTCTTCTAGATTCTACACGAGGTATGACACTGATTAAGCCCACGTAATTTTTTCACAATTTTTGTAAGCAAAAAATGGCTGCATCAATATCCAACAAAACTTTTATTCAGGAGTTTTTCTTTGATTAGGACTCCGATGATAAAATCTTTTGAATCTGCAGCCTGAATGATTACTCGAAAAATATTAACCTTTCTTTCTGTAATGATCAGTTTACCGAATTGTACGTTCATATATTTTCTAATTTCAAATTATATATTATAACCACTAATTTCTTTAATAATCTTTCAGATATTGTCAGAAGTGGAAGACAAAATTAATCAGAAGTTCACAAGAAGAAACAGAAATCTCTGTGGTAATACATAATTGAGAAGAAGAAGAAGAGTGACAAATTTTTCAAAACTGATGTTTGAAAGAAGTTTTTCTGGAAAGAATATTTCTGGGAATTGATCTGCTTTTTCTGATTTTCAAAACTGAGTTAATGCAGAATAATGACTGCATTTTCCTACAGGTTTTTTACATTTTCAAGAATTTCTCATTTAAAAACAAAATTGGAAAATGAAAAGCCTAATTTCTTTAAAGTGTAAAGATCTACATTTTCAAGAAATTCATATTGGAAATAAACAAAATTTAAAAATTCACTCACAGTGAATTAATCTACATTTTTAAGATGATTCAATTATAAATGCAGTTAAATTTTACAAAAATATCTACATAGAGTGCAACATTAAAAGTACACATGCATGTTAAAATTCTTATGAGAAAGTATTTGTATGAGGTGTGCAGCTCTAATGTCCAAAATTTTCTTTCAAATATAAATGTTAACTTTATCAATGAGTTCAGATTAAAACAAAATAGATACCAACACATTACAGAGAAAGCATATCTTGTGAAGTGGGTAGACCATTATTTCTATATAGTTTATCTTTGAAAACATGCAAACACACACTGGAGAGAAACCGTATTCTTGTGAAGTATGTGGATCAGCATTTTCAGTGAAGTCCAAGTTAAAAGTGCATATGCGCATACATACAGGAGAGAAACCATATTCTTGTGAAATATGTGGAGTATCCTTTTCAATCAGTTCATCTTTAAAAACTCACATGCGAACACATACTGGAGAGAAACCATACTCTTGTGAAGTGTGTGGGACATCATTTGCAAGTACATCAACTTTGAAAATACATATGCGAAGACACACTGGAGAAAAACCATATTCTTGTGATGTCTGTAGGACATCATTTTCAAATAATTCATCTTTAAAAACACACATGCAAAGACACACTGGAGAGAAACCATACACTTGTGAAGTATGCATGTCAACATTTTCCCGGAGTGCAGAATGGAAAATACATATGCGAATACACACTGGTGAGAAGCCATTTTTGTGTAGAGTATGTGGATCTGCATTTTCGCAGAATTCTACCTTAAAAGGTCATATGCGAACTCACACTGGAGAGAAACCATATTTTTGTGAAGTATGCAGAACATCATTTTCAAGTAGTTCATCATTAAAAACCCATATGCGAACACACACAGGTGAAAAACCATTTTCTTGTGAAGTGTGCCAGATGTCATTTTCATTGAAGTCTAAATTAAAAGTACATATACAAATACACACTGGGAAGAAACCATACTCATGTGATGTGTGTATGTCAACATTTTCTCGGAAGTCAGAGGTAAAAATACACATGCGAACACACACTGGAGAGAAACCCTATTTATGCAACATATGTGGATCAGCATTTTCACATAATTCAATTTTAAAAGGACATATGCGAACACACACTGGAGAAAAACCATACACTTGTGAAGTTTGCAAATCCTCGTTTTCAAATAGTTCATCTTTAAAAGCACATATGCGAATACACACAGGTGAGAATCGATTTTCTTGTGAAGTTTGTGGTGTAACTTTTACAAGTAGTTCGTCATTAAAAATACACATTCGAAGCCACACTGGAGAGAAGCCATACTCATGTGAAGTGTGTATGTCAGTATTTTCTCGGGGTGCAGATTTAAAAGTACACATGCGAACACACACTGGAGAGAAGCCGTATTCTTGTAAAGTGTGTGGAGTATCTTTCACAGTCAGTTCCTCTTTAAAAACACATATGCGAACACATACAGGAGAATAACTATACTCTTGCCAAGTGTGTGGGGTATCATTTGCAAGTAGTTCATCTTTGAAAATACATCTACAAAGACACTGGTGAAAAACTGTATTCTTATGAGGTTTGTAGAGCATCATTTTCAAACGGTACAAATTTGAACACAGATGAAGGTACACTGGAGAGATGTATCGTAAAATGTGACAGTCATCATTTTCACAGTGCAGAATTAAAAATGCACACGAGAGAGAAACCATTTTCCTGCAGGGTATATGGATCTGCTTTTTCACAGAATTTCAGTTTAAATCTATGCATACAAATACACACCAGAGTATTTTTGTGAATTAAACAGGTTGTCATTTGCAAATATTTCATTATAGCACAAATTCAAACACATACAAGGAAAAAATATTGTGGAATGTGCCTGATGTCATTTTTATTGAAGTAAAGCTGCAAACATACACTGCAAAGAAAGCATATTTAAAGAATTTGGATTAGCATTTTCACATAATTCAGTTTTAAAAAGGATGCAGTAGAGAGGAATCATGTTCTTATTAAGTGTGCAGATCAGTATTCTCAATGAATTTAAGTTGGTTGATTTTATGTCAGCCATTATGTTATTTAATGTATTTTGTATGAGGCACTCAGTATGGATCAGACTCACTCCTCTGTAGTAATGTGACTAGCTTAGTGTGACAACATACTCTCCTTTGTAGTAATAGTCAATGTGACTGGCTTATCTAGTTATAACCCATACAGGGTCATCTGTATTTTCAATTAAGTTTAAGTACATGTTAATTTATGCTTGAGAGAAACCATATACTTGCAATACATATAGTTCATATTTCAGACAACATCTGTAAAAAACCTGTTGGATATTCTTGTGAAATGTATCGCATTGCATTTTCATTAAAGCCTAAAATAAAAATATGCAAACATGTGATTTATAAATCATTTTTGTGCAATAGAAAATAATTTTCTCCACAAAAATTATTTATTGTTTAAACTTTCTGTGTCGTTTCATTTATATTTTTGTTCACATTTCAGTTATTTTTTATTAAAGAACTGAAATTATGGATTAAAAGAATTATAATTCTCTGACTGAACATTCCTCTGGAATTAATAGTCAACATCTCTTTTCAGTTTACTGATAAAAAATATGTGACCTGATTGATTTCCCTCTAATTAAGCTTTTTATGTAATCTATGAACTTACCTAAGTTTATTTTTGCTTTGTTTTTTCTCTAGTACTTTTAAATGTTTCTATATTCAGATTTTGTTTTATGTTTTTGGCTAATTCTGAAACCCCCTCATTTTTTGGAATCAATTTCAAGTCACTCAATGTGATGTCAGTTTTTATCTGAATTTATTTTTTATACATGGAATACAGCCAACAAAATAAGATATTTTTTCTCCATAGGGGATCATATATTGAAGTGTGTAACAGAAAAAAAATTCAGTTTGTCCATTGTGAATGACATCACCTTGAGTGACTTGAAATTGATTCCAGTAAAAGTAGGAATGCTCCAACTCAACAAAAACAGTCACATAAACAGATAAGAAAATGAAATCCTTGAAAATGAGTGTAGCAAAGTTCAAATCTATTTGGAGTTTGGGGAATGAACTTTGATAAGTTTATCAATTATATAAAAAATATTTGGAAAACTCAATAAAATATATATATATATATATACAGAAATATAGTTTTAAAGTGTGCTATATTTATGGGATAAAGTGCTCAATATCAGAGAGAGAGCATATATAAATATAAATATAAAAGTGAACATTGAAGCCAACACTCAATCGCGACAGGCTGTTTCATGCTAGATGCCTAAGCTTGCCCAAGTAGTAGAGTGGAATATCCTAGTCTGTTATATAAACCACTCACCAACTGGCCCAGATAAGTTGTCAGACCAGTCTCAACTTCCAATACAGTTGAGTACTGTCTGTCCAACTAAATGCTACAATTGTTAGATGTAACCATAAGTTCTATGTTAGCAGTTTCTTCTCTTGTATTTCTCACTTGTGGAACATGCTTTCATCTTCTTGCTTTCCTGTCAACTTTGATCTTCAAAAATTTAAATGTCAGTCATCATCATCTTCTTGAACCCTTTTCTTTTATTGTCCTCTCTAATCAATGTTTTTCTCAGATTCTTTCACACTAAGTAACCCCTTGTGTGTTAGTAGCTTTATCATCTTGCTCAGAGTGAAATGATTTGAAAAAAGCACAGAATACTTAACCAGTTATTTAAAAATACCATATACTGCCAAAGTCAAGTAAAGACAACTGCATACTCTCTCTCCATTGATATTAAATTCCTTGTCTACTTCAAGTATCAAATGCAATGAACTAGAGGCCTTATATCCCGTCTGCATTATATGGTATTTTGAGAACTTGTTTTCATTATAGTTCATAAAAAGGAGAATAAATGGTCCATAGTAGAAACCCAAGTTTTTATATGCTTGTTTAGAAATGTAAAAGCACACAAAATACACAAAACACACAATCCCTATGTCTTTAAATAACAATTATAGACATAACAAAAATGTAAAAACAAATTCATGTCCACTCAGTTTGATTAACTAATATGATTGATAATGACGAAAGGGAAATTTTAAAACCCCTGAAAGGATACAGAAGACGATTTGGTAGATTGTTGTAGATTAGTTTCAGCAAAGGAACAAAAACAGATGACTCTCTCAAGTGCAGTTCATACGGAAGACTATCTAATCCAGGAGATTTGTCCCAACCAAGCAGCTTCCCAATCTCAGATTCTGTAATGGGACTCTTGCATTCAGCTGTTTCTGCCTCCTTGAAGTGGGGAAAGGCACCCAAGTCAGTGACAAATTAAACACCATTACAAAAAGTGACAAATACCCTTTTTACATTATTTGGACTATTGTCCTCTTCTTTGTTGCCATATTTATCACAACATTTCAGCCGATGTACGCTTCGGCCTTCTTCAGGTGGTTGGAATGTCAAACTGGACCCTTTATTTCACTCGCTGGTGTAGACTGTTCTAGTTCCATGTGCCATGTGTAATGGATATCAGTTATCTCTTGTTAATTCCCCTTTCCAAGTTCTCCACTGTCTTAACTAGGTACTGAACTCTCAAATCTTTGGGTCCTGTCACTAGATCTAACCAATGCCTTTATCCACTGTGCTATGTGTCCTTAAGTGATAAATACCCTATCTTGAACATTGTGGATGAAATACCTCTCTCCCTACTCCAAAAACAGTTAAATGAAATGATGAGTAAAAAAAGAAGGGACAGAATCAAATAGGTGAAGTAAGGGGTGAAGGAATGATAACCCCTATGAAGAAAGGTAGTCCCCCATAGTAACTTCTAGAGGCAGTGAGAGGGGAATCAGGTTTCATTAGAGAATGAGTTATTGTCTGCTGATGGAAAAGGAAGAAACAGGCTAGACAGAGAGAGAATTATTCCCTGCTGTAGAGAAAGAAAGAGAAGTAACGATAAGTGAGGTATGAAAAAATGAAAAGGTTTTAACATCAAGGTCTTTGTTGTTATTGAGAGGAACAACCAAAATGAAAGGAGGAAAATTAAATTAAAGTCAGAATTTAGATTGTTTTAGAAGCAGAACGTCTTGGAGAAATTTTACTTGAAGTAATTTATAGGGTTTTAAATCTTTTAAAATTCTGTGTTGAATTGTAATGGTTGGGAGGTGAAGTAAAAACTTATTTTTAGGCATCTTAAAAAACAGTGATTTTTTTTTCTCTTTTGTTGCTTGTATGAAGGGATGTTGATTGGTAAATTACTTGATTATATTATGAGGGTTAGATATTGACCGTGCCTTTTCTGTCAGTTGATTGTTGGATAGATCTGAACTCAAATGTTACTAGTAAAATCGATTTTAGTTGTGGACCACCCCGTTTTTGGGTGAAGGCTGAAACTCAACAGGGGATTTGGGGCTGCTGAATCTGTTTTTGCTCATAGTGTGTTAAGATGATGTAATGTTAGCCTGTAAAGTAGCTCTGATGGGAGGTGTTTATGAGACACAAGAAAGGAAATAGTGAATGGCTGCCAGGAGATGCATCCAGTGGGCCTTGGAAATATTGGTTTTGATATTGCAGATTTAACGAGGTATATTTTGATAATGATGGCTTATTACTAGTGAAGTGGATTGTCTGGCTCTGGTGAGCCATGAAATTTAAAGTGACAGAGGGTCACAGAGTCAATTTACAGTGCACATTGGAGGGAAGATTGTCCGGGATCACATTGATAGTTAACCTTGCTAATTGAAATAAAGGGAAACATAAGAAGGAAGCGATAAATTTAGTGTGCAATGACATCAGGTTCACTAGAATTACTTATCCAATAAAGTAATAGTAGGAATTGATTGGAGATGATGGAGGTGTGGATGTCATGGAAGGCAGACAAAATTACTTACAGATGCAGTTATTTGCATGCACAAAGGGCTTGTGTATGTCTGGCAGTGGTACTAGTGAGGCCTGACACTTGAGCGAAAATACTGCATACCTGTCTGAAACCAATCAATATGCTGGAAGCTATCAGCAACAAGAATAAATTGAGATAAAAAAAAAAAACAAAGTGGGAAATAAGAAATAGGAGAAATACATCCCCGAAGAAGATGATGAGTAATACAATGACGATGAAGAAGAATACACAGATGATGATGATTTGTATGAAGAGGGTGATACCTCTGATGATGATGGAGATGGTAGGAGCCTGGAGGCACAGCCAGAATTTTCAAGAAATTGAGTGAAATGATAATAACAAGATCAAAATGGTAAGTAACTTGTGATAGATTTGAACCCATTTTAGTCACTATGAAACAAATTGGAAGGTAAGCTAATTAAGCTGAGTATGGTGGCGGGGAGGAAGCTGAACCACAGAATATGAAGAGAAAGATTCAATTGTGAGGTTGATTGAAATGGGTTTGAGTAATGAGACAGAATTATGGGAACAAGTGATAGAGAAATTCCTTGAAGTTACATTAAAGAAGATGCCGAAGTTATTAAAGGCAGTAGAGGAAATGAGTCTTGAACAATTGAAAGACAAATTAAGTGCCATGAGAGATAATTTAGAAACTATAATAAACTGGTCAGCCATGGTAGGTACCTTAATAGTTATTGCTGCCATAATGACAGCAATATAGAAGCTGAAAAAGCATAGGAAGAAATCAATTGATAAGGTATTGGCAAGCTTGCATCAAATCGAGGATAGGATGCCATTTAGTGTTCTTTATCCAAACAGTTGAATTCAGCAGAAGAAGTGAAAGCAGAAACATCACTTGTCAAGGAAAAACCAAAATCTATTGTAGAGAGAGGAAAGTCAACCAAGGAAACAAACCATAAAAACTGGTCAAAGAATTAAATTGTAAGGGGTGATGCAAACCCAAATGTGAATGTGCATGCTCATGGATTGAGAAAAAAGACAGACATTTTAATTCCACTGCATGTTTAGTGGAAAAATGATACTTGAAGAACCCTTATTGTTTTGGAAGGGGGTGTCATTTACGAGTAAAGGACAGAAATGGGAAAGAGAGGAAAGTGTCACTGGTAGTAGTTGAAATAACTGTAACACTATTGAGACATTGGTAATATGAGAAGGATTGAAAGGCTTCCTGTGAAAACCCTGTATAGGATTTGGAGAATTGGAAGGGTTAAAAATGTTAAAGTGAAAAATTGAATTGAAATATAGAACATGGAAGAAAGAGAAATATTTATTTCCCTTTCTGGTAACCAGAAATGCTGAATGGCATATTGAGTCCAAAATATGGTTTGAGAAATGTAAAATATAAGACAAAAGACAAATGGAATTTTTATGATTTGAAGAGATCTGCTTGGATTGTTGATTTTTCTGTTGATCTGCTCTCACCGGTGTTATTAAATTGATTTTGCAGATGGTTAGTCGTTTGTGCAAATTTTGAAGCCAGTGAGTTGATGGTTGTTGAACTGTTTCACATCTATTTTTGTTCAGTCTGAGAGTGAATGGGTAGTGTTAAATTTTTTTTGTTGTTAAAAATTGATTTCTATATTTGTGTAGTACCTTGTGTGTTCCTGGCATTTTCTTGTATGGTCTTGTGAATTGTGGAGTGGTATTCTGAGGAAAATGGCCTTCATTTTCTGGACTTGTGAAAGTAGTAACATTTGTAGACGCTGCTTCAAACTTGTTAGAAGTAAGTCAGTATATTCTCTGTTTGGTGAAAAGATTCTATGTTGTGAGTCAGGTTGTGTTTTACTGGAGCCAGGCCAGCCATATTATATATTTCATTCTTTTTTTGCCAGTTATTTACAGAATATGGTTGTCTTGCACTTGATAATGTTTCAAAACCTTTCCAGATAAGAATTTCTGCAAAAGATTTTTTTTTTTTTTTAAATAGAACAAAATACCTGCCTTAATCTTTAGATGGTTCAAAATAATCCTAATATTTAAATTTTCTTTCAATGAAACATCCTGTCATGTATTGATAACAACTTGAAATTATTTTAAATATTCATGTTTTACTGAATTAAGTCTTGCTACACTCTTCCCAAATGAATCATGAATGAATTTTTGTTATATTTGATGATGATTGGCTTGGGAAGAACAATTTTTTTTTTCAAAATGTTGATTGAAGGAGCTGGGTATTCTTCTTGTCTGCTCTAAAAATTCATCAAAATCCCATGCAGGAATGAACCCTTTTTTAAATAAATTTGGTGGTGTTTCTTTTTTTTTTTCTGCTTTCTAATTTCTTGATTTTATTTTAACTTTTATGAATTTAAAAGGTTAATGAATAGAACAATGATCAGACTGAAAGAAAGAATGAAAATTTCTCTTTTCAAAAAAGCTTAACTCTGTGAAACCAGAAGAAGGCAATATTATCACAAGAAGCCATGTTGCAATCTTTGGTTTGGTTTGGTTTGTTTTGTTTTACAGCATATCAACCTCAATGGATTATTTACTGCCGACAAGATTTTTATTGCTGGTAATATTTTTTTTACAAAAATGTATTGCTGTATTTTTATAATTTCATAGTGTTTTGACTCCTTTTGGGGGAGCAACTATTTGCCTATGGCTGGGATACTAGCAGGTGCTACCAACCTGGGTCAGAGTGGACCTATGAACACCAGCAATTAAGAGGCGGTTCCATGCTCCTCAAAACCTTCTGATCAGAGGCCTTGCTGTTGGATATAGTTTATTGTCTTACCTAAGATGCAGATGTAGTTTATTGCCTTACCCAGGACTCTTTAAGCTGACAACTGATTAATGACCAAGTCACATCAAGAAGCCAAGAATCGGGGTGGTTGAAGGGTAGCAGGTGAAATACCGAGGAAGGTGGAGGAATTGCCCACACCCATTGGGAAGTATTGGTGTGAGATGCCAATAAGAGAAGGAAGAAGTTATTGGGGGTAGATTGATACCTGTGACAGATACCTATAGGAAAAGGGGATCTCTTGATTTGAAAATGTAATTAATTTTCAAGAGCCAGACAACAAAATAGCTCTTGTTAAAAGATAGGAGAATCACAGAGTCACCTGTGTCATGCCCCACACTGGTTTTAGGTGAATGTCAATAAATGCAAGGAATGGAAGCAGCCGAAAGCAGTTGTTGTAGATGAGAGACAACTGCGCTGTCTGATATCACGACTGCCTCCTTGAAGAGATCCGCTGACATAAGCCTTGTGCCAGACTTAACCAAACCCGATGAAGTGTCATGTTCAACTTAAGAAGCAGGTTGGGTTGATAATTGTCTGCATGACAAATTGATAAATTCTAACGTCAAGACTAACCAAGTACTGTACAAAAGCATTTATTTTTATTCAAAACTAAACAGAATGTGGGATAAGGCAAGGTTTGGATCGAAGCAATCATCTCATTCGTCAGCTGTGGGTGTTGGACAATCGGCCATCCAGCTGAGTAGGTGGTGACAATTGGTTACTGTGGACCAAGAAAGACCCTGAAGATGACAAATTTTGGATTTTGTTGTGTGGTGTATATATATATATATATATATATATATATGTGTGTGTGTGTGTGTGTGCATTATAAAAATTGTGTTAAAAAACAAAATTTAGATTTATTAATAGCATCTATAATGTTTTTTTTAACAAAAACAGGCATTATAAAGTTAATTGTCTAATGAACACTGGCTGCCAAAGATCTTATTTCTCTGAAATTATACTTAAAAAAATTAAAAGTAAAAATTATTTTGTCCCAAATAAATTTAATGTAACTTCTAAACCTTATTAACTTCTAAACAAAAAAAAAAAATAAAGAAAAACAATATTTGAGATAGGATTTTATAATGATATTCACCAGTCTGGTGTCAAAGGTTTGTGACACTATTTGCTGCTGGTAAATGGAAAGAAAGTGTTAATGAATAGAATGATGGACAGACCAAAAGAAAGAATGAAGATTTCTCTTTTCAAAAAATAGCTTAATTCTCTAAAACCAGAAGAACTACTTAAAGAAAGGCAATATTACAATGATGATTCAATCTTTGCCAGCCTTATGATCAAAACTAAATGCAACATTGGATAAGGCAAAGTTTGGATTAAAACGGTCTGCTCATTGATCAGCAGTGAGTATTGGACCAGGAAAGACTCTGAAAACAACAAATTTATTTCTAAACTGACTTATTTAATAACATTGTGAGTCTCTTTTTACTTTTTGATTTAATTTTTCACTTCAGTATTCACCTGAGATTTCCCTATAAAGCAGGATGTGGCGCAAGACCAGTTTTTTTATGTGGGGCATTCTGAGTCCGTATGCTCGAGCAAAAATTGCCCATAAACCCTGAATACACAGGGTCGAGTAGCTGTCTATCTCATCAGATGAGACTCTGCCCTTCAGCATAGCTTTGTCTGGGTTTCTCCCTGCCCAAAGGTAGAGAGTTGACAAACGTAGTTAACTGTAATCATTAACTATTCTGGTTCTCATCAGTATTTACCCAAGACCTCCCCACAAGGCAGGATGTGGCACAAGGCCAGTTGAAATTAATTTCTATCCCATAATAGTCATTACATTTGCATATACCATTTATACATTAAATTTAGCTAAAATAGCTGGTGGGAGGAGAAAAGGTGGATTCATACCTTTCCCAAGGGTATTTGCATGTAAGTGAACATAATGAACCCAACTGGAATTGGAACTCGGCTCCCCAATTAACAATTCTAAGCCATTATCCATTACACCACCTGTTATTCCCAAGCGATCACCTATCTAGCCACTGACCAGGCTCAATGTTGCTTAACTCTGGTGATCATATGGGAACCGGTGAAATGGACTAAGAAATCAGTGTGAATCACAGGGATCACTCAATAGAAATATCTGTTTATATCCATCTATATCTCTGAGATGAGGTATTATAATTGCTTGCATTATTTACATTATTCAGACTATTATCCTTATCTTCATCGCCATATTCACAAAATTTTGACTATTGTAAGTCCTGTCCTTCTTCAGGTGATTGGAATTTTGAACTAAACCCTTTATTTCATCCACCAGAGTAGATTGTTCCTCAAGGACACATGGCCCAGTGGATAAAGATATTGGTTAGATCCAGTGACTAGAGCCAAGAGTTGTGAGTTCAATACCAGTCCACAGCAGTGGTGAACCAAAACTTGGAGAGTTGAGTTAAAGGGAAATAACTGAGACATCCAGAAGAGGCATGGCATATGGAGCTAGAACAATCTACCCTTGTGGACAAAATAAAGGGTTTGGTTTGAAATTCCAATCTCCTGAAGGCTGGAGCATACAATGGGCAAAACGTTGTGAATATGGCACTGAAGATGAGAATAACAGTCAGAATAATGTAAATAATGCAGGTATAGCATATTTATAAAAGAGTTTTAAAAAAGTATTAAGGTACACAATATTTATTAAGTTAAAGTTAGTTATATTTGCTGATTTGTAAGATTTTACTGAATTTTTCTTTTTTTCAGATATTGAATCTGATTTCAGACAGCAATTACACCAACTTGTCAAAAATGTTTTGTCTCTGGAAAAGTTGTCAAAGAAATTTATAGCACTAAAGTTACTTCTGGGGAACTGGTAGACTATTTCAAGGTATGTAAAAATTAAGGACAAAATAAATCCAGAAAAATATAGTTAAAAACATAGAAATTTAGCAAATATATAATTACTTGGAGATAATAATGTAAAGGTGTATCAAAAATACTTTTACAAACCTCACAAACAAAAAAAACAAAAAAAAAAAAAACAAGGACAAATGTCCATATAGACATATGTCTGCAAATCTTTCATTTTTGAGTTATTAAGTTTTACAGTAGATGGTACTGTGTTGCCATGTGACTAGGTTACATTTGTCATTCATGTACATTTGTGGATAGTCTGTCTTCAATGCCTAACATGTGTACTAGTGAGTGTTCTGTTTAACAATGGCAGGATATTCATAGCATGAGTAAGCAGATATGCTTTTTTCATATGGCCATTTGAAGGGTAATGAATGCGAGGCTGCAAGGCCATATTAGATTGCATTTCCAAACCGAAGGCAGCTGAGTCATCCAACATTTGCTGCTGTTTATCCTCACATTGCTGAGACAGAATCTGTAGCACCAAAAACTATGGATCCCGGAAGACTGAGACCTGTTCATACACCTAACCATGAAGAACACATTCTACAGTCTGTTGGAGATGATTCAGGCATCAGCACGACAAGTGGAACTAGCATGTTGTATATCTCATAGTACTGCATGGAGGGTACTTGAAGAAAAATTCCTGTATCTGTATCATTTGCAATGTGTGCTGGGTATTTTGTCCTCTGATCACTCACAATGGGATAATTTTGGCTGGTGATTTATTGCACAAACTGACGATCTGTTGTTTGTCTTTTCAGTCTTTTGGAAAGAAGTTTAATTTTGGAGGAATTAAAATTAACAAGTTATCTTTTGCCCCAGTTAACTACAGACTTGAGGTTATTTTGGACATTGGCTACCATTTGTTAGGCTGATAAAAGCATTACTACCAAGGCAGGAGTAAATTGTTGTGTCATGAGCATAGATACAAAGTTGAGAGCTGATGTCATCAGGAAGGTCATTAATGAAAACTAAAAATAGAGTAGGACCAAGAATGGAGCTCTGTGGGACACCTGTGCTAGTAAAAAAGTTGTTATTCTGAAGTAATAGCTACAATGTAAATATTGGAAACCAGATATAACCAATTTTCATTTTTGTTGCCACATGATCCCCCCCACCAAAAAAAAAAAAACAACCTACATACAGCCCTTTAACTCAGAGTTATACTTTGGGCAAAGTAGATTCCATGTCGATCAAAATTAAAAAGAAACCATATTTTGGTTCATCAAACAGAAACACTTGAGATCAAGATAAGATTATATCTTCTCATTTCTATATGGATGTTCATAGCATCACACTATACAAGGGATTGGAGAAATTTCATTATAATCTATTCCAGTTTTTTGTCAATAGCCTTTGTGTACAAACCAACCTGCATGCTGTTTGTTGCCATTTTTAATAGTGTTGACACCCACCAACTTCAAACAAGAGATTTACTTCTGAGTTAATTCATATGTATCCCATATTTTTAGTTAATTAGTATGTATCATTCATTTTTAGAGTTTCTATTTTACTTTCAATGGCTCATGCTATTTTATAGAAACATTTGAAGTAATAGCTACAATGTAAGTATTGGATATATATTTTACAGAAGAGCAAAATCTATTGTGGGATTTAACATGTCCAAATTTTTAACAATATAACCTTTTAAATATACAGTCATCTTTCATAATTTGATGGAGTATCTTCAGGTAGATGTTTCCTCACTGGGATTATTAGCTATATTGTTGGTTATAGTATCTGGCATGGACGATCAAGTACGTAATACATTTGAAAAATCTCCCTTTTAAATTAGTATAACATTGTGATGCTATTTGTCGTTGCCATGGTAAAATAGTTTTGTTAAAACAGAAGAAAGTGTTACGCGCTGAGAGACATTGAAACAAGAAGGGTTAATACCAAGAAACCCGTGGGAAGAATTGAGGATTTAATTCACACATAAACTACTTGAATTGTATGTCAATGTTGAACAATAGAAAAATGACCCAGACTTAGGGGCAGCATTGACTGACGCATAGCTGCAAATGCAAGCTGTAAAGAGAAATTTCATTTTTCATAAACAACGAATTTGAGTTGATTCCCCTGATAGAAAGTTGAGTTGAAATGCCAGGAGGAGGTGGATAAGCCACCCACACTCACTGTGGAGATTTAGTGAGAGGTAATAATATGAGAGAGTGGAAGAAGGGAATTCCCCAGAATTATCTACTTATCTTACTTCACCAGTTTGTTTGAATGTCCATAAATACGAATGCACAAAGCAAATTAGGCAAAAGAGAGAAGAGATGAGACCAGGGACAGGAGCAAGGCCCACATGATTATCTGCTGACGAAAGTCTTCGACTTCAGCCTTGTGCCAAACTTAGATGCGGGTCGGGCTGATAATTAAATGCATGCAAATTCTGATATAAACCAATTATTGTACAGAGGACTGATATAAAAACAGTATTTACTTTTGTTCAATTTATTCGAGTGTTATTTTTTATTCCTGTACATCATTGCTCTGCACGGACCAGCCCAACACAAAGATACCTGCGATGATTCAATCTTGTCTGCCTTATGATCAAACTCAAATTGCAACATGGAATAAGGTTAGCTCTGAATTGAAATGGTCACTTCAGCAACTAATCAAGGTGTTGGAAGTCTTGTCCGACCGGAGAGGGTGTTGTACGATTACAACATGAATTATTAGTTTTATAAGATTTCTGTGTTCAGTATTTGCATGTGTGCATCCACTGCCTATGGAGAGGTGTGATGGCATCATGTTCAGAGATCAGAGTTCAAATTTCACTTGACACCGTGTTTCCTTAATACTAATGCTGTTGGGAAAAGCAGAAAACTACTTCAGCTTTTATTTGTCGAACTGCTAGCTATCTTTACTCCCTGCTGTTTTCCTCGTATACTAGACTGAAAAAAAGAATGCAAAGTATGTATTTTAAAAACATTTGACCAACAGGTTTCAGAAGATGAAGATTTCTCCAATGTACATATCATTCATGTTTAGATGCTGATAAAATCTATCCACACAAGTTTTACAGCAAAGATAACTAAATGCTATTTTAGATTTATATTAAAAGTAAATATTGCACAACACATCACAAGTGACAGTATTCACAGTGGAGAACTGCAACCAAAAATGATATCAAAAATCTTCCAAAAGGAAACTCAAATGGAAGTAAACATGTTTTTTTATGGGGTGAAATTTGGGAGGCTTGACAAAATTATAAATAAACAATAAGAAGAATAAGGAATAAGAGAAATATGAGACAATATATGTATATAATGCAAGTGAAAAACAAAGCAACGGTAAGACAGTAATAAAGCAAAAGGTTCACAAAGTAGGAACAGTGTTCACATGCAAAAGGGATACAGTCAAGTGGTTATAGCATCATGAAGGGGAAGAAAGTGGCAAGCATATATTTCAGAGTTGTGCTCCATTTATAGCATTAAAACATTTATTTTTACTCTGTTGAAAGGCTTTCTAAATAAATCAGCATCGTTTTCTTCTGATGGAATATAGTCCAATCTTATTGTGCCATTTTGCACTTTTCCTTATGTTTGCAGTGCATGTTTTGAATGTTCATGGTAGACAGTGGTTTTAGACAGAGCTATCTTACCTTGACACTCTCAATATACAGTAGCATGCTCATTTTTTTATTTTAATTTAAATACGGTGTTCAGTAATAGAATAAGCTTGTATTGTGGCTGCTAATGCAATATATTCATGCTACTGTAGGTCCTTTTATGACAAAAGAAATCATTTTGAAGTTAAAAATGAGGCAAATCTTCTAGTTATAAATTTGATATGTCTTCCACTGGATCTTTTGGAATGTGGCTAAGAAACTATAACAAAGCTGATGACACTAGAACCAAGAAGCATCATGCTTCTGAATAGAAATATGATGAGAAAAGAATTTCAATCTGGGAATATTTCATTAAATAAATTTTTCATATTATCAAAATGGTTTAATCCATTTTGATACTGTGAAAGGATTTATTTTCACTCTCAAACTGAAAAGAAAGTAAGCAGAATAGGTTCTTAGACATTACCTTCCAGTATAGAACTGATTCCTGGAAGTTTGGGATGCCATTATTGGATACAGTCAAGTGCTTACAAGGGTTGAATGGGAAGAAAGTAGCAAGCAAAAAGTCCAGGTATGTACTCATTAAAACATTTCTTTATTTTTATTCCGCTGAAATACTTTGTAAATAAATCAGCACCATTTTCTTCTGATAGAATATTGTCTCATCTTATTGTGCCATTTTGTACTTCTTCCTTATGTCTGCATGTTTTGAATGTTGGTTGTAGACAGTGGTTTTAGATAGAGCTATATCACCTTGACAGTCTCAATAGATAGCGGCATGATCATTTTCATTTGAATTAAATATGATATTTAATAATGGAATAAGCAATTTTTGCTGTTTATATTGTGGCTGTGAATTATAAATAAATAAATAATAATAATAGGAAGAATAAAGAAGAAAATGAAAACCAGATGACACAAACAATATATGTATATAATGCAAGTCAAAAGCAAAGCAAAGTAGACTTTGGGAACAAACTGAATTGATTGTTGTCATTTTTAATAGTGTTGGCATACACCAACTTCAAACAAGAGTTTTACCTCTCACTTAATTCATATATATCACATATATTTTGTTAATTAATATGATCATTCATTTTTAGAGATTCTATTTTACTTTCAATGGCCTCATACTATATTATAGAGACATCTGAAGTAAAAGGTACAATATAAGTAATGGATATATATTTTTCCTGATATCCTAGACTGACAAAGAGTGCAAAAGTATGAATTTTTGAAAACATTTGACCAACAGGTTTCAGAAGATGAAGATTACTCCTGTGTACATATCATTCATATTTAGATGCTGATAAAATCTATCTACACAAGTTTTACAGCAAAGATAACTAAATGCCATTTTAGATTTATATTAAAAATAAATATTGCACAACACATCACAAGTGTAGAATTTCAACCAAAAATGACACTAGAAATCTTACAAATGGAAACTCAAATGGAAGTAACCATGTTTTTTGTGGGATGAAATTTGGGAGAATTGACAAAATTATAAATAAGCAATAATAATAAGAGGAAGAGTAAAGAACAAGACAAATATGAGACAAAAAATATATGTATATGTATATAATGCAAGTGAAAAGCAAAGCAGCTGTAAGACAGTAATAAAGCAAAAGGGATACAGTCAAATGGTTATAGCATTGTGAAGGGGAAGAAAGTGGCAAGCAAAAATTTCAGACTTGAGCTCCATTTAAAGCATTAAAATATTTATTTTTTACTCTGCTGAAAGGCTTTGTAAGTAAATCTGCCATTTTCTTCTGATAAGTATTATCCAATCTTGTGCTATTTTGCACTTCTTCCTAATGTCTGCATGTTTTGAATGTTGGTGGCAGATAGAGGCTTTGACTATCTCAATAGCGGTATGATCATTTTCATTTATCATGGTATCTAATGATTGAATAAGCAATTTTGCTGCTCGTGTTGTGGCTAATAATGCCATATATTTCTCATCACATAGTGATAATGCTACTGTAGATTGTTTTCTAAGAAATCATAGAAATATTTGGCAATTATTGTAAAGCATCATCATCATCAAAATTGTTTCAATTTGAGGTCATGACTTAACATGTTCTCATCTTCAGTGACATTGTATACTGATTCGACAATATTTTGCCAGCCTTTTCTGTCCTCTGCGAGTTTGAAGATTTGTTGCAGATCTTGATTGTAAACTTCTCCAAAGGAAAAGTGAGATCTTTCTGTCTTGTTCTTTGAATGTCTCGGTTCAGCGTTATGACTGTGGTGGTTCTTGGATGACCTCTGAATTTTTGAAGTCAGTCTTTTCGAAGTAAAACTCCATTTAGTTTTTAGTTTTGCTGATGTTACTGTTTAGACCAGGTCCAATTTTTGTCTCTTGTAAGAATCACACACCCACTTTGTACTTTTCTATATCTATCACTAACTGCTCTTGCTTCTCACTCTGGGTCAAGCCCGTACACTGAAAGTTCCAACTGATCATGATGTTGGAAGTTCAATAGCATTTTTCAAATATTATCTTTCTCAGTATGCAATGTCTTAAATAAGTAGTTACAGAATATAAGTAACTTGAGCAGCCATTACCTACTCCACTACACTACTGAAAAGCATAGATTGTGATAATGTGCCGATCCTTTGAATTTTCTCAATCAGCATCTCTAATGCCTAATAACTTAAGGGCTTATGAGGTTTATATTAAATGCCAGACAATGTTTTTGTGCCTTTTGAATAGTATGGGACTTGTTTGGCTCTTACCATGTGATACGTATATTGATATCTCTATCACAATGAGTTAAGGTTTACAATCACTTATTCCAAATTTGTGCAGAATCTCTTCTATATATCGTGGTTGACTCATTTAGACAGAGTTTGTTTTAATGCAAATTTTTTTTTTTTTTAAGCATTTCACCCCAAGCAAGGCGGGAAGCCACTAGGATGCAAGGGGTTACAGAAAATTTAGAGCAAGATCAGATAGGAGTGATAGAAGAAAGGATGAGGCTAGTGGATAGATCAAGGCAACTGGAGATGTCGATTGACATTACACTTGAATAGCTGGAGATTATAGCTCACAGGGAAACAGGAAAAGGGAAGGGAGTTCCACAGGTGAGAGGTGCGAGACATGAAGCTATTAGAGTAGAAGAGACGGCTACATTTAGTAGTTTCGACAGTGAAGGGGTGAGAGCAGGATGCCAGCCTCATAAGGCGCTGGAACTCATGACGTCTGGGAACGAGCGAATGCAGCTCCTCGGAGCAATTTCCATGAAAGTATTTGTAGAACAGACAGAGGGAGGCGACGGCGCATCTGTGAGAAAGTGACTGTAAATGAGACGTCAGGACAGGGCCAACTACATTGCATATCCGCCTCTGGAACCTATCAAGAACCCCGAGGCAAACAGAAGGGGCACCAGACCATATATGGCAGCAATACTCCATGCAAGGGTGAATTGTTGATTTGTAGATCTGGAGGATCGACTCCGGGGAGAAAAACTACCTTGCGCGGCTCAGGGAGCTGACATTCCTTGCAGTGGATGTATTTATTCCATCTTAGGTCAGCAGTCAACGTGAGACCGAGAAGCCGCAGAGAGTTGCTCTTGAGAAGTTGAGCGTCAGACATTCTAATGGAGGGAAGGGAAGGATCTCTGTGGTGATTAATAGAGAGCAGTTTTGTCTTAGAAGCGTTGAAGTTGACCAGCCAATTCATGCCCCAGTTCACAATCGATTGGAGGTCCTTTTTGAGACGCACGGCCAGGCGAGTTTTGTCAGTGAGACTAGATTTGTTTTTGAGGCAGGAATAAATTGTGGTGTCATCCGCGTAGATGCCAACTTGGGAAGTTATTGCGTCAGGAAGGTCATTTATGTAGATAAGGAATAGAGTGGGACCTAGGATGGAGCCTTGAGGAACACCTGCGTTCGTGGGATAGGAACTGGAGGAGAATCCATTGAGAACGACCTTCAATTTACGGTTTGACAGGAATGATAGTATTATGTTATATAATCGACCCGTAATGCCATAACCCTGGAGCTTGCGAAGAAGGCTGGCATGCCAAACCCTATCAAATGCTTTGGAGATGTCTAGTGCAACGGCTCGGGCTTCCCCGTTATTTTGAAGAGCTCGACAGACTGTTTCAGTGATGGCCGTAAGCACATCGGCTGTAGATCGGGCAAAGTGGAAACCATATATTGTGTAATTATAAAGAAAGTGGGGTTCAGTCATTTTGAATTGTTCATTTAAACATCGTTTTACAGTGATTAATGCAGAATTATAATTTGTAGCAATGAGGATATCATCAACATAAACAACAACAATATGACTTTTATTTGAAATATTTTTCTTGTAAATAAAGGAGTCTGGTAAGTAGCAAGACAAACTCTAGCTTGTTAAATTTGTGTAATATACTATCTAGTTATCTATATTATTTGGTTGAGTAATTTGAATTCCTTGTTTTTGTCTCCAAAAGGATTTCTTTTAATCTTTACCATGCTAATTTCTTTCTAGACTTGTTCCCCCTGTCACTGCATTTTTTTGAGGGTGCAGAAAGATGAACACCTACTATTTTAAAATTGTTATAACTTTTTTGTATTGTGCATATAGATTTTAATTTTTGTACACTAGTAATAGAATAATATTTTGACGTAATGCATTGTGTATTGCATTGTTTTGCATGCATGTTTTGAGGTTGAAAACAAATAAAATAGAAATACATTAGAAGATACATAAATAATTCAATGTACTTTAACTTTTATTACTTGTAGAATTTTGAGTGTGCAATAAGAAGCAAAATCGCTAAGGCGGCTTTCATTTTGTCAAAATGTGCCATGTTTCTTCATGTTTACATATGAGAAGACACTAGCATTTGTTTGATCTTTCTTTCACCTGACTTATTTTTATTTGTCTCAATGACGTATAAAGTTATTATTTCATTGTTTATAAATAGACAAAATAATTCACTTTCAGAAAGGCTATCAGATGTATTGATGGTAACCAGTAGCGTCCATAAAATTAGTTAGGCATGGATGATAGTAGCCACTAGTGATCACCACTTCACCATCAATATCCACTCAAGTAAAGCCTTCAAAATCATCATCAGAGTCCTAAATAAAGAAAATCTCCTGAATAAAGGTTTTGTTGGATACTGACACAGCCATTTTTGTTTACAAAAAATTGTGAAAAAATTAATGCAGCTTCAATTGATGTTACACCTTGTGTAGAGTCTAGAAGAATTCAAAATGACACTGGAAAACAGAATTTTAACCTTCTTCCAAAGCAGTTTTAGGTGATTTCCAGCTTAAAATACCGGAAATAATAGTTGACATGTTTATTTATATTTCAAGGCAACAGAATGTGCCTAGAGTAGCAAAGAGAGAGAATTCTAGGGTGACAATTTTCACTTGCAATGTGGTAAAGCTTAATGATGAAATAGTTCCATATTTCAGAATGGAAAGGCCACTTGCCAATGTGTGTTAACTGGAGTCATTTTGAACAGTTTGCTCCACAGATTTCTCTCCAGTGTGTGTTAACATGTGTCTTTTGAGAGATGAATTTTGGGAAAACTTACATTCACAGATTTCACAGAAGAAACGTTTCTCTCCAGTGTGTGTTAACATGTGTCTTCTGAGAGATGAATTTGGGGAAAACTTACATCTACAGATTTCACAGTGGAAATTTTTTTCTCCAGTGTGTGTATACATGTGATATTAGAGTGATCATTTTTGGGAAAAGCTACATCCACAGATTTTACATTGGAAAGGTTTCTCCCCAGTGTGTGTATAAATGTGTTGTTTGAGACTTGAATTTTGAGAAAACTTACATCCACAGATTTCACAGTGAAAAGGTTTCTCTCCAGTGTGTGTATACATGTGAATTTTGAGACTTGAATTTTCTGAAAATTTACATTCACAGATTTCACAGCAGAAACGTTTCTCTCCAGTGTGTGTATAAATGTGTTGTTTGAGACTTGAATTTCAGGAAAAATGACATCCACAGATTTGACAGTGGAAATGTTTCTCTCCAGTATGTATTAACATGTGCTTTGAGAGTGATGATTTAAAAGAAAAACTTATGCCACAGATTTGACAGTGGAAATGTTTCTCTTCCATCTGAGATTGCATGTTTGCCTTGAGATTTAAAAAGAAGTGGTTTATCTCTTATCTGTAAGCTGTTATGTCTCTTCTGTGCAGACTGAAAGGTAACAAATAATCCATGAATTTCACAGTGTGAGAGTGCTTTTTTCTCAAATATTCATCATGATTTCAGGTACTTTCAAAGATGGAAACTGAAAAAGAAAAAATAAACTGAATTTTGGAGTAAAAAAACACAAAAAATGCCCTGAAATGTTGACCAAGCAAATATATAATTTGTTAATTTAAAGGGATCCATGACCATCTAAAATTTTGAACACAAAAAAGCATATATACTGATAAACTAGTAGTTAAATCTGACACTATACAGTTTATTCTGACTGAAATCAATTGTACAATGCAATAACTATAGTAAATTTAAACAAAGTAACTAAAATTCAATAAAACATTAGATTACGTAGAATATTTTTCTAAATTTTTAAGACTGTTGTGCAGTTAAAATTATATAAGAAAAGCGATCACGTTATATTCTTCAAGTAATTTTTACAGACAAATACCTTGTAAAAAAAATTAGTTAAACTTCCAGCTGTCAAAATGTCAATGACTGAAAAACCTACCTACATATTAAAAATTGCATTTCTGTAATATCTGGAAGTGAGTAATATTTGTTTCAGATCAGATAACATTCCACAAATAAAGTTTCAGAAAAATATACAGTATATAATCGTGTATCATGAGACTTTGAAGACCTAATTTTAAGGGAGTCACATCATAGACAAAATATAAAATTACCATATGTTATGCTGGCCATAAATCCATTTCCTGTAGTCAAATTAGCATCAAAATTTGGTCTTCAAAGGTCCCATGATATGTGAGTATATATGGTATTTTATTTTTGAAAGATTGATTCTAATGCAGAGAATTAATTTGCTGATAGATGGATTTTCAGTTATTAAAAGAAAGAAAAAAAATTCCAGTCAATTTAAATTAGTTTTGAAATATTTGCCTATTGTAAATATTAAATTTAATCTATTAACTTGAAATTAAAACTAAATTAAAAGTTTCAAGAAAGATTTTTCATTTCTCAAAATTAATTTTAAACCTTAGGTATCATGTTTATGTGGAGGTATCTACCTTAATTAATATTCAGATACATTTTATTTATTTTCAGTTTTTCTAGTTGAATTGTGTGACAATAAATATTCGCACTTACCAGATTCGAAGTGTCCAAGTTGTTTTGTTTATTGGGCTGCTGTTTTATGATGGATATGTGCATAAAACCAAGCTAGACAGTTCATCATTTCATTAGCTACATCCTTTCTTCTTGCAACTTTGGTCCAAGAAAAGTACATTCTCCGATATTTGTTTATTTTATGCTGCTTTGTCTAGTGGCAGTCTGCATACTGATTGGTTGAGCTGGGGACTGATTGAGAACAAGGCCAATGGCGATGATTGGTGTGTTGGCCGTGTTTTTGGTCAATAAAAACGGTATGGGGCATTGGCTGGCAGTGCAGCTGGGATCGTGGTGATGTGCACTGTTATAGAGTTTTGTATTAAGTTACGGCTGTTTATTTTTGTCTGGAGGCTGGACACTAGCTTCGAACCTACCGCTAGAGTGAGCGGTGTAATTACCGGTGTCTACCAAAATGTGGGAGGAACACACTGAACGTCAACAAATTGTTCACCTGTATTGCATATGATCCATTATTTTAAATAATTAGGTTACAATAAAATTTCTATTTCATATGAATACTGCCTTATGAAAATTGAGATGTAGTATATGGGGTGGGACACAAAACTCTTGACCTGGTTTAGGTACATACTATACATAATTCACAATATAAAAAAATTATGTTTCAATCATCTTGAAATCCACAGAATACAAAGGATTTTTAAAATCTTTGCCATTTTTAATACTTTTTTTTAACTAATAATTTGAAAAACTATGGGCTTGTCTACTATTCATGGTCATGGAGGAAGACAGTTGACAATATGGAATTGATAAAGACATTTTCTAATTACTGTGTCAAAGAACTAATAATTTAAATAAGATAACCTCATCTAATATTGTGTTAGGTTCGACTTCAATAAGCAAATTCAATTTTCATTTCTTCTTTCATTTTTCCTCTATAATGGCAGTTTGAGGATAGACGAGAAAACATGTCATGGTTTTAAAAAGGTTTAAAAGCTTTGTTTTACAGACAAAAAGAAATGTTTCTTTTAATAAGGTACCTCCAATAATTTGCTAAAAAACAGTATAGCATGATGATAAAAGGCCCCAAACTTAATAAAAACAAATTTTTATCTCAAAATGTTTGTTATTATTAAGAGGAAAGAGCAAAGTATTTTTTAATTGTTTTGAAAAAAATTTTCCTCCTTTCTAACACGTTTCTAAATTTGGGTAAAAGTTGTTTTTGTCAACTTTGTAAGACTATTAATAAAATTATTATATTTTAGTGTAGCACTTTCCAGTGAAAAACACATTAATTTGGAAATTCTTGCAAAAATCAAATAATTGTCTGATTTTAATGAAACTTTCAAGACTTATTCAGAAATTTATGAATTTATTTTTGAAATTTTCTAAAATTTCAAATAGTATTTATTTTATATTACTTATAAGCAGGACTCCTTGAAAAAAGTAAATCATCAATTTTTTTCACAACTATCACCAACCTAAAAAATCTGCTCCAAATTGTAAAATAAAAACTGCAAAACTATCTAATTAGATAGGATTTATTTGCTCTTATAACATACATTAAGAACATTATTTTCTGAAGATAAAATTTTTTTTCAATGAATAATGAATTTTTACAAGAATTGTTTTCATTTCTCTTTAAGTTTAAAAATGTTTTAAAATTCTTTCAAACAGAGTATGAGGTAAGTTATTAAGTTGAAGACTATATTTACTAAGCAAAAATTAAAAGCTTAATACAAATCATCCTACCAAAACTTTTTACGATAATTAAAGATATTTTTTTGTGTCAAAATGTTATATTTTTTTTGTAGTATAAGTGATATTATGGATAAAAGGTCACGTCTTTCAAGGCTTGTCTCCTCTTAGGGAAAACTCCTTGACATGTAAAGGTCATTGGCTGCAGGCAATTCTTTCATTTCATTCTGTCATTAAACAGATAATAATTTTATTAATTATACCTCAATTATTAAATTAAAATTTGAATTATTGAGATAATATTAATAAAATTATGATTAAAAATTTAATAACTGATAATAATTAATAAAAATTATTTATCGTATCTTAGTTTAGGCTTGTCCCTGGTAACGCTAAAAAAGTGGTATACCCTGGAGAAAAAAAGGTCCCCAAATTGATAAAAATTTTTAATGTTAAAATTTTTTAATGTTAATGTTAATTTTTTTATGTTAAAATTAAAGAGGGAAGACCAGAGTATTTTTTGAATATTTTTTCAGATTTTTTAATCCTTCCTATAAATTTTTAAAATTTCATTTAAAATCTCGGTTTTCTTGAATAAAAAAAAAATTAGTAAATTCGATTTATCGGCCATTTCTGCTCGAATTTGTAAAAAAAAATTAAAATTAGTTAAAAAATCAATTAAAATTCAGTTACACCTATTTTTTTGTTATCTTAGGAAATTTAGAATGATTAAAGTATACTTAATGTAATTTGAAAGAAACATTACTTACTTTTTTAGCAGAAAATTTTTTAATAGAGATATTTCTAACTGTGGGGCTTGCCCGGGTGCGTGATTGAAGGGTGTTAATTGATGGCCGTCAATATATTGACAACTTACGTCAAGGGAATTTATCGTACGGTAGCGCAGAAGTGATGTAATTCTTTCTAATTTTAAGTGAACCTGGTTAGTAAATTTAAAAAAAAAAAATAACTTTCAATTTTTTTTTTTAACCTTACGTTTGAAGAAAAATTTCTGCACTGAAAATAACATTCAAATTGTGAAAAAAAAAATCAAATTTTACAAGTAAAAATAAAACAGTAACAACATTTTTTAAATTGAGTTATACATATTTTATTTATTAATAAAATTAATATTGAAATGCTATGCAATCGATTTCAAATTTTGCTTTGTTGTTAACTGAATGAATGCAAAGTAATTTCTGAAGTAAAAAGAACTTGCTTCTATCTAGAGAAACAACTCTACCTCACGTGACGTTATTTCAAAGCTGTGCATCCATACTTTCGTTGGAGACGATTTTAAATACAATTTTGGAATATTAAAAAATTATTTTAAAAATATCAACGGTTGTCAGATTTTAATAAGCTTTCAAATTTATGATCTATAAGAAGTAGAGAACATATGTCATTTCCATAAAGCTTCATAAAGAAACTTAATTTTAAAATATATCACAACATTTTGTCATATTGTGTATTTAAAATAGAAAAAAAGAAAAAATTATTATTTTTTTTTTTTTCAGATAAGAATTACCTTAGTATATGTTACTCAGAAAAGTGATAAAAAGTTTTTTAAATTAAATATTGTCTTAGTTTTATTGGGTTTTGTATTTTTACAATTGAGGTAAAAGTTTGGACAATTTTACACATTTTTTTACCAAAAAAATCGATGAATTAGATTAGAATCTTCAGAGTCTTGTGCATTTAATTGAAAAAAAAAAAAATATCAGGCTTTGAAAATAAATTTTTGAAGTTTTCATAAAATTAAGTTCGAGGGGTGTATAAAAAAAAAAAAATATTGATACCATGACTTTCAAAAAGACAAACATTTCTAAAATAATTTCATTCATTTGTGAATAAGTTCTGAAAGTTTCATTAGAATCCAACAAGTACTTGATTTTTGCAAGATTTTCCAAATCAATGTGTTTTTTCAACTGAAAACAGTGAAAAACAAGTAATGTTAATTATTACCTAATTTTTGACCTAAAAAAAAAAAACCCCCAAAAAACAAGATTTTCAAACTAAATTTAGAATATGCTGCAAATGAAAAAAATTTTTTAAATAATCAAAAAATACCTTGGTCTTCCCTCTTTAATTTTAACATAAACATTTACACGTTACAATTATTTTTATCAATTTGGGGACCTTTTTTCTCCAGGGTAAACCACTTTTTTAGCGTTACCTGGGACAATAAGCCTATCTTAGTTAATTACCATTAGAGGTAACTCAATAATTTAAGAAATTTTTATAGTATTTTAAATTATTATCAGAAAGTATCTTCAAAATTACATTAAAAAAATTAAGTAAAACGTTTTAATTCGTAAATTTGTCAATTCTGGTTCACCATACTAAGCATGTCAGTACATTTGGCTATCAAATTATCGATTGAGACGTGAGAATAGCAAGACTCCATTGTGAAGAAATGCTTGTCTAGAAAATTGTATAGTGTGAACTTTAGATTTGTTAATTTTACGAAAGTAACGTTTCAGAAATATATATTTTATTTTAGGCGGATTTTTTAAAGCATGAATTAAGTTTTGTTTACATTCCTCAAAAAAAAAAAACTTAAAAATGGCCGTTTCGATTGGTTTTTCAGAAGAATCTATTTAAAAATCATTATTTGAAATACAGACTGTAGTGTTTTGTTTTCTGTAATAATCCTTTAGCTTTCAATCGAAGCTGAAGGAAAGCTTCAAAAATGATTTTTCATTTATGGAAAATATCTTTAAACCTTAGGTATACCGAATTTTTGGAGGTACCATCCAAATAAACTGAAATTTCAATTCAAAGAAGATTAAATGATTTGAAATCCTTTTTTTAGCAGTAGCTCGTCCAAAAACTTACCTTTTTTTTAGGGTGAATCCAAATATTTTCTTAAAACATCCTATTTTTAAAGTAATTGCAATTAAAAAAAAAAAGATTCATTATTTGAAAATAGATGGCATATAGTCTCTGCTGAACAGAACAAAGGAATAGAAAGAGACGGTGTAAAAGAAGAAATTGTCCCTTGCTCAAAAATAGTATGGATGCACACAATATATCACAACATTGTATCGCAATCTCAGTTTTTTTTTTTTTTTTTTTTTTAACATATTGCGTTCAATTAGATATTTTTTAATATCAATCTGGTTTGAAGATAAAAAAATAAAAACAATTTATTAAACTCAAAATTATCAAGTATCACTTTAAGAAAAACCATACCTAAGTTTTAAAATGAAAAGATTTCTGTTTTTAGTTTTACTTTCAATTTAATATTTCAAATAAGCAAAATAATGTGTTTTTCAACGGAAAAAAGCGCAAAAAACAATAACTGGAAATAGTAAATTTAGCTCTCAATTAAAGCTAAAATGACATCTTCAAAAATGCTTTTTTCATTTTAAAAATTCATTTTAAAGTTAAGTGGACGTACCTATAAACAGTTGACTATGGAATTGATAAAGAGTAAAGACACTTTCTAATTACTGTGGCGAAGACTGAATTGAATGAAAAGCTAACAGTGACACAAATGAAATTAAAATTATAAGTGTAGTGGCCACGATATTCTCAAGATGTAAAAGACTATATAAAAAGGTGCTCAAAATGTGCTGAAATAAAAAAAAATTGGCAAAACAAAATTCACTTGTGGTCTAAAGATAAAGACCCATTAGCTTGGGTACACATCATTATGCACATATTGAAGGCATGAGACTATTTTTAATTTTAGTTGACTCATTTTCAGGATAGTCCGAAGGAATTACAGCTTCTGTCAGAAAATCTACCACTGTCAAACAAATGGTCTCAGATAGCGCGCCAGCATTTTGCGAGGAAAGTTTGTGCTTGTGTCTAAAGTGTATTTGATGTGTCCCGTATAAAACAGAACAACAAGGAAATGGAATCACAGAATGAATGATGCAGACTGTGAAAATGGGACTAAAAAAGCATTTTCCCCATCTAACAATATAGCAAGTTACTTACCAAGTTACTTGCCAAGATTATTGTTAGTGTTAACTTTAACACTGTTACTTAAGCTATAGGACAATTCCACATACCGGCAGACTACAAAGTCCCTTTTCACATTAATGGGTCGACAAATTAGAGGAAGAGGAAAATGAACTCAGACTTAGGTCCCCTATAAGAAGAAATAAAGATACGCATCAAGAAAGACAGTTTAGATTCCCAAGAATAATTATAAGAAGTCAATACAAGATCAACGAACGAACGATATAAGATCAACGAACGAACGATATAAGATCAACGAACGTCGTAAGTCCATTTTGGTTCAGAAAGGTGTACTATTGTATGTAAATAAGGTTCTGCTATAAAAGCAGTAAACCACAGCGAATGCTAGTCGAGCTACCATCTGTTGACCTGACAACGTCTTTTCCAGAGAGCACTCTAATTCATAACAGTATTTATAAAGATAAAATGCCGATTTACATAAATCCATTTACTGGCAACTACTCTGCAATATATATTTATTTATCCATATGTGATCCATCAATTTCTATGGATTTCTCTTGGAAGGTTCTGGCGGATGCATTCGGTAGTGATCACTTTCCAATTGTTCTACAAAATTCAGAACATTAAAAAATCCTCTGTTGGAAATTAAGCGGAGCATTGCCAACTAGTATAATATGACCCCCCGCTTGTCACATAACAAGCTGAATTCAGGCCAATGTAATAGTGAATGTGTTGTGAGTCAGATTAACTAAGAGTAGAACAGTGTTGACCAGACTTTCCGCTCTCTCCCTTCGACCTTGAGCCACAAACAGTGTACACACTGTTAAACAAAACTATACATTTGTTCTTTCTTCTCTTGTCGACAAAACACAATGATCACTTGTCTGTATCTTCATTGGTTTAATCTTCTGCCAAACTACGAAGATGGGGATTTTGTTCAGCATGAGAGTGCTACTTGCAATACATTGCATGCAAAAAAGTGTTCTTATGGATGAAGTTTTGGAAAAGTGGTCAACACAATATCCTAAATCTGAATATAACTGAATCATGGTGGTGGGAATTGAAGAAAGAAGTGCTAAACAAAAACTATGTACTCTCCAAGATATTTGAGAAGAAGAATGGGAAAAAAGTCCAGTGAGAAAATCTGGACCTTGTTCCATTCAATGCCACATTGAATTTAGTCAATTAATTGACCCTGACCCTAACACCAGCAACACTAATTACTAACTTCACACTTTGATGTTTTGTACTTTCTGTTATAATAAAGATTAATTTTGTAAAATAAATAAATAAATAAATAAATAAATAAATAAATAAATAAAAATTGTCGAAAAGAGGTGAACAGAGAAATTTTCACTTGTGACCCAATAGTTTTTATGGCATTTTTTTTTTAAACATTACAATGCTTAACATCTTCTATCATCAGTTATACAACATTAATGGAAATACAGTAATTGTGTTTTCTGGTCCTTAACAATTATCAAATGTACCAAGAAAAGCATACTGCTAATAACTCTTGAGTTGGCGGGGGGGGGGGGGTAAAATTAACAGAAGTAATTAATTTACCAAGGTGGTGCTCCAAAAGCTTTGCATATCAATGAACAGTATAATCATGAATATGCATGAGATTCACCTGAAAATTCCGTATTTGTCAGAAGCACTGGCACTATACTCATAAAAGAAATTACTGAATGCTACAAATCAGAATCTTTATTCTTTGTCTACTCTACATGAATTGGGATCGATATTTAGTGTTTCAAGTTTCAATAATTTTCCATTATGATTATAATTGATTTAATTTATGATTCTCCTTGTCTTCTTGAAGTGCTAGACTTGAATATATTATTGGAACCATAATGAGTTGAGTAAATTATGAAATTCTAATGAAAATCGATAATATTCTTTTCTATGAGATTAAACCTACCCATTTTATAAAATACATTTGAAATCTAAAAAATTTAAATTTAAGATTTTTCATTTTTTTTTAAATGCATTTTAAATTTAGGCATTGCCTTTCTTTGGGGGTACTTACACTACTGTATTGTAATAATGACTTGACTTGCGTGCATATCGTATTCTAATTCTATTTCATGGTAAGTCCAAAATTATTTTCGACAATTGCAAAGAAAAAGATATGTCCTCATCTTTGTTGCCATATTCATCACAACATTTCGGCCGTTCTATGCTCCGGCCTTCTTCAGGTGATTGGAATGTCGAACTGAATCATTAATTTGTCTCGCTGGGATAGACTGTTCTAGTTCCACGTGCCATGTTTAACGGATGTCAGTTATCTCCTGTTAATTCTACTATCCAAGTTCTCCACCACCGTAACCAGGTATTGAACTCACAGTCTTTGGTTCTTGTCACTGGATCTAACTAACGCCTTTATCTACTGTGCCATCTGTCCTTGAGGACACATGGCACAGTGGATAGAGGCGTTAGTTAGATATCACGTTAGTGGAAAAAAGGCGTTAGTTATATATCACGTTGTGATAAATATGGCAACAAAGATGAGGACAATAGTCCGAATAATATAAATAATGATTTCATTAATTCAGCATTTATAAATTAATGAACCCATCAAATAATTTTTTATTTTATTGAGCAAAAATAAGTAAAATGATATTACTTTATTGTGATATATTATTATGAATGTTTTGAGCCCATGCTCTGTTTGAGACACCTGGGAATAATTTGTTGTTGTTTTATCTCTCTTTTGTGAACTGTAACAATGGTCTTATTGAGTTTACAATACATAGTCCAGTAGTAGCTGGACCTCTTCTTGGTGTGGGCAGAGTATGAAGATGTTGTCTCCTCCTCAGCTCCTTAACCCTTGACCAGGAGTCTCTCTCTCCTGACTATAAATACTGGCTGACCCTTCGCCTCGATCTCTTTTTTTCCCTCGGGCTTTCGGCCTTATACCACCTCGCAGATGTGAGCTCTCACAGATACAGCGTTTCCCAAATTCTAGGAACACACTAAGAACAACACACGTACGTACGAACACTCAACAACACACACCTAATATTCACCACACGCACTCAATGTAACTGTCCATGTGCTTGTAACTTGTACTTGTTGTTAATACATTGTTACGAATGCAGATAGCCCAAATACGCATACACGCATATATTAAGGTTAACCTCCGTTTGACAACAGAAGAGATCACGTGGGAGTCTCGAGTCATTTTGGGGAAGCAGGTCAAGAGGTTGACTGACCCAGTTACCCGTAGCAACAGACGTCTAGACAGACTCTAGACAGGGGACTGACGTAAGGTCGTGAAGCAGCAGGAACTGGAATTCGCGCCAAAACGCAGGACACGTAGGAATTAGAAAATTACTTGGAAGTCAGTTGCTGTCTTGTCTTTGAAGGAGCAAGACTCGAAATCGAAGCGTTGATAACCTATGAACGGAAAGATGAGACTCATTTTGGTAATGATGGAACTTGTCCGATTCATCATAAGCAACTCCGGATAAGAAATATAAGGATGTATATTTCTGTTCGTCAACTCCAGATTGAAGAAGATAAATCGAGTTATTTATCACAGAAGACGCAAGGAAATTTGCACGCTGAGAATACAGCCTGTGTTTGAAGAAAGAAAAGAGAAATCAAGAGAGAAGAAGAAAGTATATATCTCTGTTGCAGCCAGACCGTGTTTGAAGCTGAACAATGTAAAAAAGAAGAAAGAAAGAAAAGAGAAAACAAGAGAGAAGAAGAAAGTATATATCTCTGTTGCAGCGGGACCGGGTTTGAAATTGAATTTGTGTAAAGAAAAGAAAGAAAGAAAAGAGGAAACGTGAGAGAGAAAAGAAAGGACAATGAGTGAGAGAGAGAACTGAATATAAAGATAAGTAACTATATATTTTAGACCCATGTTAGAAAAATACACATGCATCCATAAATTTTATGTTCTCACAAACACCTTTCCACATGTCAAAATAGTAATATATAAATCCTAGCCCATCTCTTTTTTTGGTTATGCGTTGATTTCTGCATTCGTAGTTATTCATACTTATTTTTTTTTATCCGTTCGGGTTCGGTCGAATCCACTTGGATTTGGGCATATTTTGGTATCCCAATATAAGTCTTGAGGTTCTGGTCGTCGGATGCTTTACTCATGCTTATATTTTTCTTTTATTGTAATATCTTGTGTATATGTACAGTATATATTAAAATTCTTATACCAAAATTTATTACGCCTTATCGTTCATCCTTGAATTGTGGATCGGTATATGTGTTGAAACCGAAGCGAACTTGGGAAAAGACTACTGTTTGATTATCTCAAGATTGAGCAAAAGTCACAAGGGGTGTCCTATAGACAGATGAACAAAAGATAGTAGTACTCTACAACGTAACATCTACCCTAGGTAGACAGCAGCCCCAACAAACTGGGATATGGGGTACATGTCGATAGCAAACTCAGGAAACAGCCTATGTCTGACTACCCTAAAGAGCTTATCAGAAAAGATTTGTGGTCCATAAACATCAGGACAACCTAAAAAGAAAAAAAGATTCAAATATAATTTCATTCATTTGTGAATAACGCAAATAAACAAAATTTTTATCTAAAATTTCAGAGTTTTAAATTCGTTGTTTCTATTTTTTGTCTTTAACGGCGATTCAATGAAGGACAAGAAAATGTGTTACTGATAAAAAAAAAGGGGTTTTAAATGCCTGAAATATTTATTAATAGACGGAAATTAATTTTTCTTTTAATTCTCAGTAGTTAGTAGCTTTAGGTTATTATTATCTTTGAAATAAAACCGAAATGTAACGGAATTTTTTTCAAAGAAGACATTTTTAAGTGAATTATGTATTTTTAATGATGGCTTTTAGTAAGTTTTTTAGTCGGTTCGTCTCTTACTTACCTTTTCAGGGCGAATCTCTAAAAAAAAAAAAAAAAAAAAACTTTTCATAGAAAAACAAACAGGACTATTTTAAGAGGAAAGACTGAAGTATTTTTTTGTTTTGATTAATTAAATTAAATTATTAAATTTTTTAATCCTTCCTAACATGTTCGAAATTTTGTTTAAAAATTTTGTTTTTCTTACGCGATCCGGGGACCAAAGATTAGGTAATAATGTTGACCTCTTTTTACGGTAAAATGCATATTTGAAAAATGAAAATTATTGCGAAAATCAAATAATGTCGGATACTAATGAAACTTTTCAGGACTTATTCACAAATATTATTTCAAAATTTGTTTTTTTTTTAGAAACGCTTGGTAAAAATATTTTTTGATTTTTACATCTGTTACACCATAGTTATTTAATTTTACGAAATTTTATGATAGTCTTACTCTTCTTGTACGGACGTTCATATTTTCAAAATTCAGCACCCCATAAATAACTCAAAATACTGGAGGTCGCTGAATTGTAGCAAGCTTTTCCATTTATGTTTAGTAAATCTAGTTGTTACTTAATAACAATATACCACATAACTGCTGTAAATTAATACAGAATTTTAAAAGATTTAAAAATTTATAAATGATTATAATTAAAACTTTAAAAAAATGAAAGGCATTCTTGTAAAACTCTGTTATTCATCAGAACAGTGTTTATTTAAAATACAATAGTGGCCATAATATCTTAATGCAATTAAAGCTTTTTTTTTATTTGGGGGAGATTTTTTAATAAAGAGAATTACTTTGTGATGAAAGACGACTAAAAAAGAGCGCTAATCACCTATTTTAGAAAAAAAAAGACTCCTTCTAATGAATTTAGTTTTTTTTTCTTTTAAATATAGCAAAGAATTTTGCTTATTGGAAATAAATTGAAATTAAAACTAAAAATAGAAAAGAAAATATTTTATTTTAGAAATTTGTTTTAAAACTTAGCCTATCGCGTATGTGGAGGTATCTAATTTAAATGTTGTTGTTTTCACTCTTTATCAATAATAAAATTTTATATAAAATCAGAAAAAAAAAAAAAAAAGAAAAAGAAAGAAAAATCAGATTGCGACACAAATACAATGTTCAGACAGATTGTCTGTATCCGGACTACTTGGGTGTAAGGAACAAATATTTCTTTACACCGTTTCCTGTAATTCCTCTGTTCTGTTCATCAAAACAGCAGCCCAATTATTTTCAAATAATGAATCTTTTTTAATTGCAATTTCTTTAAAAATAGCAAGTTTTATTGATTAGAAAATCTTGTGCTTGAAAAAGAAACATCAAGTCCACCAACAACAGCAACTTAATCCTGTTTGTTTTTCTATGAAAAGGTTTCGTTTTTTAGATTCGACCTGAAAAGGTAAGTAAGAGACAAAAAAACCATCACAGACTTCTTAAAAGCTCCACAAAAAAGCATTTAAATATCATCTTTGAAAGGAATTCGGACCTTTTTTCAAAGATAATAGCCAAAAGCTAATGCTAATGAAAACAAAAATTAATTTACGTATATAAATAAAGATTTAAGGTATTTTTAAAAGTAAAATCGAATTCGATATTAAAGACGAAAGAAAAAGTAGAAACAAATTTAAAAATCTATTAAAAATCCAATATTTATCCTGGAAATATGTTTCGCCTTCATAAATTTAAGGATTAATTAACTGGATTTTGTAAAAGTGATGTTTACTTAGGTACCTCTACGAAATCGCTAAAAAAAAGAGCATAGTAGTCTGATGAAAAAGACGCCAAACTTTATGAAAACAAAATGTTTCGCCTTCATAAATTTAAGGATTAATTAACTGGATTTTGTAAAAGTGATGTTTACTTTTTAAAAGTCAATGATGTTTTTATTTAGGTACCTCTATGAAATCACTAAAAAAAGAGCATATGATAAACGGCCTTAAACGTGATGAAAACGAAACTTTATCGTCTAAAAATGTTTATATTATTATTAGAAGAAAAGACCAAATTATTTTTTTTTAATTTTTGCATCCTTTTTAAAACATTCTTTGCGAAAGTTTCAATACTAAATTGCAAATTTTAGAGCCTTTTTTTTTTGCAGTGACAGACGTTAATTTTGAAAAATATGTTAGAGTTATTCCCCCTGATTGAGTGACGCACTTGTCAACAAAACTTTTCTTCTAATTTTGATTTTTTTTTTTATATATAATCAAACTCTTTCTTTTTTCAGTGAGATACATACTGCAAATATTAATTATTATTTTTTTTTAATTCAAATTTAGGGACAGAAACAACAAAAAAGGGGTCTTTGAAGAAAATTCTCAGAAAAATATTTCATAACTAAAAAAATAGCTGTTTAAAATGCTTGTTTTTGTCATATGAAAGACATGTGGCAAAAAAAAATATCATCTGTTCAGTGTTGTTGTCATCACCCGGGTCAGTAGGTTTTAAAAAACAAAACAAAAACTGTTATTATAGCAAACCTGAACTGACTTTAAGATTAGTGTGGATAGGAACCCTCAAAAAACAGCTATGCTGAGATAAAACTTAATTTAAAAAAAAAATGAACATAACATTTTATGTGTAGATAACAATATTGTTACAAAATTTTTGTCTTAGAAAATTTGAACTATAAATGTATTTTTTCGTAATTTAAATGTTATTTTTATTCAAGAATTCTCCCTCAAACGTAAGGTAAAAAAAAAAAGGAAATATATATATATATATTTATATAATAAACTGGTTCGTTTAAAGCTAGAATGATTTATATCACTTTTGCCTGAGGTAAGTTGTTCACAGATTGACATACATCAGTTAACACCCCTCAATTAGGCAAAAAAAAAAACAAGCACCATGGTTGGAAATGTCTTTTAAAAAAATTTTTTGATGAAAAAGTAAGTAATGTTTCTTTCAAATTACTTTAAGTATACTTTAAATTTTCTAATTTTCTTAAAATAACTTTTGCAAAAAAGTATAATTGAATTTTACAAGATTTTTAAATGGGAAACTTTACTTTTGTTTATAAAACTGTCAATAATGATGGATTTTACCATTTTACGTCAATTCTGATGACTAAAAAAATAACAAGATTTTTAGCTAAAATTTCGGACATGCTAGAAAGGATTAAAAAAATTGAGAAAATACTCAAAAAATATTTTGGTCTTTCCTTTAAATAATGACAAACATCTAGACAATGCAAAATTTTTTAATCAAGTTTCGGGCTTTTTTTTTCATCAGGGTGCTTTTTTTAGCTAAATTGCACATACCTACTTTAAATATGTTTTATTTTGAAAGGGATGGTAAAAAATATATTTTTTTTTTTACATCTGTTAACTCCCTCCATAACTAATTTTATGAAAACTCTAGAAATTAAATGCTGTTTTTTTTGTTTATTTTTTTTTATAGTGAATATATTAGTTAAAAGCAGAAGATATTGAAGAATTTAAATCCAATTTGTTTTTGTAAAATTTAAAGACCAGTTACCTAAATTCAGCTCTGAATTGTAAAATAAAAAAATCAATAAAACAAAGATATTTAATTTCAAAGGTTTTTAGTTGTTTCTATGAAGAACAATATTGTCTGAAAACAAAAGTGTTTTCAATGAAAAATAAATTTTTACAACAATTAGTTGTTTTTATTTTTTTTAACAATACATTAAAGTTGTTAAATGTTTTAAAATTATTGAAAAGAGTTTTTTTTTTTAAGCGATGGTATTATTAAATAGATATTTACAGATCATAAATTATAAAGCTTATTACAATCTGCAAAACTACCAGTACATACAAAATTGAATGTAACATTGATTTGTGCCTATAAAAATCATTATTTCAAATGTATGGAAGACTATACGAAGCATGAAAAAACATCAAGTGGTTTCAGAGCTGTTTCCCCCCTGACAGCCACTTACATTTCTTCACAAAATAACTGAGAGAAGTTCATCTGATTTGATCTGTGCTTGAAACTAAAAAATCTTGACCTAGAGCTGAAACAGAGAAGTGACCCACTAGTAGCAGCAACATTACATCTCACTCAGCACTTATATTTTAATTTTTTTTATGGTATTTAAAATTTTTCCAGAAAGTATCAACAAACATAAGGTGAAAGCTACACTACTTAAAAAAAGAAATTAAAATATTAGAATGTTGAAAGTTTTTCTTACTTTAATAATTGAGGTAAATAAGTGGGTTTACTTAAAACTAAAGATTATATCACTTCTGTCCTTCTGTATGATAACTTGTATCTCATGTTACCTGTCAATATGTGATGAAATCATCATGCATCACTTGTCAGTCATCACCGTAATTATTTTAATTAAATGCAGAAGATTTTGAAGAATATAAATCATCAATTTTTTTTTTCACAAATCAAGAAGCATTTCTACTCAAAACCCAATAAAACTAAGACATTATTTAATTAGAAAAGGTTTTAATGGCTTTTATGAATAATATATGTTAAGGACATTATTATCTGAATCCAAAATATTTTTCCAATGAAAAATGAATTTTTAAAAGAATTCTTTTTTTTTTTTTTGTTCAATTTTTTAAAATTTAGTTTGAATATATATCTTTTTGGAAATACTCTTATTAAAAAGATCTGTTTTTACAGATTATAAATTTGAGAGCTTATTACAATCTGCAAAGAATTAGTATTTATAAAATAATTTCTTATATGAGAAAAACTGTATTAAAAATGTTTCTGATAAAACTATGGTGGCACAATTCAGAAATAATGTCCTGTGTTTTAAAAGTTGCTTCTTTTAATAGTGAGAATCTGGCCTCATAAATTGCATTGATTTTGAGTCAAATTCTCTGACTGATCGACCATCATTGTTGCATTTTCAAAATTTTTAATTTTCTTTTTTTTCACATATTTCACAAAATATTTTCTTTTCATTTTTTAAATAGAATCAATTTTTTTTCTTTTTCAGTGAGAGACATAACTACAATTATTAATTTTTTCTATTTTAAATTCAATGTTAGGGATGCAAACAGGGGAGGCTTTGGCACATATAATTTATTTATTAGTTTTTTTACTTAGTTAAGAAAAATATTTTAATTTGTTTTTAGTTTTTAAGTTTCTTTTCTTTTTTGTAAGTTATATATAATAACTTTAACAATTCATAACTATCAAAGTATAGCAATTAATAATAAAGAATATAAATTAATACTAAATACCATAAAATTTCAAATTATAGAGTTACTTCTATCATTACATTTTATATTATCTTGGTTAAAAATTTAATAAATAATAATTTGTAAAAGCAAATGAAAAGCCTTTCTAATTACATAATTAGATAGTTTCATTTCGGTTTTTATTTTACAATTTGGAGCAGATTTTTAAAAAGTTGGTGATGGGGGTAAAAAATTGATGATTTACATTCTCCAAGGAGTCCTGCTTATAAGTAATATAAAACAATTTTTAAACAATTTGAAATATAAGAAAATTTCATGAAGTTATATATATATATTTTTGAAATTTTTCTTTTTAGAAAATGTTGGTATATATATATGTACCAACATTTTCTAAAAATAAAAATTTAAAAAATAAATTCGTTCAATTTTTAATTAGTCTTGAGAGTTTCATTAAAATCTGACAATTTTATTTTTGCAAGAATTTCCAAATTAATGTGTCATTTTACCGGAAACAGATACATGAAAATGTCCATTATCACAAGTCTTACACAGTTGATAAAAAAGCCCTGATATTTTACCCAAATTAAGAACATGTTAGAAAGAAGGAATAAATAATTAAATAATTAAAAAAATACTTTGCATTTTCCTCTAAATAATAACATAAACATTTTGATGATAAAACTTTGTTTTAAAGTTTGGGGCCTTTTACCATCATGCTAAACTTTTTTAGCAAATTATTGGCAGTTACCTACTTTAAATTTTCTAATTTTCCTAAAATAACTTTTGAAAGGAGTATAATTGAATTTACAAGATTTTTAAAAAGAAAATTTCCCTTATGTTTACAAAATTGTCAAAAATGGCTGACATGATTAATTTTATGTAAATTTTGATGACTCCAAAAAAAAGATTTTTAACTAAAATTTTGGATGTGCTAGAAACGATTAAAAATTAAAAAAAAATATTCAAAAAATACTTTGGTCTTTACTTTTAATAATAACTTAAACATTTAGACGATAAAAAATTGTTTAATTATGTTTGGGACCTGTTTTAATCAGGGCTCGCTCTTTTTAGCAAATTATTGAACATATCTAGGTTTAGGTCAAAATAAAAAAAAATGTATACTAACCCTAATTTACAAAAAGGTGTTTGATTCTTATTGGATGACCCATACTTTTGGCCTTGTGTCACATCTAAGCTATGCTTAGAAAATCACCTTATTTAAAAATGACACAGAAAAGTATGTAACACTATCAGTGAAACAATAATAACATTGGTATTTATGTTTAAAAATGTATTATTTAACTTTAACCAAAATTAGATGTACTTTTTGGTTTAATCAATTGCTCTTTTTTAAAAAAAATTTTTCTATGAATTTGATATTAAAAAATATCGAATTGCATCCAATAATGTTTTTTTAATTATTCTGAATATAAGAGTTATATTACTCTTTCAGTAGACAAAAGTAGTCAAATATGGTAATTATGAATCATTTCCTGTTTGAACATCCATACCAAAAATAATCTAGCATTTTGCTAAAATGAATGAAAATAAGTAAACATCTTTGAAAAAACAAAAAATCGAAAATAGCATTAAACTTTACATTTTTTATTCATCCTTTATATTTTTATTTAATTAAAAGTAAATTTTAAAAATGTGTAGAACTTTTTCTGTTCAATCTGAAAGAAATCTGCATGTGTAGATTGTAATTGTTAAATTATGCAAGCACTGTTAGAAAAATTAAATTCTGTATTTGTGTGGTCACATGATATTAAATAAAAAATTAATTTTTACAAATGAAAAAGCATCCTTGAAGCTTTCATTTTAGATTTAATTGAAAGCTAAAGGATTAAATTTACTATTTATAGTAAGCAAAATACTGTAGTGTATTTCAAACAGAAATTTTATTGTTTGGAAACCATTTTTTCTCTTTTTTTTTTTTTTGCTAAAATATCTGATGTGTGCCCTTTTTTAGTTGTCTTTCTTGTAATTCTTTCTATTAAAAAGTCTTCCACAAATATACTTTTCTAAAACTTTATTTGAGTAATATTAGCTGATTTAAAGTATAATTAATCTGATTTGAAAAAAATATTTATTTTAAGCTTAAAATAACACAGAAATACATTTTTAAACCAAACAGTAGCTGTGTTTTTAACCGACAACAGTTATGTTTTCATGCTTGACAAGTGACAAAAAGGTACTGACTGTTGTTCTATGGAGACTTTATCTGTAAAACATAAATTTAGAAAACAACATGAGTACCTTTTTATGTAATTTTTAAATATTCAGTAATCTTAAAAACATTGAATAATATTCCACATAATCTAATTTTTGTTTTCTAACAGGTTACAATTTTTCTTGGCCTAAGGACCAACCTAACTTCTGTTAAAAAGGCAATATATTTTCATAATAAATTCATGATTTCACTTAAGATAGGCATTTAGATATTGTAGTTGCAATATTAATAAGAATCATTTCACTGTTTTTTTGTTTTCTTTGTAAATTCCCATGACATTTTCAAAAAGATATTGGAGAAATTTCTTTCTCTATCATTCCAACATTCTTGTTCCCTTGCCTGCCCTACTGGATGGATGTGTGAGGTTATATCCTTCTCATCTGTACTCAGTGGCTGTAATTAAACATAAACCCTTTCACCTGGCTTCATTGGATGCTCAATTGTGAAATTTAAGTGTAGCATATATATCTGGTGTAATACCATATATGGTTTTGAATTCAAAGTTGTCCTGTGGAACTAGAACAATCTACTAAAGATTGATGAAATAAAGGGTTTGGTTTGAAATTCCAATCACCTGAAGAAGGCTAGAGCATACAATGGGCAAAAACATTGGGAATATGGCAATGAAGATAAGGATAGCAATCCGAATAATGTAAATAATGCAAGTAGCTTTAAGAAAATAGTTGAAAATGCATTTATCATAAACATATTTCATAAACCTGTGTAGTGTGTTTTCTTGCTCCACTGCTCACTTAATATATTTTTCTTTTTCAGTTTGTATATTTGCAAATACCTGAAAGCATGATGAAAATTCATGAGAAAGAAGATATTCTGACACAGTGAAATTCATGGATTAGTAATTACCTTTAGATAGACACAGGAGAACCATAACAGAAGAGGCATAGGTAATAGACAATTTCATATCAAATCTGTGGTGTTATATTTTTCATGAATTCAAATCTCAAAACCAACATGAAAACTCATACTGGAGAGAAAGGCATCCACTGTGAAATCTGTGGAGTAAGATTTTCCTTTAATTCAGATCTCAAAAGACACATGTTAACACACACAGGAGAGAAACCATTCCACTGTGAAATCTGTGAATTTAGGTGTTCCCGAAATTCACAACTCAAATCACACATGTTGATACATACTGGAGACAAACGATTCCACTGTGAAATCTGTGGATGTAAGTGTTCCCGAAATTCACAACTCAAAACACACATGTTGACACACAGTGGAGACAAACCATTCCACTGTGAGATTTGTGGATGTAAGTTTTCCTTAAATTCACATCTCAAACAACACATGTTAACACACACTGGAGAGAAACCATTCCACTGTGATGTCTGTGGATTAAACTTTTCTCAAGATGCAAATCTCAAAAAACATATTTATACACACACTGGAGAGAAACCATTCCACTGTGAAATCTGTGGATGTAATTTTTCCCAAAATTCAAATCTCAAGCGACACATGTATACACACACACAAGAGAAACAATTCTGCTGTGAATTCTGTGGATTTAAATATTCCCTAAATGCATCTCTCAAATCACACATGTTAACACACACTGGAGAGAAACCATTCCACTGTGAAATCTGTGGATTTAAGTGTTCCCAAAATTCATCTCTCAAACGACACATGTATACACACACAGGAGAAAAACGTTTCTGCTGTGAATTCTGTGGATTTACATGCTCTAAAAATTCAAATCTCAAAAAACATGTTGTCACACACTGGAGGGAAACTATTCCATTGTAAAATTTGTGGATTCAACTTTTCTCGATATGTAGATCTCAACATATTTTAAAACACACAGGAGAATATTTAATTTTTCCTAAAATTCTCTTCACAACATGTGAGAAACCATTCAACTGTGCAATGTGTGGAATTAAGTTTTCTCAAAATAAATAATACACACACTGGAGTGAATCCTTTCGACTTAAATCTATGAATTTATGTTTACTCTGAAGACTTTTGTTAACATGTACTGAAGAGAAACCATTTCACTCTCAAGTAAAGTTTTCTCTTAAATCCTCATTCCAATGACACATGTTAAAACAGACTTGCAAGTGGGATACCATTATGAAATTTTGAGAATTATTTTTTAGTAAATTCTCATTTCAAATAAAATATGAAATATCTTGTTTTGTTTGTTTTTTGTACCATCGGGAGAGCCAAAGATTGATACATGAAATTAATTAGCATCTTTTTTAAAGTAAAAAAAACAGTGATTTGGAAATTCTTACAAAATCAAATAATTGTCAGATTGTAATAAAAAATTCAGGACTTATACACAGATGAATGACATTGTTTTAGAAATGTTTCTTTTTTAGGAAATCTTAGTAAAAACTTTTTTATGAAATTTTGTTGTGCTTAATGTTTATATCAGTTATATGCTGAATTCCTTGGAGAATTTAAATCATCAATTTTTTGTATTATTGAAATACACAGCTGCCCAAATTCAGCTCTGAATTGTACAAGACCCAATAAAACTAAGACATTATTAGAAAATTTTTTATGTCTTGTATGAATAATATATGTTAAAAGGATAATGGATTTTTACAAGAATTTTCAGTTTAAAAAAAATTTAATTGGAATAAAAAATTCTGTATTAATTTGTAGATGACAAAAAATGGCACTAAAATCTGTGATTTTAGCAATTTCAAAACAAAAACTTTTCCAGTCAATTTAGTTTTGAACTAGAGCAACGTATTTTGTTTTATTGGAAGTATTAAATTTAGTCTGTCAGTTTAAAATGAAAACTAAAATAAATGCTTGAAAGATTTTTCATTTTTTTAAAATTCATTTTAAACCTTAGGATTTTCATTTCTGTGAAGATCCATAAGTGTAATCCATTTCTCAATAAACACTGAAAATTTCATTAAATTATGACAATTATCTTATTTTTGCAAGATTTTCCAAATTAATGTATTTTCCAACACAGATGATTCAAATTTCCTGTATTTATGGTTATTTATGAAATATCATGAAATTTATTAGAACACTGTTTTCTGGTGACAATGTGCTTTATGGTGCGATGACACCTTTTCACTATGCCATTCCCCACTGGGAAGTGAGTCCTTGCCTTCAGCAAATTTTCTGAATGCACTCCCACAGAATGTCACACCATTTTCAGCAAGTAGCTGGTCATCATTCAAGAATATTGACTCCAGCTACCAGGTGATACTGGCAGAGTCCTGATGAAACAGGCACTAGATGGAGAACTGAGTAGGGCCACAATCAAACTGTCAGGTAGTGTCTGCTACCAAAGTGGATCACATCCACTCCTACTCAGCACCAAGTGTCTGTTACATCTAGCCACCCAGTCTTCCACCATACCAGAGCAGGATCTATGGACTGACATGCCTTACATTGTCCCACCACTTCCTTAACTGCTGCCTTGGGTATTGACGTATTGGCTGACCTCACAAAATACAAGGTGCACTTTGTACCAAGATGTTCATTTTGCTGATGGATACTCATCATCTGGGCAGAATGATCAATGGCTGCTGCACACACTGGCTGTGTGGGCTGTGTATTGCATCAAGCCATTGTTGAAGCACCCTGGTGAGATGATCTGCCTGGTTTGTGTAAAAAAAAAAAAATTGCTAAACCACCAAAATTGTGAATTATCTTATGTTTATAGAAAATTATTTTTTTATATACTGACCAATCCCTAATAAGAACCCAATTAGGAGACTTCTGTGAGCCTGTTTCATGAAATAAATAGAATTATGGTCAGTAGATGAAAGGAAAAAACTTTTTGAAAGCAAGGGGTCAAGACAAATCAACATAAGGAAGCAGAAGGCATTTGACTTCAAAAAGAGATTATCGAGAAGGCACAAGGTTACAAGCCAGCTGCAGAGAGACTAAGGAATTTTGAAGTGCAAGTGAAAATTCTGCAGTTGAATGACAAAGAACGAAAAGTCTTTTAAGGAATTTTCCCAAGCATGAACTGTGTGAATTTTAAAGGGTCTTTTCTAAAATTACTATATATCCCAGAAACGCTGGTGAGGCAAGTAAAAGTAGGTGTTTTTTCTGAAAGGTGGTTGCACCTTTATTTTTCTGCCTTGAAATGTTTCTGGCTTATTTTATGTGATAGGAAGAAATCCCAGCATACATTTCTGTGCTTCTGTCTATAAATTGGGGAGGGGAAAGTGTTCATACCTCATTGCATTGAGTCATTCTCACATTAGATTGAAGTAGTCTACTTTTTCAATTTCTGTCTATATCTCTGAGATGTTTCAGTTGTTGTACACTTCAGCTTTCTTCAGGTAAATTTCCTCAAGGACACATGGCCCAGTGGATAAAGGTGTTGGTTAGATCCAGTAATTAGACCCAAAGCTTTGTGAGTTCAATATCTGACTACAGCAGTGGTGAACAAAAACTTGGAGAATTGAGTCAGAGGGAGATAACTGAGACATCCGGAAGAGGCATGGCACATAGAACTAGAACAATCTACCATGGTTGATGAAATAAGTACGGGCCACCATATTTACAAAAGGAAACCATTCTCATATTCACAGTTCACAACACAAAAATTGCTGCTTTCATCCTCAAATTATGTGAACCACTAATGTTAAAATACATTTTTTGGGGGTTTTTTTTAAATATGGGAAAGTTTTGATGTACTTGCATCAAACAAGAAGACACTAGTAACCAGTTAGCTGCAGAGAGACTTGAAGTTCACAAGTGAAATTTCTCCTGTGGTTGGGCAAGAATGAAAAGAATTCTAAGAAATTTTCCCAAGCACGAACTGTGTGAATTTAAAAAGGATTTTCTAAAATTACTATATACCCCAGAGATAAGTGGGGCAAATAAAAGTAAGTGTTTTCTTTTTTTCTGAAAGGTGGTTGCACCTTTATTTTTCTGCCTTCTTGAATTGTTTTCTCTTTTGGTCATTGTCTTTTCCTAAACTGAAAACATAAATTTTTTCCATTTTTTTTATGGTAATTCTTTTTATCAGAAATTGTTATCCTTATGTAATAGGTGTACAAAAGGAAATTTTTGTGCAAACTTTGTATTTATTAATTTGTACCTTTTTCATACTTGTGTAATAAATGTTTTTCCTTTAAAATTTTATGCAGGGGATAAGTCTTATTTTGTTATTTGCACCTATTTTAACCCCGTGGAGAAGAGAAGCACAAGTTCTCTCTTCCCTTTCTCTTCCTATCAATCAAGTTTTGGGGTTTGGCACAAGAACTTAGATTTTGTAAGGAGTTAAAATTTTTATAAATAATTTATTTTTAAACATAAACAAAGAAAAATTATATTTTGTAACAGTTTTATGTATGGTTTGTGGTGATAGTAAAAAATAGTTATGTTTTGTGGGTGAGGGTAAAAGATGATTGTTATTGACCTGTGGCCTTGATGATACCTCCCAAGGTAACATGCATAAATATTTTATTTTGCTATACTATAACAAACAAAGAGCAAACATTTTTTTACCTATTTCTATTTAGTAGTTCTTAAATAATTTTCTTTGAATCAAATTTTTTTGACAAATTTTATTTATAGATTATAAATAAGGTTGACAAAATGGCTTCATTTGTGAAATATTTCTTAACCATATTTTATTGTTTTAACACTAAAACTACAGAAAAATAATAATTGACATTTGATAAAAATAAATGAAAAACAATTTCAACTCAGTAGTAGTTAGATAAAATTTTGCATAAATATTTCTTGTCTAATATTTGTTTTGCAAAATCTTTTGAGAAAGTTTTTGTGAAATATGGCAACAAAAAGAGAAACTATATTGTGCTCTCTAAAAATAAGCTGAAAGATTAATTTTAAAAGATATTTCATTTCAAGTTTTAATTAAAATTAAGTTTGTTATGAAATTCTTTAAATTTTGCTCTGTCTCCTGTGACATTGTTGGTTATTAATAATTAACTAAAATCAGGCTTACTTACTATTAATAGTAAAATAGAAGATTTCGCAGAAAATTAATGACCAAAAATCAAATATTTTCTATTAAAAGTTTTATACTTACATTATAAACAAATAAAGTTTACTTATTTTAGTCAAGGATATTGCCTTACAGACATTCTGAGGTCTTGTTTTCTGTTTTCCTTTGTATCAGTACACCTAACTTTGTGGGAAGTTAGAACAGCAATGATTTAAAACAAGTCCATCTTTTTTGTTTGAAATGGCCACCACATTAACATTCCAAATTTACATGATGGTTGCATAATATAATTATTTATACTATCAAAGAAATTTTGCATTTTTATTCTAATTATAAAGATTTGTACCATTGGTGGTACTGTCAATAAGATGTATTTAATAGTAGTTTATATTTTTACTGTACAAAGAAACAAGATATAGATAATAATAATATTTAGCTCAACTTTAACAAGATATTTGATGCTGCATCTTATTTGCAATTTGGTTTAGAAGTTCATAAAAATAAAAAGAGGTTCACTTGTACCATAAAGTGAAATAGGTAAGTAAATCCAACATTCACTGTTCTTATTGAGAGTATGATAGACTCATTCCGCAATTATTGTCAGTACATCAGCAGTTGACCTGGAGAATTGAAAGCCATATTGCTTGTCTGAGAAAAAGCCCTATGATGAGATATTATGAACCAATTCAGTATTGATTAGTGCCTCTAGGAGTTTCCTAAAAAGAGATAATAGGCTGATAGTTGGAAGGGTTAGACAGCTTACCAGAGTTCTTAAAAGCTGGAACAACAGGTGATGACTTCCAGCAAGTAGGAGACATTTATTATACAGTTTAGAGAGAAGAGCCAGTTCAGGAGCACACTTCTTAATGACTATTACAGGGATACCATCAAGCCCACATGTTTTGTGGGGATGTGGGTTAGAGATGAAAGCAGAAACCATGGAAGGGGTTATATGCATATCACTCAATAGTGACTCAGTACTAGGAGGGAATTTAAGCAGTGTTATTCTGGATGAGTCAAGAGTAGATTTTGAGAATTTAAGGGCAAAGCATTCAGCTTTATCAGCAGAGGATAACACCTCAAATTGATTGAAGTGGCAGGGAATAGAGACCTTGCACTCAGAGTCGTCTTTACACATGGGCCAATGGACAATTGTCTGGGGGCCCATTCTAATCTGTGTATGTTAAATGACTTGTGTTACAGAAGCCCCTTTTCAGGAAATACTAAAAATAGAAATTACTACGACAGCCACACCTATTGAGATTGCTGAAAATCTATGTCATAATAGATCCATTTCATTTGAGTTGGTTCTCAAATAAAAAATAATGTGAGAGAATGTACTCTTTTGACCTAGAAAACAATGGAAATGGTGTGGACTTTCTTCAAAGAGGCCACCCATCTATGTAAGTAGAAGGGCTGGTTTGTCTCACCAGTTCAGGTCACTTGCTGACAATTTTGCTATCAAAGAATTGATCAGTCCTAGCACAGACTCACCAGTAAAACTCTCATTTCTATCTTTTAATATTTTGGACCAAGGTTACAGTTGACTTTCTGTTGGAGACAATATTATCAGTTATTTTTTCTCTGGTTTGAGTTAATTCTTAAATTTTCCCCAGACTGAATCAATATTGTTTTGAATGTTTAATTGTAATATATTTGTATTTTTACTTTTGTAAATAAATTATTTTTATTGTTATAAAACTCTGGCATTGATAGTATTTCTTTATTCTCCTTTCCTTTCACTCTCTCTCTCTCTCTCTCTCTCTCTTTTTTTTTCTTTTTGCTGCACGCATAACAAAACAGGGGCTTGTCCTAAGCTTTGATGTTCATTTTAAAACAAAAACAGCAAGTAAATAAAACTGTTTGTTTAAAAATGTTGTTTTCTGTTGAAGAATTTCTTTCTTCATCCAATTTGGATAAGGAATTTTACTTATTAAAAAAAATCCTAGTTATTGAAACTAGCTACATATTTTGATTTAAACATTAATGCATATATGAAAAGAGCAGAAGTAACATTAGACCTACATTAGTACTAGTAATAGCAATAACATGATTATTGGATATATTAGTGCAAAAATAATGACGTAATAATGTCGTTTTTTGACATATTTTTTAACATCAAAAAACGACATTATTACGTCATTATTTTTGCACCAACCTAATATTTATACATTGTATATGAACCCAGGTATAGGACTATGCATCAATTATTAGTGATTGAACCTGAGATTATCACAATATTGAACACTTGTCTGGTAAGCATACAATGATTATTTAAGATTATGAATTTATGATGTAGTACTAATTACCAGGTATTGATAATTTGTGAATATATGAATGGATAAGCTTTTTAATTGGGAAAGCTGAGAAAAGTGTTGAATGTAGTCTTGTTGCTAGATTAGTGCCAGACATCCAAGTTATGCCACTAAGCTAGATTTGGGTTTTGTCTAACAGTTTTGTGAATCAGCACACAATGGAGAGTTTGTATTAAGAATAAATATTGTTTGTACAATTCAAAGGAAGGACATGTTCATTACGGAAGCAGAATGTTTAAATATTTAGGTCTTGTTGCAAGCTCATATACATTATGGTGCAGGACTAAATATTTAAGATATGTATTTCCAACTGAATAACTCTTTCAGCAAAAATGAACTGTAATGTTTTGAGTGGAGCACAAAAGAAAAAGTGTGCTACAGAGGAGGAGAAAATCAGAAAACTTCCAAAATTAACACTGTGGCTCAACACAGTGGCATAGCTACTGTTTTTGCTGCCCTTTCCCAGAAGAAATACAATATTACAATGCACATTAACCCCTTAAAGTTATATATAGTCAATGACAAAATTATTTGTACATCCATCAGTTTTTAATATTTTTATCCTTTTCTCAAAATCTAATGCCCATATGATGCCAGGGTTTTTTTTGTGTTTATGTTAACATGGTATTTATAGCTCCTCACTGATAAATTATGAAATAAAAGTACAATTGTGTTTATTCATTTATTTTTAAAAAATAAAACACATTTCTTCTTTTTTTCTAAATTGGGAAAACTTTAAAAATATTTTACAATATTAAAAGAAAAATAACTTGTTTTTATATATCCTTTGTTTTATTTAAAAAGAAAAACCAAAAAGCACATTCTAATTTTATTTCATAATTTAATCAGTTTTTAAATATTTATTTAAATTCTAACAAGTGAGGAGTCATGAATGCCACATTAACTGAAACACAGTTCATTTTTCTTTTACAATTTAAAAAAATGAAATGTCTTTTAAAATTATTTTGTTTTACATAATTGAAGTTACTATTAGCAAGGTGGCAGACTGATAATTATAAATTTTCTGTACATAAAAAAAACATATTATTGGGTTGGTGCATAATTATCAGGCATTTTTAAACAATATTTATTATGAAAAATCAATTCAACAATAACATTTTTAAATGATTATTCCGGAATGTAGTCATTATCAACTTCAGTTTCACAACCTGAAAATTTTTTATTAAAAAAAGCAAACAAAACAGCAGTTTTTATTAAGAAATAACTCGCTTACAAAAATGCCTGATAATTATGCACCAAACCAATAATTTGCTTTTAAATTTCTGTTCAATATTTCCAGAAAAAACTGGAATGTACATGATATCCTTAAAGTATTGGAATTATTTCAATTTATTTATCTATATTAAAACTAGTACTATGATATGGTAAAAAAACAATTGGTTCATTTATTTTTTTTTTTTTCATTAATATTTCAGACATGAAAAATCAAAATCAAAGACCTGACACCAAAGTCTGGACTTCTCACATAGGTGTTAAAAAAACTGTGAATTCACTAAATTCACTTAATCCAACCCCACATCAAGCCCTTTAAAACTGTTCAAATTTTTAGCACACCTTTTGCTCACAAAGACAAATTGTTTCTTTATTTCTTTAATTGTAATTTAAAAAGCATTCTATACTAAAAAAAAAAAGCCTACAATCAATCATTTTCAGCAGCTTTGCTTATACATCTTGTGACGTCATGTTTAATTGAACAGGTGTTCGATCAAGGTGGGGTTGGTTTGATCCTCACCAGGTGCCCCTTACTTAGAGCCTTTAAAATTCAGAGAAACACATACTATAGAGAAAACAAATCTACACTGAAAGCAAGACAAAAAAAAACAGTATGAATTGCTGCATCAGGAAATGTATATACATAAAAGTACTGTATAAAAATAATAACTAAATTATCTTTAAAAGGGCCTTTTGATTATTGAAGCAAAACTACAGGAATTTGTAATGAAAATATTTGTGTTAAACTTAAGCATGTTACTGATGTTTGAATTAATAATGTAATTATCTTAATAAAAATAAAAAAAATTTAGTAAGCATTGAGTTTTGTATAGGTTCCCAAGTAGTAATTTTGGGGCAAAAATGATTATTATAATATTTAAAGAAATAAAATTAAATGAAATGTAATCTATTAGCTTGGAATTACAATTTATTAATAAACAGGAAGTCCATGACTGTACATCTAACAACTTTGCAGCACGAATCTCTAAAAAAAACCTTTTCATTGAAAAACAAAACAGTATTAAGTTGCTGGACTTGATATTTCTTTCTTAAGCTCAACAATATTTTGTAACCAATAAATGTTCCTATTTTCAAAGAAATTGCAAAATTAGTAAATTTAAAAGTTAACAGAATTTGGTAAATGTAAAATGCTTAAAATCACGTAAATTTTTGTATGGTAACAATAGTTTTTTTACTGTCACCCACTTACGGGGCTGGTTTATACATAAATGAATAGAAGGAAGACATTAAAATTATGCAATTAAGAATTGTTTGTCTCTTTGTGACTGATAGATGCCTGCATGTGTATATAATGATTGGTTACCAAAGAAGATAAAAACAAAATAGTATGTATATAGAGGAGAAAAGTAAGACATTAAAATGAAGCAGTTAAGAATTGTTTGTATGTATGAGTGATACATGGCTGTATGTATAAATAAGAATTTAATTTGCTTTATAGTTGTATAACAGCAACACCTAATGACATCTTGATGAATCTAACAAAGCCATGTGGGAATAACAACAAGTCAAACTGAATTGTAATTAGTGTAGCTGACAACTGGTCTCAATAAAAAAAAGGCCCATGACTCATACTGATGTTATCATTTTATTCATGAAAACCAGAAATAACAAATATATCTCTCAATTGCATTTTGGATCAACCAGTTGTAGCTGATGAACCCATGTGTTGCACTGAGGGCCAGCAGTAACATGACAAAATTGACAGTGCCTGTTAGCAAAAGTTTTCTAAGAGATGAATTTTGGGTAAACTTAAATCCATAGATTTCAGTTGAAAGGTTTCTCTGCAGTGTTTGTATAAATATGTTGTTTCAGATATTCATTTAGGGAAAATGTAATTTTATACATTGCACAGTGAAATGGTTTCTCACCCATGAATTTATACAAGTGTTATGAAGTGAATTTCAGAAAAACATAAATCCACAGATTTCAAGTAGAAAATTTACTCTCCTGTGTGTGTGTTTGCATGTGTTGTTTGAGATGTCCTTTCTGGGAAAATTTCAATCCACAGATTTCAGTGTAATGGTTTCTCTCTAGTGTGTTTATACATATGTGTTTTGAGATTTGAATTTCAGGAACACTTGAATCCACAAATTTCACAGTGGAATGGTTTCTCTCCAGTCTGTGTTAATATGTGTGATTCGAGAGATGAATTTTGGGAAAACTTATGTCCACAGATTTCACAGTGGAATGGCTTCTCTCCAGTGTGTGTTAATATGTGTTTTTTGAGAGATTTGGGAACATTTATATCCACTAATTTCACAGTGGAATGGTTTTTCATCAGTGTGTTTTATCATGTGTGATTTGAGAGATGAATTTTGAGAACACTTATATCCACAGATTTCACAGTGGAATGGTTTCTCACCAGTGTGTGTCAACATGTGTATTTTGATATCCTGATTTTGGGAAGATTTAAATCCACAGATTTGACAGTGGAATGGTTTCTCTCCAGTGTGTGTTAACATATGTTTTTTGAGATCATAATTTCGAGACGATTTAAATCCACAGATTTCACAGTGAAATGGTTTCTCTCCAGTGTGTATTAAGGTGTGTCGTTTGAGACGTGAAATATGGGAACACTTATATCCACAGATTTCACAATGAAAAAGTTGCTCTTCAGTGTGTATTAACATGTGTCGTTTGGGATTTGAATCTTGGGAAAAGCTGAATCCACAGATTTCACAGTGGAAACATTTCTGTCCAGTGAGTGAGAACATAATTATTTTGAGATATGAATTTTGGGAACACATAAATTCACAGATTTCACAGTGGAAACATTTCTCATCAGCGTGAGTTTTCAGGTTTGAATTCATGGAAAATGTAATATCACAGATTTCATAGGAAATGGGTTCTCTCCAATGAATGTTCTGTTATGTTTCTCCTGAGTGAAGTTTACAAGTCTGCAAATTTCACAATATAAGAATGCCTTCTTTCTCATAAATATTCTTCATGATTTCTGGTACTCACAAAGATGTAAACTGAAAAACAAAAAGTGAGTACTGGAATAAAAAAACACACCATATAGGTTTATAAAAAATGCATTTTCAAGTATTTTCTTAAAGCTGCTTCCACCACCAAATAAAAAATGCACCATTATATTCTATGTTGAGCAAACAGAAATATATCATTTGTTAATTTAACATTTCTTTCTAGAATTGTTCCCTATGCCATTGCATTTTTTAGGGTGCAAATACATGAACACCTACTGTTTTAAAATTGTTATAACTTTCTTTGTATTGTGCATATAGATTTTAATCCAAAAGTTCAAATAGCTGCATCCAGTCCATATCAAATACATCCATAGCACTTTTTAGTACTTTAGTTTTTATATTCTGGAATGAGACATTGCAAGTCATTTCTCAAAAAAAAAAAATTTCTCACCAAAAACAAAAACTTCCAAAATCTCTTTTAATAAAGATTTTCCAATTTCCTACCATTGACTACCAGTGTCCAGTAGCATTTTCACACCCACATTATTTATATCCACATTTAAAAATTTCTTTTTGTCTCCTGTAACCATTTCTGTTGCCATACTGTGTACAAATTTCTTCCTGAGACTTCATATGTTCTCACTTGCTGCACCTGTAACATTCTGCATTTTTAAATGATGTAATTTGCCACGTCTGTAACAAGGATTTATTTTCTTTTTTGTACATTTGTTACTTGCTTTTACAAATGCACATTCTTATTTAGACTTAAAATTGTCTAACAATAGTCCAGTATTTCTTGCAGTGTAGTGTTACTAATTTGTTCAATTTTCATTAAAATTTTCACTCATATTCCTACATCTTTTTTAACTGTCAAACTGTTAATTCTTTGAACATATCTGGAGTCATTTCCTTTATCCTGAACTTTTTACCTTCTCTATTGATGAAACCCACATACATGACCAAATCTTCATCCTCGTTTTTGGTTAAATTCATGCACCTCCAACAAGTATTAACCAAAGAACTCATGTCCCTAAAGATTTTCTTCAGAATGTGTACTGTGTCTTCAAACCTGTTTTCACTGTTTTTTTGGTAATATGTAGTTGCAGTATTTTTCGTATTCTATTGGAAGTATTTTTCTCAACAAAAATCTTGTTTTTCTGTCATCTTCCCAGTTGCTGCATTACTGGATGAATATTTGTTCATATCTACAAAATATGTAGAAAAAGTCAGACCCTCCTCAGGATTGTATACAAATTCTGATATGGTGTTTTGAACAGCATTTTCTGTAAGAGACTTTGAAGAAATTTCCGTTTTCTTCAGAAATGTATCCAAAAACTCCTGTTGCTGTTTTTTGTACTTTCAACAGCTGTTGATTTTGTTGCTGTTGTTGAAGTAGTCAAAATTTTCTCCATATTCGCAATATTTTTTTCCTTGTTCACTCAGTTACAACTTGTATGAGTTCTGAATCCTCATTACAATGGCTATATTTCACCTGAATTATGAATACATTGGTGCTACTGTTATAATGCTTGTCTGAGCACTTACATTATCCATAATACTTTTAATTTTTAAATTATAAAAATATACTTTGGTTTCTACTTTTAAGAAATATTTTGATGATAATACTTTCTTTTTGCTAAGTTTGGGACCTTTGGAGATACCTAATTGTTAGTGATTAAAAAAAAAAAAACTCATTCCAGTCAATTTAAATTAGTTTTGAAATACAGCAAAATATTTTGCGTATTGGAAATATTAAATTTAATCTATTAGCTTGAAATGGAAACTAAAATAAAAGCTTCAAGAAAGTTTTTTCACTTCTCAAAATTTTAAACTTAAGATATCATGTTTATTTGGAGGTACTCTAATTTCTGTTTATTCTATTCATTGTACTTATTTTCTAGTATGTCTATCATCTCTGCTAGTGATTGGAGATTCCCAATTATAAGTAGAGATGAGAAATGTCTCTGTCAGGGTACATAGTACTGTACATAGAGTTGTGACAGGAGAAACAAACAATGAAAAAAATACCAAGAAACTGGTGTAGAGGGAAGAAATGCCCAACCTGAAGTTGTGTCCCAAACCAGAATTGCTAATTTCTTTTGACCATATGATAAAACTTTGTTTTATTAAGTTTGGGGCTTCTTTTCATCATGCTATGCTGATGTTTCATCAAAAAAGTGGAAGCAGAATTAATTTTATATTTATACAACATTAAAAAGTATAGAATGGAAATTAAAAACTAGTTAAATTATGTTTTAATTCATTTCTTTTATTATTTTCTTGCTTGATGTCATAAAATATTTAAATGCAAAAAGTGATATCTTTTATAAACTATTTTGATTTTAAAATGTATGAAACTGAATTGCTACAAATAAGAAGGTATTTAATAAAGAACTTCCGTATTAAAAAATAATGAAACTTTTTTATTATGAATGACAGAACAGTGTTCTTTTAAAAAAAGTGAATGCTGAGACCCTTCTGCTTATTCATTAAAAGTGTTGTCATTTTGTTGCAAGATGTAAATTGGGGCTGTTATTGTTGTCATGAAAGAAAAATTTTAAGAACTTATTTTTCAAATGTTTAATTAATTTATTTTGAATAGATATAAAATTTTCTTTGGCAATATCTAGTTTATTTTGTACAAATAATAAATGATGCTTGCTTAAAAGAAATCCAGTAATTGCCCTCAAATATACACTATCCAAGTACACCTGTCATCTTAAATGAAATAACATTTAATAACAAATCTCTTTTGGAAAAGCATTCAAATATATTAGCATCTTGGTTCCACTATCTTACTGTTGAATTAGGTCAATGTAACTGCCACTTCTATTCCAACAGTTTCTTTTCCCACACTTCCTACCTGTGGACTTCCCTTCTGTTTCCTTGCTTCCCTGATAACTATAATCTACAAAAATTTAAATCTTCTTGAACCCTGTTCAGCTTTATCCTTTAATCATTCTGCCCTATATCCAGTCTTTCCTTTCACCTTCACTCTCTGTAACCCCCTACATACAAGTAACACTCTTGCCTTGCTTAGAGTGAAATGATTAAAAAAAATCTTTTAAAATTTGATATATTTTTAATTTGCTCATGACTTTTCTGCCTCTTTCACAAAATTTCCCTTCTAATATATATATATATATATATATATATATATATATATATATATATATATATATGTTTCATTAAAATATTTTTTCATTTTTTTTCTGTTGTTTTATGTCATAAAATATTTAAATGCAAAAAGTGGGATCTTTCTTAAATTATTCTGATTTTAAAATGTATGAAACTGAAGTGCTAAAAATATGTCATTTAATAAAGAACTTCCGTATTAAAAAATAATGAAAATTTTCATATGAAGATTTAAAATAAAATTATTTTTAAAAAGTGAATGTTGAGAACCTTGTAATAATGCTCTTCTGAGGGCTTATAATATCAATACTGCTTTGATTACTTGCCATAATGCTGGTATGTATTAGTCTGAAGATGGACTCCAAACTGTTTCTTACCTGGAGCTCATTAACGTTCCGGACTAGTTCATATAGTCACAAAGGTGTGTACTATTTATTCCAAAACAGATATATATTGTTAAATACATCAGTTTCATTTTTTAACTTTTTAACTGAGACTTTTTTATTTGCACTTTAATATTAATTTGAACTGAAGCCTTTAATTAAACTCAAATGTTACCTTGAGTGTTTCACAGAATTCACTGGTGGTCAATTTGTACAAGAATCAAACTTAGACGAAATTACTTTTAATAACAAATCTCGTATGGTAAAAGCATTCATATATATATATATATATATATATATATGTGTGTGTGTGCATATGACAGATTACACTGGACAACACAATTTTTGGTACTAAGAAATAAAAGACATTTTTTAGTTAATTTGATGGTGCTGATTCCAAAAATGATCTTAGATTTTCATGGTTAGCTACCATTTTTGCTGTACTGAAATTGCTCATTTTTGATAAAAAGATCAATTTACAATCTTGTCTGATTGCATAATTTCTTTAGTAAACTTGATAATTAGTGACATCAAAAAAATGAAACCCTAAAATCTTCTCTTTGATATTCATAAATTTATCCCTTCACTATGGAAGGACATCAAGCACATTGAGAGCATTTTGTTTTCGCAATTGGAAAGAAACTCCAACTAAAGACATCCCAATTGAATGCACCTATTCCATTGTACATGATACTGCTGGAGCATCAAAAGGGACTTAAATAACATTGAACATGACAGACAATCAAGAAAGAGAAAATCTTTACCATAGTTCTGATGTTCACAAAGGTTTTTATTTCTGCTGTTTATTAAATGATTTAATGAAAATAGTTGTTGGCCTTGGTATATTCAATCGTGTTATTTTTAAAGACTATGGGTTTGATTGTTATTGCAAAAATAGTATTTCTAAATAAGCAGACCAATATTTGTTAGTTTAAATATGAATTGAGAAGTTTCTATGATTTTATTTTGAGAAATATTGTCATTGTTCAATATCATATATAAATGAGGCATTTCTGTACAGCAAAAATGGTAGATAACCAAGAAAAAGTAAAGCCATTTTCAATTCTGTAATGACAGAGCATATATATGATAATAACGTGTGAACATGACCAACAATAACTAAATGTTTAGGTTTGAAATTTAGTCAAAGAAACGTCATGAGCAGAATAAACATTTATAAGCTTACTGAAAGATAGTCAACAAAAACAAATTTTGAAATGGTGTTGAGACACTAAACATCTTTTTTAGCTAATTTGAGGGCGCTGAATCTGAAAATGGCTTTTTAAAAGTTGATTTATAGTTGATGAATTCCCAATAAAAAAACAAATGTGAGTTTTTCTTTTTTTGCTCAGAGTTGCTATTGCTTTTAAATCCTGCAAGAAGACAAGAACTTATGCCTCATCATCTCATCACCCAGTTAACCAAGTGGGTATAAATGCACATATCACTGAACATAGCAGTACCAAATCTTGAAAACAGCAAAGTGCACAAGTAATGGTTAATCATGTTTGGTCATATGTAAACGGGATTATGATTATAAATATATAACAGATCATCTTACAAAATGCTTATAAATGTTCATTTTTCTCATGGATTTTATTTCTCTTTCACTAAAAGTCAACCCCCTTCTAATGACGCATACGTGATCATTTTTTTTAGTTACAATAAATATACGTTCATGGTGATTTCTATATAGTTATGCCTATGTTACAGGATCAATAAAATTTTTGTAGTTTACAAGTAAATATATATGAAATACAGTAGAATCCCTGACAACTAGACTAAGAAGGCCTTCTGGATATGAGGAATTGGTTACAAATTCCGTTTATGAGGGGGTTATATTTAAATTAAAATAAAAGAACTGAAATCAGGTTTAACATTTATTTTCAGTGTTCTATAGTAAACAAAATATTCTAATGGTGAGTGAAATATAATGGAATTGATTTGAAAGAAAAAGAAATAAATTATGTAATGCTAATGAAAATCTTTTAAATTGAGTATGCAAAACAAATAATGTAATGAGGATTTTTTAATCATTGTTGCATGATTATTCTTTCTCTTCTAATGTCATGCTCAACTTTTTTCGTATTTCGGTTTGCTTTTGCTCTTGCAATTTTTTAAACAAAAGACACTTTTTAACTCTCCGTGCATTATTGCAATCATCATAGCTGAATGCTGGCTTTTTTTCCATAAAACTGACAACCTTTTCAATAGCTTTTTCAATTTCAGTCCAGGTTTCATCACAATCATGCATCTCGTTGCTATCTTGTTGCAGATGTGTCTTGTCATCTTCGAGTTCTAGGAAGGATTCCTTATTTAATTCACCACCGTTACCTGCATTAACCCATTCTACCAACTCATCAGAATTAATGTTGCACAACTGATTCTCGCTGTTAGCAATTTTTAAAGTTTCCTTCAGAATGTGTACCTCTTCATCTTTTTTACGTAAATCTGAACTTACAATCTCATTCTTTTCTGTTGATGGACCTCCATCAATTTCATTTTGTTCTTTTGAAAGCAATTTGAAATCTTGAGGGTGTGCAGACTTTTCTATCACCAAGGGATTGATTTTGTGTGTGCCAGAAGTGTTTGCACATAAAATAACAGTCAGTCTTTCCTTGTTTTGTTTGAATCTGGCAGCACTTTTTTCTTCATTTCCTGCTAAAGTCTTTTTTGGTAGACACTTCCAGTTCAACCCAGTGTAGATTTGATCATGAGTAAATCCTTCTTTTTTCAATAATGATGCAAAAGAGGCAGAAAATGTAGCTGCATTACAGTCAGCTGATTTGATTGCTCTGGCTATAGATAATTGCCTAATCCCATGACGATCTTTAAAACGATTTAGCCAACCACAGCTAAATTTGCAGGCTAAATTTAGATTCAATTCATCATTTAATGATTTGGCCTTTGCTATGAGCATCGGTCCTGAAATTGACATCCCTTCTGAACGCTTCTCAGAAAACCATTCATACAGTTTTGCATCTAGAGTAAGAGATTTAGGTTGATGAAAAGTTTTTTTATTTCCTTGTTCATTGTGACAGTGTGAACGCTGGAGAATAATTTCTTTGGAAGATTTTATATCATACAATGTTGACTTTCCTATGTTGAACTCAGCCATTAGTTTCAATGAACGTTCACCGGCATCTAGTCTGTTTAAAATTTCCACTTTTTGCGATAACTCCAAAGTTGTTCTTTTCCTTTTATTCCCATCATATTTTGCACCAATACAAGCCATTAGGGTGAAATAAGCATAAGGAATTATCCAAAGTAAATTTCCTGAAAAAACAGAAATTTCAAATCAGTTACATATCACCCAAATAGTTCAAATATACACATCAAAATTATGTCCAGATATGCGGGATTCTACTGTATTAGGAAAAATTATACCTCTGTAAGCTAAAATAATTTGAGAACCTATACAGTATTTGCATTCTCTGGAAAGGTAGATTACAAGAAAAACAAAATTTATGTAAATAAGGTATTCATGTTATTTCTTTCAGTTCAGTCCCCCTCACTTAAATTTCCTAAAAACCATGCTGTCAATAAATCAATGTCAGAAAAACAAACTCTAAAAAAAAAAATACTTTTCTGCTATATTAGGTATTGCATTTCTAGATAAGATTAAATATAATTTATTTTTAAATGATAAATACCAATACTTAATTATTGTTCTGCTAGTGTTCCATATTTTTTTAATTTTGATATTTCGCGGTTTTTAAGTCAGAATTGTGATGAGTATATATTTTTGTTTTGTTTTTTACCCCTGACTAAACTGCTCACTATTTTCACTAATTTTAGAATATTTAACAACTTTAATGTAAAAAAAATAATAAAATAATTAAAAAAAAGAAAAAATAACAAATAATTGTTGTAAAAATTCATTTTTCAAGAAAGGAATTTTTTTGCCTTCAGACAATATTATCCATATTCATAAAAGCAACTAAAAACATTTGAAATTAAATATCTTTGCTTTATTTGGTTTTGTATGTTACAATTCAGAGCTGATTTTAGGTAGATGAGGACTGATTTTAAAAAAAACATGATTTACTTTCCTCAAATCCTTGTGCTTTTGTTTTAACTAATATAAGCACTAAATGATTCAGTATTGATTTTCTAGAGTTTTCATAAAATTAGTTAAATTTGTTGTTAATCAAAAGTTAGAATGTTCTAAAAAGGATGGAAAATTTTTTTTTAAATAATTAAAAAATACTTTGTTCTATCCTCTTAATAATAACATAAATATTTTGACGATAAAACTTTGTTTTTATTAAGTCTGAGGCCTTTTTTATCATGCTATGCTCATTTTCCAGTGATTTCATGGCAGTCCCTATGTTCAACCCCACAGACTACCATGCATAAATAAATGGTATTTTCACTAATTTTTAAGTTAAAATAGGTACCTCCATGTGATCGCTAAAAAAGAGCATAGCACGATGAAAAAGACGCCAAACTTAACAAAAACAAAATTTTATCATCTAAATGTATGTTATTATTAAGAGGAAAGATCAAAGTATTTTTTACATTTTTTAATCATTCCTAGCACGTCCAAAATTTTCATTAAAAAACGTGTTTTTTTTTTTTTGAGTCAGCAAAATTATAAGATAATCAATCATGGCAACCATTTTTTTTACATTTTACAAAAAAAATGAAAATCTCAGTTTGAATTTCTTTTAAAAATCAATTATCATTTTTTCAAAACTTATTTTAAGAAAATCGGAAATTATAATATTTATTTAAAATTTTTTGAACTAAGCTTAACTTAGCTTCTATGCTAAAAAGATGTAATTTGAAATTAACACAAAGAAGCTCATAACCTTTCGCGTCACTTGACAGGTGATGAATGATTTATTGATGGGTTACGTGAGGATAATTTGTTCTACGGAAGGAGAAAAGTGAAATTATTTAGATTTAAGTGAACACATTATTTACCTCATTATTTTTAAGCAAAACATTCAGCGCTCTAATTTTTCTTTTTGTATTTAGCTTTCACCTTTATGTTTACAATGCTTTATGGAAAATATATTATAAAAAAATTAAAATAAAACTGTTAAGAATGAGATTAAATTTCATAAGAAAGGTATCTAATTAATTTATAGGTAACTTTCTTATGAAATTTTATCAGAAGTGTACATAAAATACTATAATTTTATGTATATCTATTACATTTTACTGTGTTATTTGTATTTCCATTCATCTTGATAATTCATGTATAGAAAAATTTCATTACTGAGATTAATATAAGATTATACTGATACTTGTAGGTACCCTTCAGTTGAAAGTAAAAAATCAAATTATCTTCTACACACGTGTTTCACAAAAGTAAAGGCCCTAACAGTGGAGAACAATACTTAACTCAACGCAACTTAATTGTATTCTTGTTGGTCTTCCATACTTTATAATTACGGCCCGATTATAAACACAAAATTGCATTTCTTAATTACTGTGAGTCTTCTGAAATATTCCAAACTATACAATTTACAATGTGGTAAAAAAAAAAAAATCTATCTCATAAGGACATTTACGAAACTGAATGCGGCTTTTAACTAATTTTATATTTTAACAACTTAAATGTAAGAATCTATTATAATTAAAGAAATAACAAATAATTGTATTAAAAATTCATTTTTCATTGAAAAAATTTTTTGCTTTCAGAAAATATTGTTCATTATTCAACTAAAAGCAAATAAAAGCATTTGAAAGTAAATATTATCTTTGTTTTATTGAATTTTGCGCATGTTACAATTCAGAGCTGATTTTCAGGTAGTAGGGGATCCAATTAAAAAAAAAATGTATGCTTCTCTCAAAGCCTTGTGCTTTTAACTATTGTAATAACTATTCAATCGAATTTCTAGAGTTTTCATAAAATTAGTGATGGGGGTTGTAATAAATATATAAAAAAAATTATAATAATTTCCATCATCTATGAATAGTTTCAGAAAGTTTCATTAAAATCCGACAATAATTTTTATATTGGCAAGATTTTCCAAATTAATGTCTGTCATACAAAAAAAAAAAAAAAAGAAAAACGTGCTAAAAAATTGTATATGTTATTTTACTAGTTCTGCTGATACAAAGAGAAACATGTTTTTTTTTTAATCAAAAATTAATGTTCTAATAAAAAGAAGGAAAACTTTTTTAAAAATAATTAAAATAAACTTTGATCTTTCCTCTTTAATACCAAACATTTAGACGATATATATATATATATATACAGAAATTAATTTTTCTTTTAATTCGGATTAAACCTAAAATTAAACTCAAAGAAGATATAAATTACTTAAAAATGCGTTTTTCGTGTGTGATTTTTTTTTTTTTTTTCAGAGGTAGGAAGTCAGTGGCGGTATATAAGAAAAAGTCTATTTTTAAATGAGTTTTCTCACTTAAAATTTTAAAAGTGGCTTTAAAGTTTGAAAATTTAAATGAAATCTTATTTTTTCTACGAGAAGTAAGAATAAATAAAGTGCATAGTTCCCTAAAAAAAAAAAAAAAAAGAAAGAAGTTCTTCTTTGTTTTTTAACAAACTCATAAAGTACAAGGGGACATGATTGCGTTGTCGGGCCTCCATACATGACATTTATTTAACAAAAAAATCGATTTAAATTTTTAAATATTACAGATAGCTATATTGATGAATCCATTTTTTACTTAATAGCAACATTTGACATAATTATCTTTGAAAACATGTAGCTTACTAAAATTAATGAAAGAAAGAGTTATTTACAAGAAAGAAATTATTCGCTAATTTTGCTATACATCGAAATAGCAGTCATAAAAATTGAGTTTGTTACTAAATGTTTAAGTTAATTAATAAAATAAAGCTTCATATACTTACAAAATGATCCAATGCGTAAACTTTGATGAATTTTGTATTTGAAAAAGACAGGATGGAGGTAGATTTAATGTGATAATCTATTTAATCTCTTGTCGTCTGCCTTGCACCAATTTTGGAAGTCAATTTTCTTGCCTCACTTTCTAAAGAGCACCAACAGCGTAAAACACAAACAAAAATGACAACTACCAAATTACAATTATTCAAAACGTGTACGCAAATACATGATATTTGGCATAAATATCTTATTCCTTTTTTTTCGTGTAATTAAATGGCATAGGGAAAAATAGTGGGGCGGTTCTTCTCCATGGAGTTTTTCTTCTCTTAGGCTAATTGACACCTAAAGCTAGAGAGGCCCAGTCTGCCATACTGTGGAGTGTGGACGAAGGAACGAACATATTTCTCCCCTCTTTTTTTTTTTGTTGCTCCAGAATGGGAGAAAATGATATATAATTTTTTATATAACAGAACAATTTTGGAAACTTAATGACAAAGTGGAAAAAAATTGATGTGATGTACAGGGTTGCCAGATTAAAATGTTTTTACTTAAAGCCAAAAAAAGCCAGAAGAAGCCGAATTAAAATTTTTGTATAAAGCCAGAAAAAAATCCAAATAAACACAAGATTTTATTTATTTATTAATCACAGCGTGAATTGCACTTTTTATAATGAAAACACTTCATTATTTCATCAATTTTAAGCATCAATAGTCAAGCAAGTTTTATTCCCTGTAAAAATGACAACCAGAAACCCCAGTCTACCATACTCTTAAAAAACCTAAAGTTGTGGGGAGTAGATTTATGCCTTTCCCAAAGGCATTTGTGTGACTGAACACAACAGATTAAGAGAGAATTTTAATACAGCCCAGATTCCACTTTCCCCACCAATAATCATTACATCTTTCTTTTTAATTATTTTTATGCAGTATAACGTTTTGAAATAATTAATAAAAAAAATGTAATGATTTTTTGGTTAAGCCACATGAAGAATGAATATCTATCATTCACAGTCTATTCATTATCTATCCTACTTTATATCATATGCAGTTTATTCATATCTAAGTCTAAAGTTATGCTGAGGCACAGTAATTAAAATCCTTATCTTAATATCAGTGAGATTGAATTTTTATGTCATTTAATGCAAAATTATTTCTAAAGAATTAATGGATTTACTTTTAATATAACATTTTTATTACTTCAGATGTTATTGTTAGTTTGAAATAGATGCCCTTTTTTATTTTAAGCAGTCTGCATTAGGTCTCCCAGTCTCCACATGTGAGAAGATCTAATAAAGAAATTGTGCACTCTGGCTTGATTCAAACCTAAGTGCCCATTTAATTTGGTATGCTTTAAACTGCTCGGTCACAGAGAGCATCACAGCCCAGCAAGTTTCTATTCTATTTTAAGGAATGCACACACACTCATTCAGATTTTTTCAAATGCTCATATCTGCTTGATTTTCTATCCAAAACATAGAGCATTTTTTCTTTATTAAGTTTTGAAAAGTGTTTAGAAATTATTATTAAAAATCAATTAATCTAACTGTAATCACTGTTGCCCCGTTTGAATGCATGAAAGGACTAGCAAATTGTGCAAATTATTGCACAATGGGGGAAAATGTACCTAGGGACGCAAAGGCAAACATTTATAAAGAAACAACAAACTTTACAAATGCACAGCAACAACAGATTACACAAAACAAAGAACTTCTGATCAAGTTTTACAAAGCACATGTGGCTAATATGTAAAATCAGCAGGAAAAATATTTATCCCTATAAAAAGTTACAATTTTTTAATTACTTTTTGATTCATGAAAAATAATGAATGAGACATTAAAAATGATTTTTTGTGTATTTGAACTTAGTTACTAAATGCATAATATATGTATGGTTTATGAGAAATACTTGGTTTAAAACTAAAAAGTACAAGCATTATTTAGACTCCTCATCTTCATTGACATATTCACAATATTTCAGCTGTTGTATGCACCAGCCTTTATTTCGTCTTGATTGTTCTAGTTCTATGTGCCATGCCTCTTGTTTCAGTTATTTCTCCTTTAACTTAACTCTCCAAGTTTTGGTTCATCACTGCTATAGTCTGGTATTGAACTCACAACTCTTTGGATTTAACCAACATCTTTATCTACTGGGCCATGTGTCCTTGAGGACATCTGTCTAAAAATTTTGGAGACTTATAAACCTAATGTCTTAGCAACAATTTTTTTTTTACCAGAGCTTATACTGCAATTTTTTGTTGTTATTTATTACTTTTTTCTAGTACTCCTTATTACGGCTGAAACATTGTGAATATGGAAATGAAGATAAGAATAACAGTCTGAATAATGTAAATAATGCAAGTAATCATAATACTTCATCTCAGAGATATAGACAGATAAAAAGTACAATTTGAGAAAAATTAAAAGCATTTACCACATTGGTACCATGTGGGCAAGGCAATTTGACTTATAGCATCAGTACTGAATGAACTGGGCTATTGAAAAAACAAGGTCTCTGTTCAAAAAGACCCAAAGAAAATTTTCTGCAAGACTCTTTCATAGGGACCAAATTTCTGGGCACTAGAATCAGAGGACATACTAACCTTTTAGTCATTTATACCATTAGTCCTTTAGTGCACTTAAAAACACCCCTTTTAGATTACCTGATTTTTTATCCGTCTAATTTCTTTCTAGAAATCTTAATACTATGGGAACTATTTTGTTTGGCAAAAATTCCCTGAGAGTAACCAGATCACTGGTGGTCTCAAACACAGGGTGGGGTTAGTGAAAACAAACTAAAAAGTGTATGGTAGCAGCGACATTAACATTCTTCAAAGACATCAAAATCTGATTTCATAGTTCCTGATGGGAAAAGCTCAGATACTGAATAAATGAACTCATGGCATCATATACACATATATTTATTAAAAATTCATGAAAAACAGTTGAATTTGAACACTTGAATATAAAATTTGTTGACTAAAAACATCCATTTCATTTTTATTATATTATACTTATTTCAGTATACCTATTACAGAAGTAAAAATAAGCATGCTTTGTGGGGATTACTCCATGTTTATTACATCATTCTACTCAGGAATATAAAAGGAACATGACCCTACCATTTTTTCACTCCAGAATGGGAGAAAATGATATTTAAAGTTTTCTATAACAGAACAATTTAAGAAAATGACAACATGTAAAAAAAAATTTTCATGTGATGCATTTTGTCCTTTACGACTTCATCAAACTAAAGTGTTTACATTGATGTGACTACATATGCACATGAAGTAGAGATGAAACTGACATTTTAAACTTAATTTTTTTTTCAATATGTATTTTGAGATATAGTCTAGGTAATTTCATTTAACTTTTTTGTCATTTTGTTTATATTTTTAATACTTTTGTTATTAAGTATTCTACATTGAGATGAGACCTGCCAAGAATGGTGAAATGTTGTAAGAACTTGGATGCAAAATTTACTGTAGATGGTCAAGCAATCATAGCATTTGCAATTCTGTTGCTGACTACATTTGTCCTCATCAATGTCAAAGCAGGAATTGACTAACATTTTTGTCTCCAGCAAGAGTTAATCAGCAATTATCATCACTCAATCATGATCACATGACTCTCTAATATTAGGTAATTAATCCTGTAAAAAGGGGGATAATTGCCTTCTGCATCCCTATATTGCAATAGGTAATGTCCATTTGATGCCTCCAGGTGAAATACACTCTAATATTCCATGATCAATTATTTATCATAATTTCAACATTACTAGTGGATAAGTAAGAATGGTTAATTTACAGAATTCAAAATTTTATGTTTACCTTATATATATTTTTTAGAATACTTCTATATTCAGTTTTAATTGTAGTAGAATAAATAATTTTCTACTATAAATATTTAATTCATTGGTTCCAGACCATCATTTTTTTTCACATTTGGTGAACTTATATGACATGTCTATTCAGGATGTGGACAAACTCACTGATTTATGGAGCTATACACTAAATGCACTGGTCACTCAATGTAGTGAGCCTGATAAAAATTTTGATTTTAAAATAGTTACTTTAATTAAAAGAAAAAGCAATTCAAAACACAGGTGAAAATGTATTGAAAGTGTACTGATTTCTAAATCATCCATGCTAAATTTGCATCCAGGTTTTTACAACATACACCTTTCTTCACAGATCTTCTGTTGTCACAATGTGGAATGTTTGAAAACAAGTGATAAAAACAAAAGTGTAGGAAAATCAAATCAAATCAAGTGGACTGTGGTCCAGACATGTTAGATGCTAAAAAATTAAAAACCTGGCTTGTGATTGGTTTGCAAGACCATGATATCACAACTTTGTTGAAAAATGTTTCTGATTGGTTCATTGAAATATGACTTCATGATTCTAAATGTTTATCTATTTTCAGAAAAGATAAAGCTTACTTTAATCCTCTTGTTTTGTCATCACTACATGTTCAGAGGCACAAAGTAAAAATGTCACTGGATGTTATCTTTAAATAGAATGATATACAATAATACAATGTTTTTCTTATATAAATGGCTGTTTTCATTGAGTGAAACAAAGTAAAAAATGTGCAGAAAAACCAACATACTGTGTTGACTTTTTTCTAACAAAGAAAATGAATGTTTTGTTTTGGTAATTTTTTATGAAATCTTTTCACTAAAATAATTTATTAAAAATAATTATATTTGGAAAATTATTTTTTTATATTATTTATACATGGACTATTGTACACATCTTTGTTATTAGGTAAAATAGTCCATGTGTAAATAATAACTATACAACTCAGAAATTCAGATGGAAAATTATTTATCTTATATGATCAACTTTGAACAATTATGTAGCAATTAAGTATTTTCATTCTGATGGCCATAAAATTGATTATTATAAAATGCAATACAAAGATGAACATGACAGTCATAGGTTACATTAAAAATATTTCTGGTGTAATGCATAGATAATGGTCTTGAAAATTTTAATTTCACTTACTTGTATATAATAAATAGAATTATTTAATAAGACAATAAAGGAAAGAGACAAAGACATTCAATTTGATTTCTGAATCAACAATTCTTTATTTCAGATTGTGCAGTTTTCATATATGTTTTGTATGTTGGTCCTGTATGATGACAACAGCATTGAACTGTTGACAAAAAGAGCTAAACACGACAGTCATAAACTGCATACAATTTGAAGATTAAATTAATTTTCTGAATATTCTGAATTGAAAATTAGTTTCTGCTGAGAGAAATCCATAAAAAAAATTCTTATTCTAAATCTTCCATAACTCTTTTGCATTCAACAAACTCAAATCCACCCTGTAAATATCAATTCTCAATGTCTCACTGTTTGCATGACGTTATCATATATTATAGCAAAGTATACATGGGGTGGGTTACAGCTGGCTGAACATTGAGAGCCTATATTTATGAGACTGGTATTATTTTGGGTGGATAGAATACTAAAGCGTTAAGGTAGAATACCATCATTTGGAAAATATTTAGTTCACCCTCTTTTGAATATTATTTAAACATGAATCACACATTTCCTAAGAATATAGCTTCTTCTTAGTGTGTTTTCATATGTCGGTTCAAATTTGACTTAGATGAAAATAAAGAACCACACACTTCACAGGTATACGGCTTCTCTCCAGTATGTGTTCGTATATGCAGGACCAAGCGTGATTTCTGTGCAAAAGAAGAGCTACACACTTCACAAGAATATGGCTTCCCACCAGTGTGTATTAGCATATGATTCACTAAATGTGACTTCTTTGAAAAAGAAGAGCCACAGACTTCACAAGAATATGGCCTTTCTCCAGTATGTATATGCATATGCCCCACCAAATTTGACCTCTTAGAAAAGGAAGCACCACACACATTACAAGAATATGGCTTCTCTCCTGTGTGTGTTCGAATATGTACAACCAAATCTGATTTCTGTCTAAAACTAGAGCCACACACTTCACAAGAATATGGCTTTTCTCCAGTGTGCATTCGCATATGCACAACCAAACGTGATTTCTGTGTAAAAGAAGAGTTACATACTTCACACATATATGGCTTCTCACCAGTGTGTGTACGCTTATGATCCACTAAATGTGTCTTCATTGTAAAGGAAGAGCTACACATTTCACAAGAATATGGCCTCTCTCCAGTGTGTGTACGCATATGCTGTTTTAATTTGAACTTCTCTGAAAAGGAAGAGCCACACAATTCACAAGAATGGGGTTTCTCTCCAGTGTGTGTTCGCATATGTCTGTTCAAATCAGATTTTTTTGTAAAGGAAAATCCACATACTTTACAAGTATATGGTTTTTCTTGAATATGGGTTTTTAAGCAGTTTTTTACATTTGAAGTTTCAGACAATTTATATCCAGAATTTTCCCAACAATATGATTTATCTGATTTGTTTTCCATATTTTCCTTTTTTAGACCACAAAAAGTGACATTCAAAAAGATCTACACAACAGATACATCTCTAGCATGCATATAGTGCCCCACACTTAATACCAAAGGAAAATCACCCCATTAAGAAAAATATGGTCATGTTTTTATGAATATTGCCTGGCGTTTGTGAGAAAGAGATTTCTCTTCACTATGTGTTGGAATGAAATATCAGTTTGCTGAAAAGAAAAGAAGACACACTTCACATGAATATTTTTTAATTCCTGTAGATTTTTGTATATTCACCACCAAATCTGACTTCATGAAAAAGAGAATTCACACATTAGGAAGAATATGTTTTCTCTCTGGTTACTTTTTAGGGTTCATTTATGTAAATGCAAAATATAAAAATTTTTTAAGGACTTTTTCTTCTGTTATTTCAGATCACCAAAATTCATTCACAAAAAGTTGGAATATCTGCAAAAAAAGAAAATAAACTTAAAATATGCTATAATATTTGAAGTAAAACATAGGGTACTTGTTTTCACATTTTTATTGAGTCTAATAATTTATATGAATAAGGCATAACATAATAGGTAACCAAAATGTTGGTAGTTTTTATTAGAAGAATTTAGTTTTAATTGTAATTTGACATCTATTATCATAATGGGAATCTTTTTATTAGAAAAACTTTCAAAACTGGCTAAAATGTTTATTGATTCTAACACTGAATGGTTTCAGAAAGGTAAAAATATGAGTCAAACAAAATAAATTTGTGCACGAGAGGATGTCTGTTGCATTTCCCAGGCACAGGTTGAAAGAGCCAAAAGCTATGGAAACAGATTAAAAGAACTTATTATTACTTATTATTCATAAGGCAGTATGCCGACAAAGATATAGAGGTACCAGATAACCTTCCACTGGTGCAGTGCGTATTGACTGTCATTCTAACTGGGTCAGGGATATGGCAGACATGAGGTATGGTTAATATGTCACCCCCACCAGCCATTCTTGACAATGAAGATACCCGGAAGTTAAAACAGTTCTGTTCAGGAAGGGCCTAACTTTTGGTTAACCCCTCCCTCTATAGGGCACTAACACTAACCTTTTGTCACTCCCAGGATGGCACTATCAAGAATGTGATGGGCCAAGGGTCAATGGGTGAGGCTGTTGGTATCCTTTCCCTGAACATGTTCAAGCCAGTTTCCCAACCCTAATCAGACTGATAATGGCTCTCTGGTTAGCAAGTTTGAATGCCCAGAGCCTGAGGTGGTAGGAGTCTCATAGGGCAAGACTCATTCACGATCTTCAGCATCTCAGGCTGTATGTATGCTGTTTATAGGAGACCTGGTTTTTAACTCATGATCATGAGAGCATTCTGTTTAGGGGGTTAATCCTCTATTCAGCATGTTTTGGTGTTTCCTGGCTGGTGAGCAAGTCTGCGGATGCAGTGTGTGCTCTTGTCTTTGCAGATCTGGCTGCAAGGGTGTGCATGCTGGATATTACCATAAAGGATAAGACTCTTCATCTAATTGGGGTTTATGCGCCTAATGATTATGCAGAGCAGCCTGATTTGTTTCAGTGGATTGAGCCATTTTTTATGACATCATGTTTGGTAGTTCTAGCCGGTGATTGGAATGATCCCAATATAGACCACATAGGGAAAAGATCGATTACTAATAACCTAGATGTTAAGCTGTTTCAGGCCTTTATTGATGGGTTTGATCTTGTCGATAAGTATTGAAATGAGCACTTGTGGCAAGTAGTATGGACTTAGATTAAGAACGGCAGCTTAGATTCAGTGGTGTGTTGCAGCTACATCAACAAAGTCCTAGTTAAGAGAGTTGATGTAGGGCTTTTAGGATGTCCAAATTTCCATGATATAGTTTACTCAGATCATAGGCTTGTCCTGGCTCATGTAAACTTAGAGAAGCCTAAGGTTAATATGGCTGGCTTCTGGAAACTGAACACATTATTATTTGGTGAGCAAGATTTCCGGGACCAGCTACTACTAATGTTACAGTGGGAATTGATAGGGGCTGTAGTTGGGAATAAGTAATGGGATCATATAAAATCTACACTTTTGCTGCTGATTTTAGTCACTGACTCAATCTAGCAGGATTAGCAACACAAAAGGCATGTGTAGATAAAGTAGATCAAATCCCATGATAATGGGGATGTAGCCTAAGCTAAGATGGACCTGGCCTCATTGTTTATCAAGAAGGATCATGGTCTAGGAGTTAGGGCTAGGTTAAAAAGAATGTCGACTGTGGCTACAGATGTGGGCATATGTGAGGCTTTCCAAGATTACTTTCTGGAGTTGTTTACCAGGGAGACCGATATGATTCCTGTTCAGTTCGATGCCTATTTAGCTGACTTACTCTGCCTCAAGGTGGCTGGGTACAAGGGTCCCATTATAGAGTCTGAGATTTGGGATGTGCTGAAGCAGGTTGGCCTGGACAAAACTCTGGGTTTAGATGGTCTCTATTATGAAATGTACTTGAGGCAGTCACCCATCTTTGTCCTCTTGCTGGCACTGATTTACAACCACTGGATGAATCAGGGGCCTATACATCAATGCTTCAGTAGGGGTGTCATTAAGTTGCTTTGCAAGAAGAAAAACAGTGGGGATGGGATAGATGATTATTGACCTTTGACAATGTTAAAAACAGTTGAAGATTTTAACCAAGATCTTAGCTGGCCATTTGCAGGCTGGCCTCTCTAGTCTATTTGATCCTGAGCAGACGTGCTGTGAAGGGTAGGACTATTCAGGACAACCTTCATTTGGTATGCTTGATCACTGAGCAAGTCAAAAGGGATGCTGCACTGATCAATTTAGATCATTCCAAGGCTTTCAATAGGGTTGACAATTGGTTTCTGGAGGCTGTCCTTTTGGTTGCTAGTTTCAGGTTGTACTTTTGCATCTGGATACAAACTTCTGTATGTGATTCCTGGTGCACTGGTAGAAGTGAATGGAGTAAGATCAAAACCTTTTGTATTGTCTCGCACCACTTGTCAAGGCTGTCCACTTTTGCCTTTGTTGTACATTTTTGCGTTGGAGCCCTTCCTTTGCAAGTTGAAGACGAATCTGGTCCTTCATGGAATTTCTCTACCTGGTGCTACCATCTTGGTCAGGTACTCTGCCTGTGCTGATGATGTTTCAGTTTCTTTGTTGAGCAGAGCCGAAATTGATGAAAGCAAGGAAATGGGTATGAGATGTTGACAGAAGCCAGGATCAACCGTGATAAGTCTGTTGGCTTGTGGTTGGGTTCGTGGAGAAGCGTTTCCCTTCCTGGATCTTTCCACTGCATGGACGGGCCAGTCCAGATACTTGGTGTCTGGTTTGGTCCTAATCTCCACTTGGAAATGAATTGATTGGAAGTGAGGGAGAAGGTCAAAGACAGTTCGTCTGTGGTCCCAGAGGAATCTTTCCTTGAAGGGGAGGGGGGAATTATGTGGCTTGCACATCTACCAGATTCTCCTTTACTGACTCTCTATACTTCCACTCCCGTATGCCATTCTATTGGGTTTTGTAAGGCTTTTGTTCTCCTTCTTGTGGAGAGACAAGGCTTCTAAGGTATGTTGCAAGATCTATTACCTTCATCCTTCTTTGGGCTGTCAGGGTATGCCTTGCATTGAGATTTGTTGACATATGCTTCACATCTCTGTGTCTGTTGGATGAGAACAGCGAATTCTGGAAAGAAGACGCTCATAAGTACTTTCCATCCTTGAGAAATGTGAGCTTGTGCAAGGAGGAGGCCATCGGTTTACCCTGGTGTGAGGGCTCCTTCTACTCTGAATGTCAGCTTGCACCCAAGTATCTCTTACAGGTGATGGATAACCTCTCCAACCTTCGGCCATTGTCCCATAAGGCATTAGATCAGGTGTTAGTTGGGTGGGGGGTAGCTGTTCATGATGATTTGATAGGCGATCTTGGTCTGACAAAGCAGGAGGCTTGCTCTATATGGCCTTGGGTGCCCAGGTTGAAATGTGTCACTGATACTGAGGCATCACTCACCTGGCTGGTGTTCAAGGGTCGGCAAAAACTTTGTTTGTTGGGTTTGGTAGTCTCCAAACTGTGTTTGCTGCAGTGGTGAGGTGTAGACCCTAGGTCATGTCATCTTTCATTGCAGGGTCATGGGTCCATTGTGCAAGTTTGTTGAGGGTATCATGGTTTGTATGCTGTACAGAAAGTTTTGTCCTCAAGGCCAGTTCCATTTGTAGCAATGTCGTACTGCTGACCATTATGCATTCTTTTGTTTACTGAGTGTTATGCGAATTATGATATGGACAACGCGACAGAAGGAATTTACCCCTTCCCAACTGATCCTGTTCTTTGAGCATTTGCTTAAAGTCAAGATTAGGACACAAAGGAAACAACTTTGGCAAAAGGTGGTTGAGTCTTGTGCATTTGTGAAAGATGATGACTTGGAGTGGCATTTTGATGCCGGTTAGGCACTAAATTTATTGGGATTGCTGGATTGAACATTGCCAACACCAAGGTTTGTGTTTTCTTTAGTTTTTTCTTCATCCAAGTTAACTTAGCTAGGGTATGTATACTCAATGGCCCCTTTTATTGTTTACCCCCCACTTTCTTTGTTTAATTTCCCCCTCCCCTTGTCTCCCCCATTAGGTGATCAGAGATTTCAGTTATCTGATGGATGTGGGATGTCTTTCAGTTTTTGGGTGTGATTTTTCATATTTGTTGTTATATTTAGGTGAGGGTATGCTTTTCTGAGTGATTTTTTGATTAAGTTCTGCATTAATTTTGTCCAGTTAACTGATGTTTCTGCCACATTTAGTGATTGTGGAGGTTTTATTACTAATACTGTTTTGTTTTGTTTCTTGTAAATAAATTTTATTTACCATTGTAAATATTCATTGGGTTCTATAAATTTTTAAAAGTTGTTTTTGTACCCCACCCCCGCCACAGAGTCTTCGAGGTATTATGGTGGTTGTAGTAAGAATGTTAAGTATGAATATGGCATTTTGGTGTGCAAGGGTTATTGTAGCATGTAGCAAGTTTTAGTATAAAGACAGATGAGGACCAGCTTTCCCCTTCCGCTATTATTGGCCTTGTGCCCTATTTGTACTCATTATTTGTTACATAAAATTAATAGTTTTTTAGTAATATTGTTATTAATAACAATATATTGATGATAAAATTTAATTTTTTATGAGTTATTTGTATTTTTTCAAAAACATATGTTAAAAATGTATGTTGAATTTTAGTTTGGTTTACCATTAAAAAAGATAAAACAAATTTTTATACAAGATATATGAAAAAGTCATTTATTAAAAATGTTATCTTTTTTAACTTTTCTTCTAAAATATTTAAAATTCATCATTTAGAAATAGGACTTAAGTTCTGCTGCTTAGTTGCACCATGAGTTAGACTATAGTATACAACACCATGATTGGCTATCATCAAAGATGGCATAATCATTAACATATTGCCAGTAAAAGAAAAGTTAGAATAATAACTTAAAAATTCATTTTTCTCGTTTAGTTGCAGTTTAATAAAGAAGTGAAGGATACATCAGTTGCCTGTGTGAGAATTGGTCAGAAGCACACACAAATAAAAAAAAAATTATATACAAGTTCAATAGGCCCAACAGAAGATTAATGCAGCTGTTCTAAAAATTGTGCTAATGAAGAACAATAAGACAAAAGAAGCCACTAAATCATACATTGATAACATCATGAAAGTTGGTAACAAAGGTAATGAAGGAGGAAGTGGTGGATCACCTTAAGGAATTGATGGCAAAGCCACCAGAACTCTTCAAAGGAGAGGAAGTAAGCACTAGGCCTTAATCTGAAGAGAGGTAAAGTGGATGAACTGGTGTTCGGAAGAGGTAAAAAGCTCCCACATGTGACAGGAGAGATGAATCAGCAATCAGCATGCTGTTACAGGAAAAGAAGAGCAAGTGGCTTGGACTGAGAATGTAAAATCAATGGTGCAACTGTCACTATGATGCAGGAGATCTTAGCTGATGTAAAGAGGACATCATGCCTGGGACTTGGCCCATCCCTAAACCAAAAAAAGGAGTAGCATGCTGCTATGCTAGCAGTATTGATACAGGTGTAGTTGTAAAAATTGGCAGTTTGATAGCAGAATTTGGATTATGAATGAAAGCAGTGTTTGTGCCTTTGGATAGAAATAAGGTGGATGCATGAACTTTAGTTGTTGGTCGTCAATAAGGAGGAAGAGGCACCAGTATGCTGTCTAGTGCCAAGAGAACTAGAAGAGTTGCATAGTGGACAGAACTCTATATTTAGTGTGAAAAGTTGACCCACTTATAAAAAGGGAGGAAGTCCTGAGAGTGGTCAGGAACTGCATCAGATGACAATTGATTGACCTGACCTGAACATGCATGATTGGAATGACAAACAATTGGATGAGGTTAGCTGTTGATATAACATTATTGTAGGGTGCATACTTGTCAGTGATTGACTGTGAGCCTGGGTGACTAGTGATATTGAGGGAATTGTATGCAGAAATAGCAGCTTTGGTTGCAAGAGAACTGATGTAGGTGATTTTTGAATGAGGTCCAGTAGTGGAGGTGGTAACAGACAATGGCATGGTTTTCCACTTAGAACTCCTCCAAGTGATGCTTAAAAAATGGAAAATATGAAAGTACTACAGAGCGGCATACAAGTCAGGGAGAAATGGAATAGCGGAGCAACACTATTGGACTGTGAAAACAATAGCTGAGAAAGGTGGGATATCACCTGTCAAAGCAACATTTTGGTATAACATGCCACCTATGGTCAGACAGAGAAATGAGACAGTACCACAAAGGTTAGTTTTCACCTACAAATAGAGACAACCAAAAGATATATCCCTGAATGCCAATGAGGAAAAACCAGCCAGGATCCAAATAGAGGAAAAGGTTTGTGTGAAACCACCAAATGCACAGTGCATGAGGCAATAGAGGAGAGAGATAGTGACAACATGACCATTAAAAGGTATGCTGCTGCATCTTTTGGATTTAAAGTATATTCTTGTGCAAATTAATTGAAACAAAATGAATAATTCTGTTATTATTTACCTTTTTTTTGTATTTTTCCAATGAAACATGACCCAGTGAACATCTTAGTACTTCATATGTCCATTCTACAAAGTTGTTCCTTGTAGATTGACCATAGATTCTTAATTGGATTTAAATCAGGACAGTTTCTGGGCCAATCTATGGTACTTTGATTTGCTTACTGGTAAGGCTTGCCAGTGTGTTTGTGCAGCGTTACATTTTTTGTATGCTTCCTTGAAGTAACATCCATCACAGACAATGGCCGTAAGACAACTAATTGACAGTTGAGACAATTGTGTCTGGGCAGGATAAAAATTTGATGCAATCATAGATGATGCAATATTTTTCAAGGCCAAACAAATTTCATCAAACACCCTGACAACAGATTCATTTTACTGCACATCACTACAAATGACCTAATCCAAGGAAAAAAATAGAAATCAATTAAACTGACTGTATGGTGAAAGGAAGGAAACTAAAAGGGTTGTTTCAATTAATTTGCACAAGGGTGTAAGTGGTCCTTGCAGACGGTTGATGTGAATGCTGAACATAAAGTAGATAAAAATGAAACGGCACAAATGCAAAGACTGCAGAGAGAGTGCAAAGTGCTGACCTGGGCACGAGACTACGTTGTGTGAAATGATCTTTTAGGATCATAGGAGCCAGTAGTTTGAATGAAGGAAGAAGAGAAAATACAATGTTGCTTACCTCATGTGGAGGAGGTGGAGAAGCAGTGACAGGCAATAATTTCTTTTATAGAAAAACATTGCAGAAAGAGACAAATTATGGGAAGGATGCAAAGCTATAAAGCTTGGCTGCAAATAGGAGTCGGCAATTTAAAGAAGAACAAGAGAGATCCTGGGAGGAGCGTTTTTTTTTTTTTTTTAACTATTATTTTTTTAACCATATTTTGAATAGAAAATAGTCTGCTTTGTAAATTTTTCAGTGAAAATATTATTTCTTTAAATATGATAATAAACATTTTCAGCCAAAATATTTATTACTTGAAACCAAAAAATAGTAAACATATTTGTTTTTCTTCAGTCAGTCAATTATGTGCCATGCGTGATACATGCTTAGGCGATCACATATCTTTCAATATATGACTGACAGGGCAGATTTTTTTCCCCTGCAGTAGGTTGTCATTTCTTTCCCCAGTAGATCAGTTGTCATCCAAGGCTATAGAACCCAATTGGCCCTGCTATTTACCCATAGCTGGAGGGAAGAGGATTCATACCTTTCCCAAGAGTATTAGCACGTAAGTGAATATAATGGATTTGAACTCAGCTCTCTGATTCCTTAATCCATTCCTATTCATTACTCCACTGTGCCTCCCGTCTTTCTTACAGTCTTTATAATCAACATTTCATGTTACTGAATGTCTTCCAGAGTTATGTTTTTTAAAATAATGATTCTTCAAATTTATAAAAAATCTTGATAAAAAAAGAAGAAGAAAAAACAGAAAAATAATCAAGTTACAAAAAATAAGATAGTGATTGTCATTACGGGCCACCATACTTACAAATGTAAGCAATTCGGTCTGGAGCTGTGAACAAGAATTCCCGCTGCACATCGTCAGTCTGACCGAAGCGAATCATAGGTCTTTTTCTTTTATCTTTTTAAGTTTTCTAAATAAAATTTACATTTTTTTTTTTTTGGCACAGTTAAAACAAGAAAAGCTAAAATAGCTATTTCCCATAAAATTCTCTGGATGTTGCGATTATTTTTATTTTTAATAGATTTTTGTTTCTGTCAATCAGATGGCGGTCATTTTTTGCCTATTTCAACAGAAAATTATGACATCGTTGCCGTTTAACTAAACTTTTATTAATTAAAAAAAGTCTTGCAAGATGTAAGAACTTACTTTTTAAATGTTTAATTAATTATTTTTGACAAGATATAACATTTCTATTGGAGATTTTTTAGATATATCCCCAAAGAAGTAGTAACTGAATTATTTTTTTTTAAGAATAAACATTAGTAATTAAAATAATTTAATTCAGGCTTCAAATGATGAAAAAATGATTTCTTAAATTATTAATGCTTATGTAAAGTATTTGAAAGTATTTTTTTTTCATATGAAATGAAAAAAAAAACCAAAAAACGATGAGGTACCACTTCAGGAAGAGTTTCGTTCAGTTCTGTGATGCAAAAAACGTGTACATCGTTTAAACAATAAGCTTACCTTCATTTCTTCAGACAATTCAGCATTAAATAAAATATATAATGAAGCTACAGAAGTTTCAATTTTTTTCCTTATTTGTTTTGATTCAATGGAAAGCAAATTTGACAAAAGAGCGACAAGAAGGGGAGATAATCAAGAGAATGAATGAAAGAGGAGCATCACTTTCTTTGCTTCTGCCTGTTTTTGTAGCGGTGTATTTTTTTTGTATTTGTTTTTTTACGAGAATGAGATTCTGGTCGGTTGACCGACCACACCACCACACCCCACCCCGGAACACGGGTTTCGGACCGATATTGAACAGATTGAAACAGATAAATCTAGCTGGACCCATTCTGCTGCTTCTCAATCAAATCAGCTGTGAGTAGTAGATCCCAACAGCAAGTAAAGCAAGAAGGGCTAAAGAACATCTGATGAAGAATCTTCCAAAATGATCTAGGCAATAAATCTGGAAAAAAAAAATGATCAAAGACACTAGAGAGAGCTTCTTGTCCAATGTGCTCAATGGCACAGATCCTAATTATTATAATTTTGTAGCTTCAGTCCAAGAAGCCCTTCATTCAGCGATGTCATGTCCACATTGGCCGGAATATACTCTATCAATAGTTCAGTATGTATAGATGTAATCTGTAGCTGGTTGAAATTCACTGTAGTTATAGTCCCTTGGTTGAACTCCCCACTGGTGAAAGCCTTGGAACTCCTACACATGTCAAAATCCATTGCTTCCTTGGAGTGATGAAAAAGACATCCATTTACTGCCACTGCTACTCTTTTACTTGTTAAAGTACAATAAATTTGTATTTTTTAACTAGTCAGTATACTTTGTACTTTGATTGGTTATCAACTTTTTAGATAAGGGTGCGATTTTAGGGTCTTGCTTTTGGCACCACTTACTTTTGCTTACAAGGCAATCATGAAAATGATCATCTATAATTATTTTTTGACAAACATTGAAAACAATTTCTGTGATCCAAATTTAAATTATTTTTTATATATACTGACCAATGAGAGATGTGGTCTCAAGCTCTAGTAACATCCTGGATAGTGGGGCCATTGTGAGCCTAATTTTCTGAATAAATAGAGCTCAGGTTAGTAGATATGGAGAGAAAACTTTTTGACAGCAAGTTGACAAGGCAGGTCAATATTAAAGAATGAATTTGATATCAAGCAGATAACCTGAAACAAATAAATGGTCAAACCATGAAAATCATAAGGAAATAAAAACTTTTATTTATCTTAACCATGTCTTGACTCCATTTATTGTTTTGTCACTTCCACTTTGTCTTGTTAATAGTAAAGCCACAGAATCTTTTTCTCATTTGTCAATTCAAATGATGATTCAAGAAGTAATCCCATGTATTCTGAGTGAGCTAGCACACTGGTATAATTCATTTATGGTAGGTTTGGGAACACCAGCAATTAAGAGCTCCTCAAAAACTCCTGATCAGAGGCTTTGCTGTTGGATGTCATTTATTGTCTTACCCAAGATGTGAATGAAGTTTATTGTCATATCCAGGATGCCATTTATGGTAGAAATCTGCATTACAGTCTTTAGGGTATGGAAAAGATTTGATTTCATCATTTTTTTTATTAGTGGGTAAAAGCTCTTTTTCACTAACAATGCTTGATCATCAGTAAAAGGATGAGCCCAAAATGTAATTTACAGGTCGGGGACACTAAAATCAAGAACGTGTTGAAATTTAAATATCTGGGAAGTGTTTTGACAGAGTACTGTAAGTGTGACGTTGAGAACCGAAGATGTAATAGGATGGCCTAAGACGCATACCAAAAGGTAGGCAGAGTATTACAAGGCAGGAGGATTTCTTTGGTAACAAAGAAAAGAGTACTGAGCTACTACATAAGAAAAGAGTACTGAACTACTTCTACAGAAGGATGCTAAGGATATCATGGACTGAGTGTGTGAGCAACAATGAGGTTTTGGAGAGGATGCAAACAAGGAGAAAGCTTATACTTAACATTAGGGAGAGACAGCTGATATTTCTGGGGCATGTAATGAGAAAGGAGGGCTTGGTGATTCTGATACTCACAGGTTGATTAGAGGGAAAGAGAGACAAGGGAAAGCAATTCATGACATAGCCTGGGGGAAGTAGTAAAGGGACAAAACTTATTGAGCGCTACAAGGGATAGCAAGAAGTGGAGAGCCATGATCACCCACGTCCTGAAGGGACATGGCACATAAAAAAAGTCAAGCTTGGACACAGTAAATATACATTTTGTTAAGGAAATTTTAAAGTTATTTTCATGTAATATTCAGAATATTTGATCCAAATCTTTCTTGTATATTTTTTTTTTAATAAATAGTAGAGAAATGTACAATCTACATTGGAGAATATGTTCATGAATCACTGAAATCTAGCTGCAATTTCTGTGTATATCTCTGAGATGAGGTATTATGATTACTTGCATTATTTACATTACTTGGACTGTTATCCTCATCTTCATTGCCATATTCACAACATTTTGGCCGTTGTATGCTCCAACCTTCTTCAGGTAATTGGAATTTTAAACCAAACCCTTTATTTCAGCCACTGGGGTAGATTGTTCTACTTCCACATGACAATCTGCTTGTGGATGTCTCAGTTATTTCCCTTTAACTCCTCTGCAAGTTTTGGTTCACCACTGCTGTAGTCTGGTAATGAACTCACAATGCTTTATGTCTTGTTACTGGATCTAACCAGCACAATGATCTGAGGCCACATGGCCTAGTGGATAAAGATGTTGGTTAGATCAAATGGCTAGATCCAAAGAGTTGTGAGTTCAATACCAGGCCACAGCAGTGGTGAACTAAAACTTGGAGAGTTGAGCTAAAGGGAAATAACTGTGACATCTGGAAGAAGCATGGCACGTGGAACTAGCTGCAGTATTTTTCAGACAAAAAAATTATGAAATCTATATAAGCTAAGTTGTTATAGTTGATTTGTCTATATCCCCAGGGTGTAGTTTTATTTGGTATCATGTAAAATTTAGGTCTATGTGTCTAATGTCTATGTGGCTTGGAAAATAGCTTGGCGCCTATCAAGTGATTTGTCATTGGTTTTTTGCAGTTTTGCAGTGTGATACTTCAAGATTTTCCATCTTTTTTTATGTGAGTATGCTAGACTCGATACCCAGTCTGTTGATCCTGTTATGTTTCAGATAACACTAAATGCTTTACTAAGTGTGAGTGGAGTATTCCTAGGATGATTGACATGTGACTGGATTTTCTCATTCACAGAAAATTTCATGCTTCCTGATATTGAGCCAGTTTTGTCAAAATGGTGGGGAACAGTTAGACAAGGTCATCCACTTTGTTGGTTTGTGTCATAGATTTGGTGGGTTTAATATTCTATTGATTAATAAAACAGTGCATGGTTAGCAATTTCAGCTGTTCTGATGATGGTTAGAATGTACTATTTTGCCAGGTGGAGGTGTTGGATCTAAATGGAATGTTGATGCTGCCATAGCACTTGATAAGTGTTCCATTGAATGTCATATGTCTTGTAGCACCATACTTCATCTCAGAGATGAAGATAACAGTCTGAGTAATGTAAATAATGCAAGTAATCATAATACCTCATCACAGAGATATAGACGGATATTGAAGAAAAATTCCAATCACCTGAAGAAAGCTGGAGTGTACAATAGCTGAAATGTTGTGAATATGGCAATGAAGTTGAAGATAACAGTCTGAGTAATAATACCTCATCTCAGAGATTTAGACAGATACTGCAGCTAGATTTTAGTGATTCATGAACAACTTCCTGTTAGGATATCATTTGGCATCAGTTTTTTCTGGGAACTTTTCACCATTAATGTGTTTCTTTGTGTTTCTGTGTCTATTTTGAGCTGAACATTATAGATGTCTGGTCTATATGGTAATTTGGGCAAAGACTTCATCTTTATGTTGAGACACAGAAGACATTTGGATAATATTTAGCTTTGACCTTTGTTCTGCTAGATTTTTGCCAATGATAGTGGTTTACTTTTCCGCAGTGCATGTGGAAAAATTAATCACAATCAGCTGAGATAAGAAAAAGGGGACAAAAGAGCGGGAGAATAAAAGATGCAAGCATTGATTAAATTTAGAAATGAATGCTGAAAATTTAAGTTAAATTTTTTCTTGTTTTTTAATTTTTTTTTTTTTTTTAGATACATCTGGATGTATTGTCGTGCCATTTTTATTCTTTGTTTTTGTTTAACCATCCTATTCTTATTATCATTAAGCATCTCATATGATAATAAAAGATATATATAGATATTTTTTGAATAATAATTGGGTATTGATAATTTATTGAATAATAACAATAATAATAATTGGTTATTGATAATTTATTGGTTATTGGCAATTGAATAATAATTGGTTATTGATAATTTTTTTGAATAATAATTGCTTATTGATTATCTCTCCATGTTGTCGAAAATTGTGCAGTAATCAAGAGAAGTAAAAAGATACGAAAAGCAGTAAAAAGGCCATTAACTAAGCAAGCTTCCGTGCGAGGCAACGTATGTAAACAAAGCCAGTAATGGCGACCGGACAACGCGAAAGAGATCGAACATAAATTGTCGATAAATTGTAAACGGTAATCGAGCGCAAACTTTTAATGCTATTTTCGAAATAATCAAGCAATTTCACACCATAATGGAACATTTTCATTACTTTTTTGGTGCTTATACTGCAAATTAACCTTTGTCATTTCTTAGATTTTTTAATCCTTATTAGTTTTTATAGTCATTTTTTATTATTATTAAGTATCCCATATTGTGATAATTATATATATATATATATATATATATATACATACACTTTTTTTGAATAGTAATGTAAATTTCTCAAAAGAATGTGATTATCTCCCCTTGTTGTCGCTCTTTTATCAAATTTTGTTTCCGTTTCGTCAAAAAACATAAGTAATGAAGAAAATTAAATTTAAAATCTCTGCAGTTTCATATAATGTTTTAATAATTTTCCATTCGTCTAATGTTGAATTGTCTGCAGATTTGAAGGTAAGTCCTTTCATCTTCTTCTTTAAGTTTCATTCAATTTTCTTCCATTTAAATTTGTTTAGAAGAAATGAATGACAGTCTTTTTTTTTCTTTAAAAACATAATTGCAATTTAATTTAATTAAAAATTAAAATGAAAATGTATTCAGTTTTAATTTTCTTTGAAAATGAATAATTTCACATTGGCTTTTCTAAAAACAAATTTTTTATTTAGTAATTTCAATTTAGGGAGGCTGTTTTAAATCTCCATGTTTCGAATCGATCAATCCATGTTGTTTTTATTAAAAAAAATGAGAAAAGTCTCTGTTTACTATAAAAAAATATAAAAATAAAACAAAATACTCTCAAGAGAGATCAATAAACTCCGCGGACTGGAATGTATCCAATTTTTTTTTTTTTTTTTTATAGCAGTTGGTGTCCATATATAACAGTTCAGTACAAATGCCTTTTCTTTTTAGTAGTAGTACGGATCTTCTGTTTTTTGTTGTTTACGTAGCAATTTTATGAAAATTTTATTTAAAAAAAAATAAATAATTTTACGAGTTAAATCTGAAACTATCATCATGTTTCGACTTCTTGGGAGATACACATTGTCAGTAAATTTGTAAATAAATCTTATTCTTATCAGTCTGAAACCTGTCTGACTTTTTTTTTGTTGATAAAAAAAGTAAAACAAAAATGCTGAAGGGCTTTCAAGCAATTCTGCAGGCAATGATTAATTTTTTATGATAGTTTTTTTTTTTTTTTTGTTTTTTAATGTTGTTGTTCAATGTGTGTGTTTTATGTTATTTTTCCATTCTTGAGAAATACATTTCCATAATATTTATTTTACTCTTTGAAAAACTGTCAAGTCCTTTTTTGGATTTTGGTCAGACGGTTATATCATCGCCCCGAAGCAAAAATTCCTGCATTTGATTTACCTGTTTATTTTTTTCATAAGTCTTCTAACATTAATTGTTTTTTATATAGTGATTCAAAATACATATTTTAGCTGGAAACGTTGTGGTATCTACCAGTATTTTTCAATTAACGATAAACGGAGTAGCCTCCCTTTGACCAGTCGTTTTTCGAGAAGAAAAGCAAGTGCAGTAGTCAACAGAGGGAAGACAAAAGACCATGAACTGGACAAATTTCGATATATATATATATATATATATATATATATATATATATATATATATATATATATAAAGTAAAGACTTATTTTAAAACACAGCAATGAAAGAAAACGAAAATATTTGGAAGAAAAAATCTTAACTTCATAAGACTTTATGAAAACTGTGACATTGGGATTAATGTGCAAAATCAAAAAAACAATTTCCCCAGAAAAGAGCTAAAAATACTGATAGGTATAAATGTTCTTCCCACCTTGAAAAATAAGGACCATTTTTATTTTATCATAGTTAATTACTATATTTTTTTTTACTAAAGATTGTCATTTTTTAATTATTAAATAATTCACTTTATTTATTTTAATCCCTTTGATATATGATTTGACCTTTGAGGTTGGGCTGTATTAGATGCTGTCCATTCTGGATATTGGTTTCCTGTTTGGGTATTTTCACTTTCAGGAGGCGTCAATAACTCATTTAGATAAGTTGTTGATGCCTCCTGAAAGTAATTGATTGAACAGGCATTGGACTATAACTTCAGTGAAAAATTTGGTAGAGTTCTGTGAAGTCTGTTGATGTGAGGGGGGTTCTGAATGCTTAGTACAGGGAGCCAAATCTCAAACAGATACAGTTGATTGTCTCCTGTCAGAGTACTTGATGTTAGCAAAGGTTGGATTGCTATCAAACAGTTCAACTTTATCTACTAAGGTGTTGCTTTTGCTAGTATGAATCATTTTAGCAGTACAGGTTCAGGTTTCATTAACCAAGATATGAGCATGTTCCCATAAGAAGTAGGTCTCTGAAACTTGAAAAAACAATCATGGGATGTACAGTTAGTAGCTGTACACAACAGAGATCAAATAGAATGAAGAGGTTGTGACAAAACTTGCTTCCAATATTTTTATACAACTTAAAATTAAAAAATGTTTTCCATGTAATCCCACTATATCACTCTGCCTGACCATTACCATGGGGATGATATGGCAGCAACATCTTTACTCAGTAAATATTCCCTCAATTCTCCTGATATAGGAGAATGACCTCTAAGTGAATATTACCTGGCATTCTGCATATATAAAACAATGCTTCTAGGCAGTTAATAACAGTTGTGCATATTCAGACATGTATAGGATTACCATGTTTCATGTAATTCTTACTATTATGTCTCTCTCTTATCAGAGGATTACTATGTTTGATGTAATTCTTACTATTGTGTTTCTACCTCTTTCAGGTCTTGTTCACTGTCAGTAGACAATAAACATTTACAGAACAAATAGATTCCATTCTTATTTGTGAACAAGACCTGTTTCCAATTCAAGTTTGTCTCTCTCGGCTTGTGTAATTGTGAAGTTTTCACTCAACGTTTACCAAATTCCAACAAAATAAAATTTATCAGCCGACTGTAATATTCACTGGAAGCTAATGTAGGAATGAAGTTAACATGAACTGTCCACATTCAGAAGACAAATTCAAGTGAAATGAGGATCTAGAGGCTCTCTTTCAGGAATCTAAAGCGGCAATCACTGCTGAAATTGAACATGGTGTCCACATCTTTGATCCAAATAAACCAACCTGCCTGGCGACTGATTGGTCAAAGTCCGGCATTGGATTCTGGCTCTTACAGAAACGATGTTGCTGCACTAAAAACAAGCCTTTCTTTTGTCACTTTGGTTTGAAAGTCACACTAGTTGGTAGCCGGTTCGCGCACACAGCAGAATCACGGTACACGCCAATAGAAAGTGAAGCCCTTGCCATCGCTGATGCCTTAGACAAGACTAGATACTTTGTCCTAGGCTGCTCAGACCTCATAATTGTGGTCGACCATAAACCAATACTAAGAGTATTCCTCGACCGATCACTTGAGGATATCTCAAACACGCACTTATGAAATCTCAAAGAGAAGACATTACTCTAAGAGTTTAAAATGGTACATATCCCTGGAGTGGAACATTGTGCCACTGACTGCCTATCACACTATCCGACTGGTGAACCTGTGAAACTCATTTTGACGGATGACCTGGCATCAATTGCCTCAAACCATGACGCTTTTCGACACCCGACCCAATCACTGCCTGACCTTAGGGTGTATGACACCACTGACAGTGATAATTAGGAATGTGTGATTGCAGCCACTATCACATCACTAAATACATTAAATCTCAAGTCAGTCACGTGGGACAGAGTGCGCACCACCACTGCCAGCGACAAAGATATGCTAGTATTGACTGAGCTCATAGAATCTGGCATGCCAGAATTCCGCCATGAAATGTCAAACTCCATTCGCAAGTATTTTCAGTTCCGCGATGATCTGTCTACTATAGACGGCATCATAGTTTATAAGGACCGCATTGTTATCCCACCATCCCTGTGAGATGAGGTGCTAAGGAGTAACCTCTATGATCGCTAGGGCTGAATCATCTGTATTCTGTACTCTCGATGCTAGCTGCCTGCAAAATTCCAACTGGCCAATAGTTGAAAGGTCCTCAGATGTGGCTCTCGGACTCATCTCCTGCCTCAGACATACTTTTGTAACTTATGGCATACCTGTTGAGCTGGCCTCTGACGGAGGGCCGGAGTTTATTGCTACCATTACTCGACAGTTTCTAGCTGATTGGGGTGTTCACCATAGGTTATCCTCAGTAGCATTCTTTCACAGCAACTGCAGACAGTAAAGACAGTAAAGTGCCTTCTTATGGACAATACAGGTCCCTCTGGAACCATTGACACGGACTCATTCCAATGTGCAATACTACAGTATAGGAACACACCGGATAGAGACACAACCCTAACCATAACCCATAATCTGGGGAAATTATAGACCTCATGAAACATGGCGCAGCACATGGAAAGCACATGAAGAGGCCTTGTGGAACCGCCACATGAGGTGTGCTGAGAGATTATCAGAGCATACCAAATGGCTGCCACCACTAGTCGTTGGTGATCATGTGCAGATTTAAAACCAAGTTGGACCATATACACGCAAATGGGATAAAACTGGGTTAGTCATCGAAGTTCAATAGTTCGACCAATACGTGATAAGCATTGACAGATCGAGAAGAGTGACACTCCAGAATAGAAAATTCTTATGAAAGTATGTCCCAGTGCAACTCCCTCCCTCAAAGCTGACAATCGATAATGACATTTGTATATGTAATGCAGCTTCTACTTTGACACCGACAACTGTCTCGAATGATGTCACAACATCACCCCAACTCACAGAACCCAAGAACCCCATCACTTCTGACCCTCCTGCTCAACCGGTGATCTCACCAAAAGTATCACAAATGCCACGGAACACACCAACAGTGCTAGAAACCACTCCACCTGACAGAAAAGTCGACGTTTGACGGAGACTTGAGTTTTGATACCACTGTATCACCGTCCTGAGCATCAATATCCAATCCCTCTAGTCTAGAGACAACCCTATCCTCTCCACATATGTTGAACATGCCAAGAAGATCAGGCCGTGCTAAATACGCGCAGAAGTGGTTCAAAGACTATATTATGACAGTTCAGACTTCACCTGACTTCTGATTTGATGTCCTTGCATATATACCATATTCTCTGTTCACGTTGTATCCTATGACAACTGGACTCTACCATAACCTCTGATATAAACGTCTATGGTATTCTGCCTCTCCCCTTAGTCTCCTTAACCTCACATCTAATGTTTGTGAACCTTTTGAAGTATCAGTCTTTGAGCATGTTCTACTTGACACTTATGTTGACATACATGCAAAGACTTGGGGGGAGATATAGGATTACTATGTTTGATGTAATTCTTACTATTGTGTTTCTACCTCTTTCAGATCTTGTTCATTGTCAGTAGACAATAAATATTTACAGAACAAATAGATTCCATTCTTATTTGACATGGGGCATGCTGGGTAAGACAATAAACTATGTCTAACAGCAAGGCCTCTGATCAGGAGGTTTTGAGCAGCGTGGAACCACCTCTTAATTGCTGGTGTTCCCAGGTCCACCCTGACTTGGGGTAGTAGCACCTGTTAGCGTCTCAACTAATAGTTAATCCCCCAAACTGGAGTTAAAACACTATGAAAGTGTAAAAATAGGTTTTAATACCAGCAGTAAATTTTTTTTGAAGGAAAAATTATTACCAGCAATAGATTTTTGAAGAAAATATTACCAGCAACACATTTTTGGAAAAAATATTACCAGCAATAAAAATCTTGTTGGCATTGAGGTTGATATGCCATAAAACAAACCAAACCAAATCAACTTTTTCTTTGAAACGCTGCCATCAGAAGAGGCCACACTATACCTTAAAATGTCATAACCATAATGACAAGCAATAAATTTCTACAAAAGAAAGTGAATGCACAATACAGTATGGTGTACAACCAGGAACTGACCCTCACTCTAGCTCTGTAAGTATTTTTCTGCTGTGTTGCAGGTTCTTCTGCTACGACATGCATGTTGGATTACCTGGTATTCCACATGTACTAAACAATGCATCTAGACAATAATAGTTATTCAAATATGGGAATGCAAGTTGTTAATGAGAATATTCAACAAGTATAGTTTACAAGTAGCCACTGGAAGAGACTCCTCAAAGTTGACACTGGTACATTTCATTAGTGCAGTAGCTTTAGTCAGTGTACCTTCAGGAGGTATTTTAATTCAGCACAGTGGTCAAAAAAATTAACAACTCTGTTTTGGGACACAATTTCATCTGACTCCTCAGGAGATGACTCTCCGACACGCATAAAGGAGATAGTTCCATTACGACGAAATACCAGGATAAAGAGCGCTGCTTCAAGTTGTTTGTTTTGTGATAATGAGATCAGGGGGTAGTACAGCGAAGAAAACTGTGACTTACCTCATCAAACCAAGCAACAGCGCATCGTGTGTATCCTATGATGGAAAATGTGGCAAAAAAGAAAATTACTTACCCAAAAACAGGACACATATTCCACATGACATGCTGAAGATGGAATATTTGAATTAAAAAAACAAGTCCATTGCAGGAGTTGCCATGAAAGTATTTTGATATTCAAAAATTGAGTGTCCTCTCCCAGCTGTCGACGAATGGAAAAAATGCTCGGCTGATAAAAGCAGTTGGTGTTCTCGAATTGTCGGAAACAAATTTGGGTATTTTGGCTACCGTGTTTGTTGGAGAGTGAGTTATATTTCTGACTGGTTGCATGCATTGTGAGATAGTACCTGCGACTCGAATTTTCGGCATTTCTTTCTGTCCCCGATGTTCAAGTCTGAACTTAGTGGTGTATTCTCTGCTTTGTGGAAGTAATCTGTAAGAAATATTTCCTTTGCAATCCCAGATCACTTACATTCTGTTCACCATTTCTGCCATTTGACTCTGGTTCTGGTTCACTATATCTGCCGCACAAACTCTACAAGATGCACATATTTTCTTAACATCTTCACTTGAAAAAGTGAGATTTCTTGATCTTATAAAATGCAGAAGTTTTGATACACTTGGATGGTATAATTTTTTATGTAAATCCACAAGAGTTGAATCTTGAGAAATTACAGACACACAATAACTAAAAGCATCCACAGCTATATTACTCCTATTAAATTGCAGGTTCAATGTCAAAATTCGAATACATGTAAACGGTCACAAATGCAATGCACAAGGCAACAATCACTCGTAAGCCATTGCATGAGGAATAAAAATTAACTGCCTCCCAGTTTGAGAATGCTGCTTTTATTGATAGAAGAATTTTTTTCATTGCTTGATAGAAGACAAACAATATTAGCATATCCGAGAATCATGTATGGCAACAGCTGCTACTGACTTGTTTCTATTTTGCCTTCAGCATATTGTACAGAACACATGTATCCTTTTTCTTGGTAAGTGACTTTCTCCTTCATCACAGTACACTTTTGGGTATCACGCATAAAAGATACTGATCTGGCCTCAGTATATAATTTGAAACAGCATCGTAACAAAAGATAACTCCATTTATGTATTGCAGTGATTATGGCCAAAGCTTTTTTCTACAATATTATATCTCTTTTCACTTCCTTGGAGTGTTTTTGGCATAAATGCAACAGGCCTTCAATTTCGAATTAGTATTGTAGATATAGCATTATCCAAAGCATCACAATCCACCTTGAAAGGCAAGTTTTCCTCAATAGCCCATAAAGTTGAACTACATAATGTCAGTGAAAAAGGGATCGATTATATTACAAATCCTTCTTTGGATCTTATCAAGAATCTTATGTACAGTAGGAGCCCCAGACCAGATATGACAACAGTATTCAATACATGGACAAATGATAGATTTGTAAATGTGTGAGGTGGATTCTGACAAGAAAAATTTTCTGGTATGACAATGACCCAAGAAGTTGAAATGTGTTGCCCTCTCAGAGTCTAGTGTCAGCCATGCTGATGGCAGACAGAAAAGGTTCTCTATGGTGGTTGTTTTGAAGGCAATAAAATTTACTACAACAGCCAGGCTTTCTTTGTCAATTTTTTTTTTATTAGTAGGGTATTTGCCAACAAAGAGAGACAGAAAACTCTGAAGCACTGGAATCTAACACTGGATCAAAATGAGCAGGAGCATAGACAAGAATTCTGCACTGTAAAACTATGTATACAGGGCTAACACAGCTGAGACAAAAATAAGGGCAAACAAATTTGAAATTACACTGAGTACAAAAACAGAAATCCTTGATAATCCACACCAGTGCCATTGTGCAGTCACCATAGTGCACTGCCAGACACTGTCTCTTCCCAGAAAACATGCCTGCTTTTATGGAGCCTAAAACTATAGCAGTTGGCTAGCAAAGGAATCATTTGCATACCTAACACTGTTCAGATCAGCTTCCCAACTATCTACTGGGGAAGCTCGTTGACACGTTCTTTCTACATAACCAGATATTCCAGTTTTGCACCAGCTCTGTTCTGACAGGGCAGTCATATGCTGTCTTTATGCAGAGACAGCATACTAAATGTTGTGTCTTTGATTGATGGTTGCAAGTACCATTAACAATAGCAATTGGCTGCTCAATCTGCCTTTTGTTTCCACCACAATTTTGTTAAATTTGCTATTGAGAAAAGAGTAAATGGTAGCATAACAAGTTCTCATATTTCTTATAGCCAGTTCAAGGAGAACCACATTGCAACACAAGTCTTTTATAACACCCACTTGAATGGCCAGATATAGTCTATCATTAAGTTTGAGATTAATGATGACAAATCCACTAGATTGACTCCTTAGACATTTTTGTGCCATAGCTTTGATGACTGAATAATTTTTAGTTTTAAGGTATGAACTGTATTGTCGCTAATAAAGCTTTCAAAAGCATAAGAATCAATTAAGGCACTCAACACTTTTCCTTTAATAGTTATAATTGTTGCAGCATGTGAGAGTTCATCTGGCACTTTTACTTAACTAATTGTGGGTAGAAAACATGGTAGTACTTATGATATTTATTACTCAAGACTGACATACTCTAACAAAGTTTCCACTTTTAGAACACTTGTTGCATATGGCCTCCTAGGGCGGGACAATCTTATGGTAAACCACCACAGAAGAAACAGGCTTTCCTGTTCATTTGATTATTGTTGTCACTCCAAGGGTTATATATTCTTGCTACCATTGATATTTCAGGTTACGTTCACAGACTGCAGTTGCTGCAGCAGGAATAGCCGAAAACATAAGCTTTGTTGTCTTTCTGTGACAAATCTTGTGCTGAAGCTTGATTGTTTTATTGTCTAGTTTTATTCTCTATTGCCTTTGGTGTATTGTTGGTGAAGCAGTTTTAGAAATGAAAGCATCTTGCATATAGCTTTGTCCTCACATTCTTTAGCAGTACAGTCTTTAAAATTGCAATCCTGTCTTAGTTTTTTTGATTTCTCTGAAGAAAACATCCAGATTTTCACTTGGTTCCTGTTTTCTTGTAGCATGTAAATGTCTTGCAAAAATCTCATTCAGGGTTTTAATAAAAGTGGTATTTAATTTAGCTAGTGCTGTGTCATAGTCTGTGCAAGTTTATCAAAACTTGAATGCAGTAGGGCTGACACATCTTGTCAGGGCTCTAAGCCTGTTAAGAATTTTATCCTTATAATCCTTGACATTGTTTGTAAAAACTGTACACCAATGTAACCATTTTTCTGCTGCACTTGGTGAGCTAAGATCAATGTCGGCTTTCGGGTCACCATCCTACATTCGGATTAGATCCATCCATTTAATTAGTTAAATAATCTGATAGAGCTTTGAAATAAAATTCAAGTTCACTCAGTTGTCGATTGTAACACCCCTCTTACACTGATCACATTGCTCACTTCATCAATCTTCACATTGCTCAATATAAGCACTGTCATATCTTCAGCAAAGGTGGGGTTGCTGGAAAAAAGCAATGGTTCTAGGTAGCAAAATACTGCATAAGACTAAATTTACCTTTACTCAAAAAAATTCTTCTAAAAACATTTATTCAAATTGTAAATTGTTTGAATGAAAAATGAATCAAAAGGACAATTATACTAAATGATAGTTATTTGAAATGCAAAATTCTTTATTGCAATAAAGATTTAAAAGAAATACACAAATGATAATTATTCAAAATACAAATATCATTAATAAAACAATTTAATAAGAAAATATCCTCATAACCTTAAGTTATATGATACTGCATGCAAATAGTCAACTACTGAAGAGTACTCATTAAGGATGCCACTAATTTTTTAAGTTGTGGTATTTCTTGTCTCTCTTGATATTTTGGCAACCTGCTTTTACTTTTGCAATGTGAATTCCTTGCAAGTCTTGTTCTCTTTTAAGAGTCTAAAAATTTCAATATTGTGGGATGATGGGATGAAACTTGCTGCCAAAAAGCCCTATACCATCCTTTAAGGGTCAAGGTAAATCAGTATTGACTCTTTCAAAGCAAGACCACATACATATTTCAAACATAGGTATTTTGAATAATTATCATTTAGTATAATTGTCCAATTGGTTAATTCTCATTCAAATAATTTACAATTCAAATATATTTTCAAATAATTTTGTCTATATGGTTTCATCAATGTTGAAATACTGAAGCAGTTAGGTGCCAAGTGTCTCATAAGAGAACAAAATCTGGGAAGCAATAAAAAAGTGAATAAAACTCTTGGAATTGATGGCCTGCTTTCTATATAAAATATATTTGAGGCTGTTGTACATTTGTTCACTTCACGTACTAATCTACAATTGTATAGAAACAGAGGCATATTCCACAATTTTTATCAATTACTGCCTTCCATTGAAAGCAGCACCTGTTTTAATTGTTTGGTTCTTCAGAAGGAGATCAGTGGAAAACTTTCAGATTTCCCCATTTCTCCAGTATCACCTTATTTTTTCAAGACCAGGTTTTATTATGTTTAGTGGAGATTCATTTCATTCACTCTTTGACCTCTCATGTTTCACATTGTTCTAAAGTATCCACTTTTCATTATTTGTCAAAATTTAATTAAGAATATTTTCATTAATGAATATTAAGGGAATTGCCTATGAAATAAAGTTACACTTTGTCATATTTATTTAACACATTCAATCATTCACGGTTTCCTTTGTTGCATATTGCTTCAAGAATTAAGTGATCATAGGTCTCTACAACTTCCTATCATTTGTCATTTAGTAACATTTATTTTTTATTATCCTTCCCATTGCATGTTCTGACATCCATTTATACAAGTTTGTTACGAAGATTACTTGCTGTTTCCCTCTACACCTCTTGCTTCAGTATATCCTGTGAGTGTCAAATTCTGGAGCCCTCTTCATTATGTGTCCCAAAAATTTAAGCAGTTACATTTTGTTTCTAAGTATTTCTAAGTTTTTTTTTTTTTTTTTTTTTTTTTAAACTGAAACAAATAGATTTCAGACATCGTGTCATATTCCCTTTTTTTTTCTTCATTTCTTTTGTAAACAAATAGATTTCACATTTATTTCCTAAAACTAGTCAATTAAATGTTTTTAACATACTTTTGTTCAATCTTTTTCTCTTACAATAACAGTATAAATTTTGACAAAAAATTTAATTTTATTAATATGTGAAAATCTTTTTCAATAGTGTTTCTTTGGATATGATCACTCAGTAGTGATAGCACTTAAAAAAAAAGATGAACGATTTCGATTTCATAAAAAATTTTGATGTAGTTTCACGGTGTGAAGATGAAACTGAAAAAAGTCAGTTTTTTTGGTTAAACCGGCCATCTCTATTTCAAATATAATGAACATATGTGTAATTAAAGTATTATATTTTTTAATTCTTCAAAGTATGAATAATTTGGATACATTTTTGTGAAATGGCTACAATTTTTTTATGGCCATGAATTCATTGTGGACCACTAGAAATGCTATGTGAACCACTGGTGGTCCACCTGGACCATGTTGAGAATCACTAGTCTAAAAAATTTTTTATCCCTTTTATTATTAAGTATCTCATATTGTGATAACAGATCTGCCAAGAAAGATGAAATGTTGAAAGAATTGGATGCAAATTTAACGAGGATGATATAAGTCAGTCATGTCAAATTCAGGGCATATGTAGGGCCATATCTGCAGCCTCAAGGGACACACCTGCTTACCATCTTACATCAATCACAGCTAGTGGTAACTAAACTTTAAATACAAAATACCTACAATACAAGGTAGTACAATTTAATCATTTTTATGTTGTCCTGATGATTGACATATCTTTAGACAAAATATCCTTTATATATTAGGCTGGAATATCTGTGTAGATCCCACTTTGATCAAAGATGACAAACGTTCATCAGTTAATCTGGTTCTGTGAGACGTTTTTGTGGCCTTCATAAATGAAAATAACTGATCACAGATATATGTGGAGCCAAACATCACCATAATCTTTGTGGCAAACTTTCTGAAGTTCTTAAATGTCTGAGGAAGGTATGAAAAAAATCTGGGTATCCCTACTTCTAGGTACTTTCTCTTGAGTGTTGAGTTGGTCTGCATTTCCAGTAGTTCCATCTGTAGACTTTCCTCTACCTGAGCAATATCAAAAGTGAATGGTGCTGAGGATAATGCAAACTGATCATCACAAGATGAAAAAATCACAAAATCTTGACTGAAATTCCTTTGACAGCAATTCCACGTAATTGTCATACTTATCAAAGATAGATACAGACTCATTATTGGCAGTTTAATTCAACTCCTTGCACATAGGAAAATGAATCAAGTTTTCATGTGACAACTAGGACTTCAATAAAGCTAATTTTGCAATGAAACACTTGATATCATCCTATAACTGAGTGATGAGCTTGTTTTTACCTTGTAATTTCCAATTAAGGTTACTTAATTGGGCAGTAATATCCACTGCAAAAGCTAGATCTTGGTGCCAGCTTTCATCTTTTAATTCATCTGTGCTTTGACCCTTCATCTCCAAAAACACAACAATTTTGTGTCACAATAAAAAGATCTTTTCAGTAACTTGTGACATGAAAGTCACCAAACTTGTGTAGAATGGGACATTTGTGAACTGATTATTCATGTCTTCCAATAACTGGATAAACTGACAGTGATGCAGAGCACAACCTCTGATATAGTTAGCTGTTTTGTGAGAAAACTCGACACATGATCTAATTTTAAAATCTTAGGACATAAGGTCTGTTGATGAATTATACAGTGAAAATGCTTGAATGTTGAATCTGGATATGTTTTCTATTTTTGTACTTAATTGGCAGCAACAGCATTATGTCTCCCAACCATACTCGCAGCACCATCAGTAGATGAACACAAGTTTACTCAAATTAAGGCCATACTCATGGAAAAGCTGTTCAACTTTCTCAAAAATGTCCTGGCTTGTTGTAGTATCATGCATTGGGACCAGTTAAATTAGTTCTTCATAAATTTGAAATTCATTGTCACAAGCCCTGATGAAAATGGTGAGCTATGCTATTCCAGTTATGTCAACGGTCTCATCCAGAACAATAGAAAAGACTTCAAAACTTGATGATAAAGTCTTTAACTGCCGACTCAAATCACCTGCTATATTTCTATTGCAGGTGATTTGAGTCGGCAGTTAAAGACTTTATCATCAAGTTTTGAAGTCTTTTCTAGGTCTTTTGTGAGGGCCGCCAAGATGCATGTAAAGGGCTGCATGCGGCCCACTGGCCGCCAGTTTGACACATCTGATATAAGTGATCACAACCCCTTCTATATACTTTCACCTTAGCAAATTGCTTTCTTTTTCAGTTTTATGTTAGATATGTTCTTTAAAAGTAGATCACGTAAAAAAGCGGCATATCACGATTAAAAATGACTCATAAATCAACGAAAACAAAGTTTTGTCTCAATATGTTTATGTTGTTATGAAAGGGGAAAGACCAAAGTATTTTTAAAATATTTTTTGAAATTTCTTACTCCTTTCTAACACGTAGAAAATTTGGGTTAAAAATTATGTTTTTTTTTTTTATGACAGCGCGATAAGACTAAAAAAGGTTTGTTTTATTTTGCGCTTTTCCCGAGGAAAACACACGTTAATTAGGAAATTCTTGCAAAAATCAAATAATTGTTGGATTTTAATGAAACTTTCAGGACTTATTCAGAAATGAATGAAATTATTTAAAAAAATTTTTTTTCAGAAAATCTTGTTAAAAAGAGATTTTTTTTTTTTTTTTTTTTTTTTTTTTTTTTTAACATGTTTCCACCCACTTACATATTTTCATGAAATTTCGAGAAATTAAATCCGAGTTCCCGGGATTTTTTTTATTAGTCATAAACAGGAATCATTGTAGAAAGTAAATCACCAATTTTTTTTTGTAAAACATTAACTACTTTATAGAAAATCAGATTTGAATTGTAAAAAAAAAAAATGTAAAAAAGTATGACATTTAATTAATTAGAAAAGCTTCCACCTGTTTTTGTAGATACGTTATACTAAAGGACATTATTTTGTGAAGAAATAAAATTTTTTTCGATGAATAATGTATTTTTTGCAAATTTTTTCCAGATTTTAAAAATTTATTCATTAACGTCTTAATACTTCAAAAATCGTTTAAAATTATTTATTTCTTTGGTTCACGCAATGTAATGATAATGTTAATGAAAATGTAAATTTACGAATCGAACTTTGAAAAGCACATAACACTCGTTTAAACAGAAATAATTTTAAAAATAAATTTTTATTGAAAAACGTTCATAATTTCTATGTATGGAAATGTATACGCGACATAATCCTTAAAAAGTTCACGTGATTTGTGTCGTCTGGCTATTTCTCTTCTCTGTCCAAGAATTATTTAATTAATAAAAAAGTTTAAAGAATTACCTAAATAATAAAAAAAAGTTTAAAGAATTACCTGAATAATAAAAAAAAGTTTAAAGAATTACCTAAATAATAAAAAAGTTTAAAGAATTATGCATTTAAAAAATTTAAACAATTATATAATTAAAAAAATAAAGAATTAGTATCTAATAAAAATGTCAAACAATTATCTAAAAAAAAAAAAAGGTAAAAAAATTATCTAATGAAAAAGTTTGAATAAGAAAAGTTTATATACAATTATCTAATTAATAAGAAAAGTTTAAACAATTATGTAATGATTTAAAAAATTGTCTCATTAAGAAAGTATGAAATAAAAAAAAATAGTACATAATTGCTGAATAAAAATGTTAATATTTAGAAAGTACTAGTTAAAAATGAAAAACCGCGTTCGCCTAATTTAAAAATTTGTCAATTTTGATCATCCATAGCTGTCTGTCATCGCCTCGTCAATTGCGAAATCGATAAAAGACATGCAAAAATTTCAGACACATCGTTATGAAATGTTTGGATACAAATTTTTTAAGCTATAAGTACTGTTTGTTTCATATCAGATTATCATTATTTTAACTTTAAATTTTCTAATTTTACTCAAATAACGTGTCAAAAATATATAAATTTATTTTAGGAAGAAGTTTAAATTCAAAATTTTGTTTGTTTACAAATTTCTTAAAATTTAAGAAAATGGCCGCTTTTAAGAAAATTAAACAAAAATCGAGCATATATTTGACATTCCAATCTATATAATTTCTATCTAAAAGACTTCAGAATATTTTACTTAGTGTAAATAATAAATTTAATGCTTTAGCTTTCAATTAATAACAACATAAACAAAACTTTGTTTTCGTTGATTTATGAGTCATTTTTAATCGTGATATGCCGCTTTTTTACGTGACCTAGTGGACGTACCTATTTAAAAGTGATTTCTATCACAACTACAGTAACATAAAAATTTATTACAATTGTTTCTCAAAGAATAAGTGACTAAACTAATACAAAATAAGCTAAAACATGAAAGAGGAATTTACCCTATCACCTGTAAAGATTGCCACAAGGAATACGTGTGAGTGTGTGAAACTGATCCAAGCAGTCTCTTTCCAACTGACAAAGTCTCTCTGTATATGTACCACCATAATCACAAACGAACTGTCTATTCTCTTTCACATGGTGTTTTTATGCTGAGCTGATCTCACATAAAAATTATTTTCCCATTTCTTTATTATTTCACTTTTTAGAAGGCATCTATCATTATTCCAATGTGTATTTTGATTTCTCTTTCACATTTTCTGTTATCTTTTATAACATTTCCCATTAAATTACTCTACTTGCTTGATTTTTACTTGATTACATTTCCAATTCTTAACTCACTTTTTAGGCTGTTTCTTTTGTTGACAACCATACATTATCTTCTAGCAACTGATAGTTAATCCTTTCTTCATGTTATTTTATGGACTGCACAAAATTATTTTGTTTGACTCACATTTTCAGTTTATTTAACCTTTACCACACTGTAGGTGACAATAGTTGTCATAGAATTCTCTCCCTTTGCTACTCTAGGCGCATTCTGTCACCTTGAGATGGTTCTATAAATAAACACTTGTCAGCTGTTATTTCCGGTATTTTAAGCTGAAAAACACCTAGTACTGCTTTAGAACAACGGTAAACTTTTGTTTTCCAATGCCATTTTGAATTCTTCTAGACTCTACATAAGGTGTAACATCAATTAAACCCATGTTAATTTTTTTGCAATTTTATTTTTATTTTATTTTTTTGTAAACAAAAATGGCTGTGTCAATATCTAACAAAACTTTTATTCAGGAGTTTTTCTTTGATTAGGTCTCCAGTGATGATTTTGAAGGCTTTACTTGAGTGAATATTGATGGTGAAGTGGTTAAAAATGATAACCACGATAGTGACATGGAAGAAAGCAATGATGACCACTAGCAGCTACTACCATCCATGCCTGACTAATTTTATGGAAGCTACTGGTGACCATCACTATATACCTGATAGCCTTTCTATAGGTGAATTATTTTGTCTATTTATAAACAATAAAATAATAAATTTATTTGATAATGAGACAAATATGAGTCAAGTGAAAGAAAAAGCAAACAAATGCTAGTGTCTTCTCATATATAAACATGAGGAAACACATCACATTTTTGATAAAATGAAAGCCGCCTTAGCGATTTTGCTTCTTATTGTACTCCCAGAACTCCACAAGGAATAATAAAAATGAAAGTATGTGGAATTATGTATTTTTTAAAATGTATCTACTTTTTATTTTGCGTTTTTTATTTCGCATTTCAATTTTTTTTGTTTTCAGTGTCAAAACATGCATGCAAAACATAATGCATTACAGCAAGATATTACTTCTTCTTTTATTAGTGTACAAAAATTAAAATCTATATGCACAATACAAAGAAAGTTATAGCAATTTTAAAACAGTAGGTGTTCATGTTTTTGCACTCTCAAAAAGATGCAGTAGCAGGGGAAACAATTCTAGAAAGAAATTAGTGTGGTAAAAGTTAAACATGGATAATATGCCAAAAATGCTGTTTATTTTCTTCCACGTTCCATGTTAAAATAAAGAAAATATGTGATTTTTGTCTCTTTTAACAATATTCATATAAAATTTTAAAAAATTCTTCTAATGTTATCTAATAGCAAAGCATTTTACTTATCTAAGATTTTAATCATTATTCAGGTAAATATGTGGTCTATAAAAAAACTGCAGATTACACCTTTGTGAAAACAAATTTGTTTCATTTTACTTTAAATATATTTTTCTTTTCTGTTTTCCAGATGTTCCAGCTTAAAAGAAGTCATTTTATGAAATTTAATGGCTCATCATTTTATTGATATGAAAAACCTCTTTAGAAATATGGATTGTTCTTTCGAGATGCATATTCAAAAACATACTGGAAAGAAAAATATTCTGGTGAACTGTGTCTCCTTTTTCATTTGGTAGTGTATAAACCAATACACTGAAGAAAAATATTTGTTGGGATCTTTCACATAAACTTCAATTTGTAAAAAGGCACTGGACACAAACCGACTTAGCATTAAGTATGTGATTTTTACCTCAACTGAAATTCTAGACATTATATGTAATCGGAAAACTGGAAAAGAATCATAATTGGTGAATTTGAATAGTATCAATGTTTTTTTCTTTCTGTTATCCTCAGCAATAGAAAATATGGAAACTATTCAAAACATTGTTTTGAATCTTGTGGATGTAAATTGGCTTATAATTCAGATTAACACTCATATTTGAAAGAAACCATATATTTGTTTGGATTTTCATTTACACAAATTAATTTCTTAATATATATGAACACATACTGGAAGGAAATCTGTCACTCTTTCTTTGGTCACGTATATGCAAATACACACTGGAGACAAACTATATTATTAACTATAACACTGGAAAAACGTCATTTTGTAAATGTTTTGTTCTACTTTTAGACTTAGAGATGTGAATTCACTTTGGAGTGAAACATTATTTTTTTGAAGTGTTTAAATTTTCTTTTACACAAAAATTAAATTTGAAACAACATAATATACTCTGCAGAGAAGTTGTATTCTTGTGAAATATATAAAAAACACTGCAGAAAAGCTATATTTTTGTGAAGTGTATTGCCTTTTCAGGGAAATTACATTTCATCATGCATTTGCAAACACAGAGAGAACAAAAGTCATATTCATGTGATGTGTGTGGCACATCCTTTTCTACGAAAGCAAATTTGATGGGTCATGTACATACACACACTGGAGAAAAGCCATATGCTTGTGAAGTGTGTGGCTCTTGCTTCACACAGAAATCAAATTTGGTTGTGCATATGCGATCACACACTGGAGAGAAGCCATATTCTTGTGAAGTTTGTGGTGCTTCTTTTAAACGGAAATCATATTTGGTGTTGCATAAGCGGATACACACCGGAGTGAAGCCATATTCTTGCGAAGTGTGTGGTGCTTCCTTTTCACGGACATCACGTTTGGTCACACACATACGAACACACACTGGAGAGAAGCCATATTCTTGTGATATATGTTGTGCTTCTTTTTCAGACAATTCAAATTTGAAAAAGCATATGCTAAGACACACTGGACAGAAGCCATTTCCTTGTGAAGTGTGTGGCTCTTCTTTTGCGACAAAGGGAAATTTAATAGAGCATATGCGCACACACACTGGAGAGAAGCCATATTCTTGTGAAATATGTGGTTCATTATTTACACAGAATTCAAATTTGAAACGACATATGAGAAGACACACTGGAGAGAAGCCATATTCTTCTAAAGCACATAACTCTTATTTTCGGCATAAATCAGATTTGGTGGTGCGTATGCGAATACACACAGGAGTGAAGCCATATTCTTGTGAAGTGTGTGGTTCTTCTTTTAAACAAAAATCATATTTGGTAGCACATATGAGAACACACACTGGAGAGAAGCCATATTCTTGTACAGTATGTGGCTCTTCTTTTTCCTGGAAATCACGTTTGGTCACTCATATAAGAACACACACTGGAGAGAAACCATATACTTGTGCTATATGTTGCTCTTCCTTTGCAGATAATTCCAATATGAAAAAGCATATGCTAATACACACTAGAGAGAATCCATGTCCTTATGGAATGTATGGCTCTTATTTTTCGCCAAAATCAGATTTGTTGGTACATATGCAGCACACTGGAGCAAAGCTATATCCTTGTGAAGTCTGTGGATTTACCTTTACACAGAAATCAAATTTGAAACGACACATGCGAATACACACAGGGGAAAACCCATACCCTTGTGGTATGTGTGGCTCTTCTTTTAAACAGAAATCAGATTTGGTGGTGCATATGAGAATACACACTGGAGAGAAGCCATTTTCTTGTAATGTGTGTGGCTCTTCCTTTACCCGGAAATCAGGTTTGGTCTTACATATACGAACACACACTGGAGAAAAGCCATATTCTTGTGAAATATGTTGCTCTTCCTTTACAGTCAGTTCAAATTTGAAAAAGCATATGCTAACACACACTGGATAGAAGCTGTATTCTTGTAAATTGTGTAACTTATCATTTTCACAAAAGTCATGTAATTGAAAATATGTGGCTTTTCTTTTCAGTACATTTAACCGTAATGAGAACTTACTGAAGAGAGAACATTTTTTGTAGTGTGAAGATCTTTGTAGTGAAATCGTTTTTGATCAAATATATGTGAATACACACTGGAAACAAACCATCTTTTCATAGAAATCATCTTTGTGCTCTATGCAATAAGAGAAATGTTCATCTTTGGCATGTAGAATGTTTTCTGTAAGATAACCTTTTTATGTATAGTGACTACTGGTTAATAATGCATTTCAAGTTATTGAATCAAGTTTAAACAGTTCAAGAAAAAAAATATTTAAAAGGTTTAATACAATCTATGTACTTATGAAATATCCTGTGAAGATAAAGCACTTAAGTGAGCATTATTTAAAATATCTACATTCTTTGGTGATAGCAGTTGTTCAGGTAGTATAGCTGATAGTGGCTCAAAATGAGAAATCAAAGAGCTGTGTTCAAATTCCATTCAACTTTGTTACATTCACTTGGGAAAGCTATGACTCCATCTTTTCACCCAACTATGGATTAAATAGTAGGACTGCAATATTTACTCACAAAAAAAGAATTTCTTACAATCCAAAATATATTTTGGCTTTAAATAACTCCCAAAAGGTTAATAAGCCATAAAAAATGAATCAATTCTTTGAAGATAATAGAAGTGTAAATGAAGAAATATTTGCATTTATGTTTGACTAATTGATATCTGGAATAATGAATAATTTTCACAAAAAAAATTGGATAGAGTTTGAACTTTTCAGTAAAAACCCAACAGATCAATTTATACTAGTGGTTTGGAAAAAAATGGAAACTGACCCAACATTTGTGGAATACACTAACACCTCAGTAAGCAATGGGAATGCTAACATTCTACTTTCAAAGAACACATTATCAATTGTGCTCTGAACTATATATCGATTGGATAAACCCTCAGTACATTTTGTTATGAAAAAAAAGGAAGCAGATTGTTAACTAGCCTTCCTACATATACTAATAACCTCAGGACATCCATTACCACAAGCTGATATTGACTGGACGTTATCTAAAATACAATTCCAATCACTTATACATCAAAATGAAACAAAAGTGGCCCAGATGCGTATAAAGAACATATAAAAAACAGTTACTTTGTAAGCATAATATCAACAGTAACATGAACTCAGAAAACACAAAACTAGTCAAAGCAACTACATGTCAGATATGTGGTGAACATCCAGAGAATGTGTGATCAGCACAGCATCAGGATAGGAAAGCAATTTCTTGCTGCACAGATAACTCACCAAACTGTAACCCCTACAAGAAGAAAGTGTAATCAAGAAGTTTGTATGCAGTTGTGGTAGAGATAAATTTGAAACCAGCCACCTTTTTAAAAATAAAACTCTAGGAAGAAACATTGAAAAGCTGTAACATGAGAAGACATTATGTTAGGTACAGAGGAAGAAGCAGATTCATCAACCTGATAGAACGAGCTCAAAATGATAGAAGCAGTGGTGAATTTAAACATCAAAGGAATCTGAACACATGCTATATGCTCAGATAATCAGCCGAGTATTGACTTTAGTAGTTTGTGAGGGACATTAATCAGAGGGAGCAGGCATAACATGAAACGTGATTGCATGCAAAGTTCAGCACTAGGTCAGAACAGAGGTCAGTAGAAGACGGTTCCATGAACACAGAAATGCATAAACTGAACTTAGCATAGATTGAAAGAGAACATGCATAATCATTTGGATTACTTTTTTTTTTATCAAAGATCTTGATATCTGGAATAATAAAGAATCTTCACCAAAAATCTTAAAATTATTTTGAAGTGTTTCATGAAATAGTTGATTAAGTTCCCAACCGAAATTTGAGAAAAATAATTATCTTTTTGCAAAATATTCAGACTACTGAAAATTTTCCATTGCTATTGTTTTGATTGTTAATTTCTGTGGCCTGCTTCAAGTTTATAATTCAGAAAGAAAGTTGACTCTCATTTTCACAAAGATATTGATCAGTTCACTTCATTTTCACCAACATTGTTTTACATGCATTTCTTTCCCAGCAAACTGTGTAAGAACTGATTTCTGACTTTATATATTTTAAGATTCTATTAAAGTCTTTCCCTATTGAAGAACACTAGCCTGACCTAGACATTTGTAAGCCACATTTTTTTCACCCACCAGCAATGTTTTCAATATCTCATCCCAGTGAAGTAATGTAAACACTTTTTACATCAGCATTTTCTCTCATAGTAATTGTTGATATTTTCAGTTTTTTGACCAACACATTTTGCCCTTGATTTCTTTGTCATAATTCAAATATTAAAAATGTTAACAGGGGTACAGAATTTGATAATAGTGATAAAAACAAATGTTAGAACAAGAAGAAAAAATAACAAAAAATTTACATTACTGTAAAGTGTTTATACCAAAATACAATTAAAAAGATGCAGCTTAATGCTGTCTCATCAGAACTCAATTGAGGATAAATCTACACAGTGACTAAGATAAACAAAGACTAGATGTTATATAATAAATATATATAAATTTACATATACCAAAACAATACTAGGCAAATGAATGTCAAAGTGAAAAAAATTCTGTGTAATAATGTTTTGTTCTTTAGAAGGACTTCATTGGAAAAAAAGTTTTTGTTGATGAATTATATATGTATAGGAAGGATAGGGGGAGAAATATAAAAACACATAATTATGTACTAACAGGAAACTCTTGAAGATGTTGGATTGATGAAATTTATTTTTAGATATGTCTGGGTATTTTATTAACTTTTACCACACTACAGGCAACAATAGCCACCATAGAATTTTCTCTCTTTGCTATTCTATGCACATTTTGTTGCCTTGAGATGGTTGCTATAATAAACACTTGGCTGCAGCAATATCCAACAAAGCCTTTATTCAGAAGTTTTTTCTTTGATTAGGATTTCAATGATGATTTTGAAGGCTTTACTTAAGTGGATATTGACAGTGAAGTTGTCAAACATGATAACCATACGCGTAACAAAGGAAAGCGATTATGACTACTAGTGGCTACTATCATCCATGCTTAATTTTATGGAAGCTACTGGTGATTATTGATATACCTGATAGCCTTTCTGAAGGTGAATTATTTTGTGTATTTATAAACGATGAAATAACTTTATTCAATGAGGCAAATAAATATGAGTCAGGTGAAAGAAAGAGCAAACAGATGCTAGTGTCCTTTTGTATGTAAACACAAGGAAACACATAACTTTTTTGATGAAATGAAAGCATTCTTAGCAATTTTGCTTTTTATTGCATCCCAGAACTCCACAAAGAGTAATAAAAGTTAAAGTATGTTGAATTATGTATTTTTAATGTAATTGTTTTTTTATTTTGCATTTAAATTTTTTGTTTTCAATATCAAAACATGCATGCAAAATGTAATGCATTACATCAAAATATTAGTCATTCATTCTTTTATTAGTGTACAAAAATTAAAATCTATACACATAATACAAAGAAAGTTATAACAATTTTAAAACAGTAGGTGTTCATGTTTTTCAAAATGTAGTGGCTGGGGGAACAACTCTAGAAAGAAATTAGCATTGTAAAGGTTACTAAGTATCCCACATTGTGATAAAAGAAAATCTACCAAGAAAGGTGAAATGTTGGAGGGACCTGAATGTAAATTTATCATAGATGATCTAATAACCAGAACACTTACTATACACTTTTGTCTTAATAAATTGCTTTTGCTATAATTAAAACAACATTTTTTAAATCAAAATTATGTTCAAACTCATTACTGTGAGCAACTAATGTACTGAGTATGTTGTTTTGTAAAAGATCTCTTTTATGTTCATATTATTTAAAGGAACAGTGACAGGGATCTACAGCCCACATTCAGTTCTCATCAATGGAATGCCACACCATATCAGAGACCTATGCCCCCATCAGAGATCTGCATTGGTCAAATTCACTGTTTTTCAGTGCAGGGCCAGACTATTCATCTACAGAACCAGTGGAAACAGATGCTGAGTATGACACTGATGATGCCAATAATGTGAAAGACCAAGTGAGCACAAATGCAGAAGAGACAGGTGGATCCTGTCTAACTTTACATAGAAGCACTCAATGAAGGTGGCCGCCATCTCCATGTCATTTATGTGATCAGGAGATCAGGGAGGAACATATAAATGCTCACTTTATTACTTCTTTTCTATGTCTGGCATGCAAAATGCAGGAAGAAAAGGAAAAAGAAATATGCCTGCCCTAATGCTGTAATTTAAGAAAGACATGGTCTTGGAGCTAGGAGAATTGGCGAGAGTGGTTGGGCATATGCAAATTTTTTGCGAGATTAGTGTAGCATAAAAACAACATGCAAGAGAGAATAGTTTGTTCATGATCATGCTGTTTATATGGAGAGACTTTGTCAGTTGAAAAGAGATTACTTGGATTAGTTTCACACACTCATATGTATTCCTTGTGGCAATCTTTACAGGTGATAGGGTAAATTCCTCTTTCATGTTTTAGCTTATTTTGTATTAGTTTAGTCACTTATTCTTTGAGAAACAATTGTAATAAATTTTTATGTTATTGTAGTTGTGATAGATATAATCTTTTCAAGTGAACTCTAACATAAAACTGAAAAAGAAAGCAATTTGCTAAAGGGAAAGTATATATAAAAGGGTTTTGATCACTTATATCATCCTCATTAAATTTGCATCCAGATTCTTTCAACATTTCACCTTTCTTGGCAGATCTCTTATCACAATATCAGATATTTAATAATAAAACTGATAAAAACAAATGCATAAGGAAAGTAAATGACATTGTTTAGACTAGTGATTCTGAACATGGTCCAGGTGGACCACCAGTGGTTCATATAGCATTTCTAGTGGTCCACAGAGAATTCGTAGCCATAAAAAATTGTAGCCATTTCATGAAAATGTATCTAAATTATTCATACTTTGAAGAATTAAAAAATATAATACTTTAATTAAACACATGTCCATTATATTTGAAAATTTAAAAAATTCTATGTTTATTTTATCTGTTGGTAATGGTAGGGAATATTTTGAGAATAAAAAGAAAATTGTGGATGTTTTCAGTAGAAAAAGAAATAAATTAGATGTCAACAGCAGAGAAACTATCAGACTAATGACACCATCAGAATTGATTGATATCTTGTGTCAGAAACACCAAGATCAAGGTAGTCACTAGCTGAATGGAGTAAGACTGACATCATCAAAATTGATTTTGATATCCTGTGTTTATCCTTGTTTACTAAAATAAATTTTAAAGTGTAAATAGACTACTTTGTCTTTTCATTGAGTATTTCAGTGTGAAAATTGAACAGCCTAAAAGTAAAAGTAGGAGTGGTCTATTTGAATTTTTTTTAAGAAAAAATGATCCATGGACTGAAAAAGGTTGAAGCACAGGTTTAGACTACATGCCCACATGTTTTTAAAACAAAAACATTGTATATTTCAGCATTTCATGCCTGTGTGTAAATATAAGTGATGCTTGCATTTTTCTGTCTCATCCTCCTCTTCCTACATATATAATTCCAACAACAAAAACATTACATTAATCCAATGAAGTCCTTCTACTTGCATTATTTACATTATTCAGACTGTTATCCTCAACTTCATTGCCATATTCACAACATTTCAGGTGATTGGAATTTTGAACCAAACCCTTTATTTCATCCACCAGGGTAGATTGTTCTAATTCCATGTGCCATGCCTCTTCAGTATGTCTCAGTTATTTCCCTTTAACTCAACTCTACAAGTTTTTGGTTCACCACTGCTGTGGCTTGATAGCATACTCACAACCCTTTCAGTGTAATCACTGGATCTAACCAATGTCTTTATCCACTGGGCCATGTGTCCTTGAGGATAACAGTTTGAATAATGTAAATAATGCAAGTAATTATAATGTCTCAGAGATATAGACAGATATTGAAGTCCTAGATGACAAAATGTGTTACACTATATCAAATTTTTTCCACTTTGTCATTTGCCTAATATCAACTACTGGCTAAGCCTAATAGCTACTCTTTACAGAGAGTTGGCTAAAAAAGACAAAATATTTAGGTACCAATTAGTTTCTGCTTTCAAATTGTAACATTTTTCCCAAATGCTAGCTTCCACAATATCCAGCTAGTATCCATTTTCACTCAGAAATTTATCTAATAACTTCAATTTCAGAGTTTAATTTGTTTCCAAGCAAATTACAAAGGCATGGTGGACCAAATTCTTAATAATGTTTACCCTTTGCTGTCTTGGACAGAAGGAATCTCAATCTAAGGTATTGAAAAATGAAAGAACATTGTTCTCTATTTTACATGTAAATTGTAAAGCTGTATGTAATTTTAGTGCTTCATGAAATACCCCAGCTTCAACTTTATTATCAAACACACAAAAAGTTTCATTCACATATCTGACATAATAATTGGATCTTTTAATTTGTACAAATAAATCTTGCTCGTTGGCCATCATCAGCCTCAAAGGTCTTCCCATAACCTTCCTATTTGCTTATACATAATCTTATTGAATCTAACTTTCAGACATGATGGCAAACTTCGTCAACTTGGTCCATTCTACCTAGGTGATTTGCTCAGTAATAAAATTAATTTCAGAAATTTAATTTATTAGGAAAGTTCTGAGTGAAAATGGATATCCACTGGATATTGGGGAAGCTAGCATCTAGGAAAATGTTACTGTTTGTACAACAAGTGTTTGTTAATTGTATTTTGCATTTTGTTATTACCACTTTATGGTAATAAATTTTTTTGTTACCTCTCTTTTTTGTTTTCCTGTAGTTGTTTTAATATGTCTGTTTTATTTCTTTTATTAAATTTCAAAAATTTAAAATACCTTTTTAAAAAATCTATTCATTAAATTAATATTTATTAATTTGTTATTCATTCCAAAGATTTTTTTTATGAAATTCAACATTGACGAGTGATAAAAATAAAAACATACACAAAGAATTTTGGAGTTTTCTTATATTTTGGAAAAAGCAGCAAACATGCCTGTATGCATCTATTAGGTTGTTGCAAAAATAATGACATAATAATGTTGTTTTTTGACGTATTTGTTAACGTCAAAGAACGACATTATTACGTCATTATTTTTGCACCAACCTAATACAATTATTGTAAGCATTTTGGAAGTGAAAAAAATGCACAATTTATTTTGCTAATAATTCTTAAACTTAAAAAGTAACCAAATTTTCATATTCATAATTATTTTCAAGAAATCTAATGTCCTTATTTTTTCTAGTGTTTTTTCATTCCAGACAAGGCTCGAGAGCCACTGTTAAAATGATTATGATAAATGAGGTGTATGATATGAATGAAAGAGGAGATGCTAGGAAGTAAAGATTATGATGATAAGGTAGATAATAATTGACCCTTGACTGAAAGGATTAAAATTGTAACATTCAGGAAAGCATCAATGTGGGAATATGTTCCACAAAGTAGCAGCTCTAGAGAAAAAGCTGTCTTCAGTGGAACATTCTACTTACATTTCAAAATATAGAGGAAATAAAAGTGGTTTTACTCCATGGAAGCAACAAAGGTCTGAACTGGTAGCACTAAAAAATGGAGCTCACATGGACATCTACAAATGAGTAATAGGTAAGAAGTTGCTTGCAACATTGCATTTGTCGGAAAAATATTGTAGAATGGAAAATAAGTGATTTTTGGTCTTATCTGACTCTTGTAAAAATAAAATATTATAGAAAGTACTTTTTGGAATGATTTTTCTAGTAAATTTACCATCTTTAGTAGGATAAAAGGGTTAGGGTTAGATGCAAGAGGTTACTGAGAGTTACAGAATATGAGAAAAATCATTATTAACAAAAGAGCAGGATTCAAGGAGACAAAAGACAATATTGTGTTTAAACTTTTGAAGATCAAAGTTGACTGAAAAACAAAGCTGAAAAAGAATTTCACAAGAGAAAAACTATTAGCATCAAACTTATGGTTACATCTAATAATTTCAACTGTAAAATGATGAGACCTAGCTGCCAATCTAGCATAAATTTATATATAAATATCAAACACTTACTATAAAAATATTTATAGAGAAAGGTACAGGAAAGTTACATTATGGTGTTGGAAAAGTAAAGCTGAGATGCCAGGTCAAGACCAATAACATAGCAGATACTTCTTTGGATTTTGTCAAGAACCTCCAGATACATAGCAGAATCACTAGACCAAAATGTGACAGTAATATTCAATGCATGGATGAATTGTAGCCTTATAAAGGTGTAAGATTCTGACAAGAAAAATTATCTAGAACAGCACAGTGAACCACCTTTCCTAGCAATTGGTTCCATATAATCTTTCCACTCCATGTCAGTGTAAAACATTGAGTAACTCTTATGGAGCTTAGCATCAGCCATGGTGCTGTAAAAGTTCTCTAAGACAAGAGAGCAGTTTTTGCTTTGGAGGCATTAAAATTAACAGGTCTTGTTCCATTTAATAAAGAATGATCCTAAAACTGTTATGACTAAAATGATCTGTAGTCTTTAAACTTTTTTTTCACATGTTTTATAATGTATAGAGATTACTTTTTTTTCAGAGAGAGAATTATATTAATTACTATTATTTTTTTCTGATGGGAGTTGATATAATTGAATCAAGTTTTTTCAAATCAAAATGTCTATTTTAATGTTTCTTTTAAATAAGTGAAATTTCCAAGCATTTTCTTGAAAAATCAAAGGTTACCAATATTCAGTAGACAATTATAAAGGAAAATATTTTATGGATAACATTAATATTTAATATATGAGGGTGGGCTGAAAAGTTCATAGGCTGTGAAGGAGTGATACTAGAGCTGTGAAATCTTGCATGCATTAATTTCAACTCTTATTAATAACTGCATTATTTCTTTCCAGGTAGATTGATATGTGACTGTTCAAAGAAGACTTCAAAAGTAACTAGTAGCAACTTTTCTGGATAAAATTTGGCATCGTGGTGTTATCAGGTACCTGCAGAAAAAGGGTTTGGCACCTAAGGAAATTCATGCTGACAGGGTTGCTACATTAGGATATGATGCTGCAGCTTTATCAACAGTGCAAAAGTGGGCTGCTGAATTTAGGAGAGGAAGAGAGTCTTGAAGCTGACCCAAGTTCTGGACTTCACCGAGGAAAACATTGATCATGTTCACATGGTGATGGATGACAGATGATTGGCTATAAATCAAATAACCAATGCTATTAGCATATCTCGTTAGAGAGTCGAGAATATTCTGCACAATGAATTTAGCATGACAAAGGTTTCTGCTTCGAACGGTGGCATGTCTTCTGACACCTGATCAAAAGTACACCAGACCAGTCACATCATGGAAAAGTCAGACATTGTTTGAGGCAGATCTAGCTGGTTTTCTTGAACATTTCCTAACTCAGGATGAGTGTTTGGTTCATCATTTTGAACCCGAGACAAAGAGATAATCCGTGCAGTGTAAACATCCCCTCTTATCTGCTCCAAAGTAGGACAAGGCCATTCTGTCTGTAGCGAAGGTGATGGCCTTTGTTTTTTGAGATGCAAAAGGCATTGTGTTTATTGACTATCTTCTAAAGGACATCAATGGAGAGTACTATGCCTACTTGCTGAGGCAATTATGACAGGCTATCAAGACTAAATGCTGACAAAAGGGGTTTTGTTTCATCAGGTCAATGATCTAGCACACAAATCCTTGGCTTCAATGGCTGTTTTGTATAACTGACTTTGAACTGGTTGATCACCTTCTTTATTCTCCTGATTTGACCCATCTGACCATCATCTGTCCCCCAACATGAAAAAAAAACCAACTTTGCCCAGTTGTTGATGACTTTGGACTAACAGGATGAACAGTCTTCTTTGAACAATAAAATGTCAGGTTACCTGGAAAGAAACTTTGTGATTATTAATAAGAAGAGATGAAATTAATGCATGCAAGATTTTGTGGCTATAGCATCTTTCCTTTATAGTCAGCCTACAAACATTTTTGTCTAATCTTCATATTGTTTCATATTTTTCAGGAAACATTTTATCACAGTGGATGTGCAATGTAAATAGTTGAACTATTATTCTTTAATTTTATTAAAATTTTCCTTTTCTCATTTTCTAATATTATAATTAGAAATTGATTATTTAGATTTACACAGATCTGAAATAAATTTAAAATATGACAGATTTGCTTTAGATTAAATATTTTGAGATACTTCTTAACTTATCGTATAATATAGAATAAAAAAATCTCATTTTGGGGATGAGGAGTTATTATTTACACTATTTATGTTTGGACTATGATGAGGACAAGAGTCTGAATATAAATAGTGTAAAAAGTTCTTAATTTGTTGGTATTTTTGAGATGAGGAATTATTATATGCTTTCTATTTTGAGAAGTATAAGTTGGTGGACACTCTGGCCTTTTCAGATGTCTGTTATATATGGTAACCTTTCCAGAATTTTGAGGTAAACTCTTTATTCAGTTTACAAGTGAATATTGTTATTCTGATTTTCATGTTCAGGGGGATCTCCTTTCAGTTGATTCTCATTAATTTGTTTGCCTTTTTGTTTCTTGTCTGCTTCTTCAGGGTTGTTGCCAAGCAAGGCTATAAAGCTATTAAAGACACAAGGGGTTAATGAGTGTGAAAGAATATAAAAAGAATAACATTATTAAGAATGACAGAAGATAATGATCAAAGTAGACTGGAAAGCAAGAAGCCAGACAAGAGTTCCACCAGTGAGAAGTGCAAGAGACTTAATTTATTCAATAAAATCACCACCATGGCCTTCAGATAACTTCGGAATCTCTTGCAACTCTTCTGGGCATTTCTTTTGTTTAAGTTGGTGAATGCTGCCATAATTCTTGCCTTCAGTTCATCTTGGGTGTTACAAAGTTTTTTGGTCTGTTGCTCGACTGTGACTCACACATAATAATCAAGGGAGTTGTAGTCTGGAGAGTTAGGTGGCCAGATGTAAGGGGTGATGTGGTCAAAAAAATTGTCTGACAGTCATGACTGGGTTCTCTTGTTTGTATGGCATGGTGTAGAGTCCTGTTGCCAGATATAGGGTCTTGCAGCACTAGGCCCTGTGGGAAGATGAATGGCAGCATAATGTTGCCATCACTAGTGATTATTTCAAACACCTTCATAATTGCCATTAGACTCACTCAACTCTTTCTGAAACCTTTTCACTGTCCTCAGATTGACACCCAAACAATCTTGAAATGTTCATATTGGAGCTTATTTATATATAATTTATTTATCTATGTTCTGTAATAAATACATTAAGCTCTCTTTGTGGATCAGTTTTAATATTTATATTATTAGGATTCACTTGGGTTATTTACCCACAAATTTATATATATATATATATATATATATATATATATATATATATATGTATTGGTTTCAACCTTACGATATATATATATATATAATCGTAAGGTTGAAACCAATGTAGCAGAATTAACTGATCTCCTAATTTTTTAAATTAAAAGCTCTACATGTTATTTTTATTTTTTCACATGTGCTTTGAGCACTTTTTAATACTACTGTTCCCTGGTCCAATTCAACTCTGACCCTTAATTCTTCTTGCCACTGTCAAACATCTCTTCTAAGATGTAAAGTCATCCTCAAAGGTCAGCTCATTCCTTAATGCACCAGTGTAACACTATTTGTGTTGCTGGTAATTAATAATAAAGACTTGAAATATCAACAAAAATGAGATATTAATGAATAAACTAGCATGAAAAGGGTTAAAAGAATATCAAGAACAATAGACTGATAATTGATTCCCAGAGAATCGAGGTTCATAAAATTAAACTGGGTGATTGGTTGAGAACAATGCTTGGTTTGTACGACCAGGCCAAGTGATGACAGTATTCAACAATGTCTGTGAAATCAACATTAGAAAAATTGGGTTAAATGCCAGATACAAATCTTTTTGCAGAAATGTCAGGATTGAAAACAATAAGCTGAACACCTGCATATATGTTGACCTTCGGCTGAACAAATTGTCACTTGGGAAACTGTTGGGTCAAAGGCAAGAAAGCCAATTTTTGTGTCAATACACTTATGAGATGATAGCATTTGGAACAATAATTTTTTTTAATTCGTCTTCAACCGAATGGTAGAGGTGATAGGTACAGAAGAGTGATCAAGGAAGGAGGTGTGGCTGCCTGCACGCACTGAAGATTAGCAGGCACAGATGGGACATTAAGGAGGTTGAAGGAGCTGCCCATGCCCAATGGAGAGCACTGGTGAGAGATGGTAATAAGAGAAAGTATAAATAACCAGGTGGAGTGATGCCTGCAATCATCTCCCATGAGAAGAGGAATTCCCCCAAATTATGAAGTAATTTACTTTCTCAGGACCAAAAACAATGGAAATGACGTGTGTATGATCTCACTTTTAAACCAGTTTTGCTTTGGGCAGACAACACAAGACTCTTGTTAGAAATCAGGAGATTTACTGAAACCCAGCCACACTAATTTCTTGTTGGAGTACATAAATACGAATGCACAAAAGCAAATTCAAACAGTTGACAGCTGAGAAGAGACAGAAGGGAATTGGTGGAGGTCACTGAGAGATTCCACAACTCCTGACAGACACAAGAACCTTGGGCCTTGAGCCAAACTTACCAAATCAGTAAAACAAATTTTGCTAACTCCACAAGTCAAAACTTATCAGCTTACTGAAGTGTTGCATTTGTATGGTAACACAACTACTAACAAATCATTGTATGCAGTATTTGATATAAAAATAGTAAATATTTTTTTATATTTCAAGTGCTGTTTTTTCTTCAATTTTTCTGTATGATTTCTCTTGGCTTGGGCCATCCCAAAACAAAGATACCTGCAACAAATCGACCTTGGCCTCCTTATAATCAATTAATCACAATGTGGGGTAAGACAAGACATGATCAAAGAGATCAGTCCATTGTCCAAACCTGGACTCACCCCAGGCTGACCACGATGAAGGTGTTACACCAGTGTAATATATTTGTTACATTTGAATGGGTGAACCTTTTCTCTATCTCAGTACTACTGTTTCCTGGTTTAATTCAACTCTGACCCTTAATTCTTCTTGCCACTCTCAACATCTCTTCTAAGGTAGCTGATTCTGATGTAAAGTCATCCTCAAAGATCAGCTCATTCTTTAATACATTTGTTACATTTGAATGGATGAATCTTTTCTCTATCTCATACCTGTAAATGCAACTTAGCTATTAAAATTTGGGGGTTAGCAAAGTTCATCAACCATGCATAGCCTCAATATACAATCACCCAAGCCTGCATCCTGAAGAGGTCACTCCAGTCTCACCACCCAGTGAGAGCACAACATGGGAGACAGAACTTTATGGGTTATAAGTTAAATGAAGTAGATTTTCTAGATGTTACCTTCAACCTAAGAGAAGGCACATATAAACCATACAGAAAACCTAATGATAAACCAATGTACATACACACATCCTCCAATCACCTGGCTTCGATAATCAAACAGATACCAAAATCCATTAACTGCAGGCTTTCCGACAATTCTTGCAACAAAGCCATATTTAATGAAGCTAAGAAAGACTATGAAATAGCCCTAAAAGATAGTGGATTCCTGTCAACACTCACATACTCACCACAGAGCATGAGAAAGGCCAACAGGAAGAGAAATATCATATGGTTCAGCCCACTGCACAGCAAAAACAAATGTAGGTAAAATATTCTTTAAACTCTTAAACAAACACTTCCTGGAATCAAGCACTCTACACAAAATATTCAATAAAAACACTGTAAAAATCAGCTACAGTTGCACCAAGAACAAGGCACAAATAATAAAAAAGCACAACAGGAAAACTATCAACAAACCACTCGAACAAATTAAACCAACTGTAACTGTAAAATAAAGAATGAATGCCCTTTAAATGGTAATTGCTTACAAAACAATGTAATATGCCAAGACACGGTAAAATCACCAGACAATGAAGAAAAAGTATACATAGGAGTAACTGGAGGACCCTGGAAACAAAGAAACTATGCACACCAAAACATCTTTCACAAATAGTAAATATGTGAACAACACAATGTTTTCCAAATATGTCTGGGAAATTAAAAACAAAAAGCAAAACACCAAAAATATCATGGAAAAAAATATCATGGAAAATAAGGAAAAGATCATCAGCCTAGAACAATCAATCAAAAACCTGCAAACTTTGCTTGGAGGAAAAATAGCTATTATTACCTTCCCAGACCTAAATTACTAAATAACCGATCTGAGCTCATCTCAAAATGCAGACACAAAAACAAATTTTTACTACATTACCTAAAAATCAAAAACTGAAATGAATACAAATAAACAAAATAATATAAAAAGCAGGTAAAATAAATTAACCCAAACAAATAATAAACAAATTAACAAACCACATACATATAAAAACAACTAAAAATAATCAATCCAAATAAATAAAGTAAATAATAATAAACAAATTAACAAACCAATCCCACCAAAATAACTGTTAGAATAGACAACAACCAATCCAAAAATTGGACATAAAAATAGCTATAACTACTATATAATGATAAAAAACTTTAATACGTTACTCAAAAATCAAAACCCAAATAGAGTAAATAAAAATGAACAAAAAAATTAAAAAGTAAATAAATAAAAAACAAAAAATTAATCCAAATAATCAAATTAACAAATCGCCCCTGCTAAAATAACCATTAGAACTAATATAAATAAGCATAAATAAGCAAAAAGAAGTAAAAATAATAAATCCAAATAAATAAATTAAAAACTGTCTCCCCACCAAAATAACAGAATAGACTACAGTAAGCAATCTAAACACTGAATGAATAAATAGCCTTAATTATCTTCCAAGACCAAGACTATTAAATAAGCAACCTAAGAAAATCCCCCCCATTTTTTTTTGCTACATTAATAAAACATCAAAAACTAAAAAGAATAATACAAAATGAAAAACAAATAAATTAACCTAAATAAATAAACAAGCCACTCCCTCAAAAATAACTGCCAGAATAGATTACCCACAATGCACCACTGACCCATATATATTTAAATAGTTGAGGAAAAACCCAACATTCACGGCCTGAAAATTGTGCCTAGCATGAAACAGCCTGTCGCCTCTGAGTGTTGACTTCAATGTTCACTTATATATTTATATATAAATATATATATATTTTTAATATATCTTTTGCACAGTACTTAGTGTAAAGTTCTAAATAACCCTAACCATTAACTCTCTTCTCTTTCTGTTTATCATTATTGTTTCTGTTCCTAATTCTTCCAAACTCTGTAATACCTTGTGTTTTTACATCATTACTACTTTGCTTGGTGTGATACCATTAAAAAAAAAAAAAACCCTTAGAGCCTAAATTTGTGTCTTTCAAAAACAACATAACCTCATTGTGAATTTCTTATGTATTAGACAATCTAAAAATGAAAAACAACAATAGAGACTGAACTTGTTCCAGCATTAGCACAAACATGTTTCAATGTGATTGACCTTACTTGGACTAAAAACGTTGGCAAACAAAATTTATTCTTCTAAATGATGGGTCACTAGTGTCAATAGAGATGAAAGAAAATGGAATAAATTTCAACAAGATGTGTGTGTATGTATTCAGTCACTCAGAGGAAAGATATCGCCATACCTGTGAACAAGTCTCACAATGGAATTACTTCTACTGTATGCTAGAGAAAACTGAGAGTTCATTCTCGTGAATATAATATGGAGTGCCAAACAATGTTTCAAAAGATCTTATGAAGAGATCTACTATGATTGTCCATTTTTCAGAGGTTTTGCTCACACTAGTGTCATTAAATTAATCTTGCTGATTTTTAGTTATTTGTGCAAATTTTTGAAATATCAGTGAGTTGACGATTATTGAATTGTTTTATATCTATTTTTGCTAAGCCTGTGAAAGATTGGGCAGTGTTTAATGTTTTTGCTATGTGCTGCAAAGAGTTGAAAATCAACTTTTTTTTGGGTTTGAGTGGTAGCTTGTGTGTTGCTAGCTTTTTTTGTGTGATCTTGTGAATTTTGGGGTGGTATTCAGAGGAAAATGACCTCTGTTTTCTGGACTTGTGAAAGTAGAAACGTTTTTAGATGTTGCTTCAAAATTGTTAGAAAAAAGTCAGTATATTTTCTGTTTGGTGAAAAGATTCTATGTTGTGAAACAAGTTGTGTTTTACTGTGATTGTCATGCTTCTTATATTTTTCTACTGAAAATGGATGTTGACCACTCAACAACCCAACGCAGACTGCTTAAATACATTTTTGTGCATAAGCACCATACATACATCCCCTTTAACCAAAATAGAATGAACAATTTATTGACCAGTCATAGCTACTCCCGCTTCAGAAACTACATGTATGTACACTCTTTTTACTTAATGTTTTCTGAGGCAGAGAAGGAATTCACAAAGTTCTGTCTTCCTTGTTACCCACTTTCACCTACACAACATGATGAACTGTAGTGTTTGATAAAAATTTTCATGTCAGTCATGTTGAGATTGTTGAAATGTATTTAAGTAACTCATTTTGCGTAAAAAGCTTTGACTGAATTTTAATCTCTGTTTACTGGTAAAATTTTGTGTTTCTGGCATGATTGGTTTCACTCCAAGTTAAAAATTAAAATAATAATGCTAATAATAATATAGACATTAATAAATAAAATAATAGTTGCTTTTGAAAAGGTTACAAATTATATATTGCCAAGAATCTAAAAAAAAAAAAATTTGGAAATTGCTTTCGACTTTTTCTTACAAAAACATACATATTTAATAATACATATTAATGATTAGAATTAATATTTCTATATCAAAATTAATATGTCCTAAATTAGTATGTCCTAAAATAATTTAGTTTCTAGACCAATCCATAGTATGTTGATTTGCTCACTGGTAAGGTTTGCCAGTGTATTCATGCAGCATTACAATTTTCATATGCTTCCTTGAAGTAATATCTATTGCAAACAATGGCTGTAGGACAACTAATTGACAGTCGAGACAATAGTGTCTGGGTGTGGTAAAATTCTGATGCAATCATGGATGACATATTTTTCAAGGCCAAACAAATTTCATCAAACACCCTGAAAATAGATTCATATTACTGCACACTACTGCAAATGAACTAATCTGAGGAAAAAACAGAAATTGATTACACTTTGTCACTCCTAAACACTGCATAGTGAAAGAAAGGAAACTAAAGTGGTTGTTCCAATTAATTTTCACAAGGGTGTATTTACTCCACAACAGTGCCGATTTATCATGATGCGAAGAGGAGTAGGATGCACATTTTCTAGCAAGCTTCTGCTTATTTTATCTTCCAAACAGTGACTTGATATTTTTTAGCCCAGGTTTCCTGACATCAAGTTGAATAAATATGAATAATTGAGACCAAAATTGGTTTCTGACTCCTATTGGCACGACTCCTGCAATATTTTGTATTAACCTTTTGCTAGTGTGAAACTGTTAGTATGAAATTGGGAATTAAAAAGGTACATGTGAAAATCCTGTATTGGAATTGGAGAATTGGAAAGGTTAAAAATGTAAAAAAGTGTTAAGATGAAAATATGAATTGACAGATAGTGACATCTATCAGAGAGATGAAATTTAAATTTTTATTATTGCATTATTCCAAAACTTTAACACATCAGCATATAGCTATTAATGCCAACAACTGAACAAAAATAGTTATTAATTAAAAAAATTAGTAATTAATGTGTAATTTTAAATTTAAAAATCAGAAGAATCAGAATCACTGGTAGTAGAGAAATCTGAATGAGATGTTTTCAGATACATTTTCCTTTTTTATGTCCTCATGATATAAATAAAACCATTTTATAGCTTTTTTTGTATACAATAATTGTTTCACTAGATATATAAATAGACCATAAATACATAGAAAATGCATATATTGTTGAAAATTCCTCTTGACTCAAAGAGTAGATCAGAAGCTGGTCTGGAACAGTAGTGTTGCAAAACACTGCCTAGTTTTGTGACCTAAAATTCAGTCAGGGCTCAAATAGAATGACTGTTCTCATAAAGTCTCTCTCACAATAAAAAGATGAGAAGGGAGAGAAGGCATGCCTTAAGTAACAAGGTGCCAGACCTGTGCATCTCACTCCTTCTGGTAAAAAGATTACAAATCTAGTGCTCAGAGCAGCCTTGCTTTGAAAAACAAGCCATAGTATACACTCAGCCTCACACATCTGACCACAACCCCTCACACACACACAAACACACATCCAGGTAATTTCATTTATTTTTCCACAATATATCTATTTGTGCTATGTTATAATGCTTATAATAATAATACTGAATATTTGTTTTTAAAAATTAAAGTATATTTAATCACATCTTCCTAATAGCTGTTGCATTCTATGAAATATGAAGCAAGGGAAAAAAAGAGAAAATTTTGTTTTTTCTTTCTGATAACTGGAAATGTTGAATGTAATGTTGAGTCCAAAATATGATTTGTGAAACCAATAATGTAAACAATCTGACATACGTGAAATGTAAAATGTATTTGTCAACCTAAAAACAAATGGAATTGTTATAAATCACAAAGCCAATAATGTAAACAAACTGAAATATGGTTTTGCAAACATGCAAAGTGGAAAAAACTTATATCAGTCATATTGAGAAGTCAAAACAAAGAATTATCTTTGACTTCAAGGACATAGGAAAGAATTTATAAACACAAAGTTTATTGTCAATGAATATATTGTTTTGAATAAGTGACTGCGATGTTTGAAGGTCAGTATTGGTTTTCTAAGATTGGAGAAATAATTGATTGATATATTGCTGAATCTTGAGGTGTGGTAGGATTTGGGTGAAATACATATAAACAGGTGCTTAGGAGAATTCCAGACCTAGATTTTTTTTTTTTAACTCAGACTAAATTTTAGAAGAAAAAGAGTGTGTCATGATAGATATTTTAACAGGCAGTGTTAATTCTGTTGTATCAAGAATTATATGAACCAAGTGAAAATTAACTCAGTGATCTTGTTTGTTATTTTCATTTTTTGCCAATGGACACATTCTTTGTTCTTTTATAGCATGGATTTACCGCGGTTTGTCCAAGTGGTCGAGTATGGATGAAATTCAATCTTCACTGCTCTGTGATCAAGGAACATATGGGGTAGAGACAGATGAAGGAATGAAGCAGCAAGTAGATAATCATCAGTTAGCTGGCAAAATTACTGACCAGTATGGGAAGGACTCAGGATTGAGCTGAGCCAGCCATGTTTATATAGCATTTTATATGTAGGTGACTTCATTTGTTAATCAAAATGTTTTGTACAGCCAATGCATGCAACTCTGATTATCAAACAATAGTGTGGTTGAATTTTGTGCTAGTGTTGTCATATCCTACTAAGGCAACAGGAAAATGACTAAGTGAAAATCAAAGCTGATGTTACTGCAGTTGACTGGCTAATTATATCTTATGGATGAAATACTTATGAATATTGCAGTGCTAAAGGTTAAATGAATGCTCTTCTCATTAAAATCGTGACAAGTACACACACATACAGTGTACTTTCAAAATCTAACTAAAATTATACACGTTATTTACTTCTGCCACACCATGTACAAACTGATGTGTTTCTGGGCTTGAGAGATAGAATTCAAGATTCCAGAAAGTTGCTCCTAGAATTCAAGACACCTAAAAAAAGATCTCCTTACTTTTTATCAATGCATCCCAAGCAAAGTGATAATGCTAATAAGATGCAAGGAGCTAATTTGTGTGAAAGAGAATGAAAAGATTTTTATAAGGAAATGGATACCCAATCCTAAACAGGAAACAAGAGATAAACCTCTACTCCTGTTCAAAAATCTGTGGAGGGTGATAGCAGTAACATGCAGAGGTTTGGTAATGCCCAGGGCGAACTCCTTGATTGTACATCCCTAAGACTGAAGTAGGGTAGAGGGCTACTCCAGTCTCACTTATCAAAACACAGTCACACATACACACCAGTTTGACATTGCAGGGTGCTTGTACAACAATGTTAACAGACAATTTTAAAAAAGTAAATATTTATTTCACTCTTTCATTTCATGTTTGGTACTGTAGCACTTTCTGCATGCTACTGGACAATAGGCATTCTATCCTTATTGAGGAAAAATAAATAGTAAATAAACACAGGAATTTTTTTTAAATAGAAATAATTTCTAAATGAATTTTAATTAATCCAAAATTGTTTCTATTAATACAAATATTATTTTGGGTGAGTATACATGTTTGAGTTGAGATTCCTGTTTTTCATGTTGTGTTCAGAAAATAGTAAATATGGTTACCTACCATTTAGTTATAGGCATTCTTTGAAAAGTGATCTCTTAGATTCAAAACAACTTACCTTTAGCCAAAATGCTCTTTATAAGCAACAGTTTTCATTGGTTTCACCAGTTGCTGGCCTTGGGCACAAAATTGTGGTCAGTGTTTCACTAAAAACTTGCTACAATTAAAAATTGTCCTTATTTAAGAACCTCCCTACTAGTGGTTGGAAAAAATCAGTGTTCAGAGACACAGATTTGTCCACAGATATCCTGACATTAAAATTGTTTCCTGATAGTATGACCAGACACATTTCTAAACCAACTCAGTAGCTGAATAGAATTATATTGATACCATATTTATTATTCTTTTCAAAAGATGACAAAGTAGCTTACTCCCCACCACACTCTGAAATAAAAACATGGTGGTGGTGGTGCTGTTGGTTATAGATAGGTAACTGTATTGACATGCTCACAATCATTACTTGACTACTGGATGGAAACAAAGAAAGAGTTTACATGAAATAAGTATTTAATGTTTTCATTCTATAAACTTCACTGAAGAGAATCAATGATGACTTTGCATTGAAAGATCCAGTAAGGTTTATACAGAGAAACATTCCTTTAATGCACATTACAACATGATCATTTTTGATGAATAAAAAACTGAAAATTAGGCTCAGAGAAACCAAAAAAATCAAATTTAGTTTTATTCATTGAAAATGAATTTTACTGCAGTGAAAATGAGACACCTGAGATTTAAAATTGCTTCAGTGGAAATGAAAATTAAAAGTAATGAAGTCCACTGATATCAAATAATTACTTAGAACAAATTATTTATTTTTGCAATATTATGATTAATCTAACTTTTAATGAAGGAAAAAAATAACTAATTTTTTCATTGGAAACTTTGTACTGATTTTACTATAGATTTTTGTTTATAACTTCAGTTGCTGTGATTGTCCCCAGTTAGAAACTCATCTAAAATGATTTGTTTCACAATATACTTTAAGGATATATATATATATATATATATATATATAATAATTGGAGATATTAATTAAAAATGATATATACATATTCTTTGATGTTTCCACTTGATTATAGATTAGAAGGCATCTTAATACATCTCCCTGGTCCATTGTCAAAAAAGGAAAATTTTCTAAATTGTTTGCTAAGGTGGAAATGAGGAAGGGCTGTCATTGGATCATCTATTGACCTATCAGATAATTCATTAAAATGAAATTAATATGAAATGGAAATGCTCATTACAATTCAACAATCTACAGCATTTTACAAACAATTTGGAAGTTTTTGTTTCTTGTCTGTAATCATGGCATTTTTTTAAATAGGTATGTTCATACATGATATCAGAATATAATAAAGGTACCAATAATAAATAATAAATTTAAAACCCTAATCCTAACTAAAAGATCTTGGTGACAGTTTATAGACTGTCAAGGTGATGAGAATGTTTTGTTTATGTGCTATCAGGTTGGTGCAAAAATAATGTCGTTTTCTCACATATGTTAATATGTGAGAATTATTCTTGCACCAACCTAATAAAATCAGCACTCTTATTTATGTTGGTGCTACTGTCTCCATTATTTTTTCAGTTGAATTTGTCTAATGTTTTGTTCACATGCAGTATACTCATCTATTTTATTTGATAATTTATTTTGGTGTTATTTATGTTGTTATAGAAAAATATTTTCTTTGAATTTTGTATCCTACAGAAAGTTGGGAGTATCCCTGATTAATTAGTTCTGTATTTCCAAGCTGATTCAAGGGTGATTACTTAAATTTTTCAAACAGAATTTGACCTAATCCAATTGTTTTTTTATAAAAGTAAAAACATTCAATTTATTAATTTAATTTACAAGAAAAAAACTTGTTCTGTTATAATTCTCTGACATACAGTTTCTCAATTGAATTGCAATGAAGTGTAAATACTGTTGTTTTTTAAATTTAATTAAAAATAAAATGTTCTGTCAATTTAAAAAAGAAATCTTGTTGTCTCAGTATTTCCAAAAATAAAGGTTTTTAATTAAACCGTGATTAAGAGTAAATAGTGTTTTTGTTTTAAATGTACAAATTTAATTTAAAAAATCTTTTGTTCTATCATTTTAAGTGATGATAAAAATTGTTTTCTGGAACAATGACATCTTTTTTTCTGAAGTCCTGCAGTTTACCACTACATTTTAAAAAAAAAACCTTAAATTTAGGATCCATAGAATTTCCTGGAGACTCATTCAAATCAAATTCGTTGGTCCCAAGACTCACTAAATTAAAAAGCTACCAGCATCACTGCTTTGACAACTTTTACCTACTGGAAGAGTAATATAATAACTCTGAAATTAAGAATAATTAAAAAAAAAAAAGAAAAGCATTGGGTGCAATTTGATATTTTTTAATATCAAACTGGTAATAAAAATAAAAGCAATTTATTAAGCTCAAATTATTAATATCATTTAACTAAAAAAAGAAAAACAACAAAACAAATGGTTTGTCATTTTAAAAATAAAGTTATTCATTCTACTAAGTTTCATAAAATTGTATATAATATTAAAATAATAAATATTAAAAAATATTCTTAAACTATTGGTTATATAAAGTTTAATGTACTTTTAAACATAAATACCAATGTCTACATTATTTCACTGTTGCTGTTCATCATATTTTTTTGTGCATTTTTGTAAATAGGGGTTATGATTATAGTATACTTTTTATTAAACCCCTAACCCATGCATACATAAATGTCATTCATTTTCATTTTATGAAGTTTCAAGTAAAAAGTAAACATTACTTTTATGCAAGTACCTCCACTAATTTTTGATACCTAAGGTTTAAAATGAAATTTTAAATATGAAAAAGCATTCTTGAAACTTTCTTTTTAGCTTTAATTGAAAGCTAAATGATTAAATTCACTATTTCCAGTCAGCAAAATACTCTGGTGTATTTCAAATAGAAATGATATTGATTGAGTTCGAATTTTTTTGGTAGCTTTCAATTGAAAGGTTAATTCTCAGATTTAAATATATATATATATATCTTCAACAAACATAAGGTTAAAGCTAAATTACCTAAATAATAAAATATTAGACTGCTGAAGTATTTGTCACTTATTAAAAAGTACGAGGTTGGTTGGTTGTTTTGTTTTATGGCATATCAACCTCAGTTGGTCATTTAATGCCAACAAAATTTTTGAAATAGATTCATAGCGATAGTTTAGTAAAAAAGGTGTGTATGTATACATATATATTTGAACCATTTTTCAATTACTCATATTTTTGAGTACAATCCGACTTCTTTTAAGAAATTTACAATCTTGGATGGTTTTATTTTCATAGAAAGTTTTTTAAATTACTCACTAATATTTTTCTTCAAAAATGTATAGCTGGTAATATCTTTTTTTCCCAAAAATGTATTACTGGTAATAAATATTTTTCACAAAGTATTTCTGCTATTAAAACCTATTTTTACACTTACATATTGTTTTGACCCCAGTTTGGTGGCTAATTATTCACCCATAGTTGGGAACCTAACAGGGGCTATCACCCGAGGTCAGGGTTGACCTGGGAACACCAGCAATTAAGAGGTGGTTCCACATTCCTCAAAACCTCCTGATCAGAGGACTTGCTGTTGGATGTAGTTTACTGTCTTTTCAGGACATGGATGTAGTTTATCGTCATACCCAGGACAGAAAAAGTATGAGGTAAATAAGTTGCTTTAAACTTTAAAAAAATGAAACTAGAAAAAATTATGTCGCTTTTGTTCTTGTGTACGATAACTTCCCCTCACATTAGGTGTTGATATGTCAATCATCACCATTGTTAAGACATGCTTTCTCTTATTTTAAACTATATTTTTTTCAATGAAGTAAGTAATGTTTGTTTCCAAATCTACTAAATAAACGTTAAATTTTCCTCAAGTAAAGTATGAAAAACGTGTAATTGATTTTTATAGGAAATTTAAACGAAGAATTTAATTGTTGTTTATAATTTCCCAAAAATGGCGGTCATATTGATTTTTGGTAATTTCACTGACTTAAAGAGAAAGCAAGATTTTCGGACATATTGGGATGGATTAAAAAAAATGTAGAAAGATAATAAAAAAATACTTTGGTTTTTCCTAGGTACCTCCACTAACTCAGAATAAATTTTTGATACCTAAGGCTTAAAATGAATTTTAAAAAAAAGTAAAAGCATTCTTGAAGATTTCATTTTAGCTTTAATCAAAAGATAAAGGATTAAATTTACTGTTTCCAGTAAGTAAAAATAGCAATTATATAGGTCAGAACCTTAACTTTTTGGGCTGATTTCAGAAAATCTTCTTACAAGCAACCATTTTCTTAATTGTAAGGAATTTGTAAAAACAAAACTAAATTATCAGTTTTAAAAATCTTTCAAAAATAAAAAATCTGAAATTGGAAATAAACATTACTTAATTATTATCTGTTATCAGTTTAATAACTGAGAATGAAATTAAAGAATTGCCTGCAGCTTGACCTTTATATGTCAAGGAGTTTTCCCTAAGGGGGACAAACCTTGAAACATATGACCTTTTAACCATAATATCACTTATGATACACCATACTAAAAAAAAAAAATAACATTTTAATCCACAAAAAAATAAATTTTCTTTAAATATAGTATAAAGTTTTGGGAATATGATTTGTATTAAGCTTTTAATTTTCACTTAGTAAATATAGTCTTCAATTAACAACTTAATAACCATTGCTAGGAAATTTGTCCGATTTTCCCACATCAAAGGGTTGAGATCAAAAAATTGCGACAAAGCGCAAATAAAAACAGCAAGATTAGAGCGGACAAACTCTCTCTTTTAGGTGGATGAATAAAGAAAAACTCCTGCTTGGTGTGTAACAATAAAAGAAGAAAGTGTTTATTTACATATACAAAAAAAAAAAAAAGGAGAGAAAGAAAAATCCATTTAGGGAAGAGGAAAATGTTCATAACAGAAAAAAGGCTTGATCAAAATATTTTTCTGAGCGCCTAAAAGTTCTTTAAGTGAGTAGAAGTTTGTCAATGGTTAGAAACACTCACAGTTTTCTTCAAATTTCCTGCAGAGTAGGAAAATGTTGGTAGATATAGGAATTTTTCAGATGAGTCAGTTTGTAGGTCAATGAGAAAGTCTTGTAGGTGAAAGAAAGGCAGCTTTCAACTGGTCTTTAATTGTGGACCGACTTTCATTTTCGACAGCCCTTTAGTAGGTAGTTCTTCTTTGGTTGAAAGTGGTTCAGAAGTTGACTGGTGCTCTTTATCACCAACCTTTCAGATGGGAGGCCAATGTTCTCACTGCCAAATAGGCATAGATTCTCCAGTCTCAATTTGTTTACTCATAATTATTCAAAATAATTTTTTACAAAAAGCATATTGGGTTCAGTTAGATATTTTTAATATCTGGTTTGAAGATAAAAAAAAAAGAAGCAATCTATTAAACTCAAAATTATCAAGTATCATTTAGATAAGAAAAACCATATCTACAGAAATATTAATTGTACATTTTTTCCAACCATTTCATTACTTTCAAAACCGGTTCCCAAAGCAAATTATTCTTATCAGAGATGAAAATGAGTTTTCTGACCAATGGAGGGGCCAGAAAATTTGTATAACAATTTTCGAGGGAAAAGTCCCTGATCCTTCTGATACTTGATAATTTTGAGTTTAATAGACTGCTTTTTTTTTTTTTTAAAAATATTTTAAACAAATTGAGACTGCAATACAATGTTGTGATATACTGTGTGCATTCATACTATTTTTGAGCAAGGGACAAATTCTTCTTTTACACCATTATTCCTTTGTTCTGTTCAGCAGAAAGTACATGCCCTAGAAGTCAATTTCTTTAAAAATAGGAAGTTTTATTGATTAGAAAATCCTGTCGAGCTTGAAAAAGAAACATCAAGTCCACCACCAACTTAATCCTGTTTGTTTTTCTATGAATAAGTTTTTACTACTTTCTAACACATTCAAAATTTATGTTAAAAATCTTGTTTTATTATCGACATTTCTATTAATAGAAATGGTAATGGCTTTTTCATGTTGCTGTTTCCAGTGAAAAAAATATTAATTTGAAAATTCTTCCAAAAATCAAATAATTGTCAGACTTTAATGAAACTTTCAGGACTTATTCACAAATGAATAACTTTATTTTTGAAATTATTATTTTTAGAAAATATTGGTAAAAATACTTTTTTTAACATCTGTTAACACCCACCCCCTTAAATTATTTCATAAAATTTTCTAGAGTTTAAAATCGCCAATGAATGGTTTTATATTATTTAAAAGCAAGACACCTTAAAGAATGTAAGTCACCAAGTTTTTATCCTAACTACTACCAACTTTTTTAAAATCTGCTCCAAATCAGTTATATTTTCATCTTTTAGAAATCTTAATATCCCACAAAAAATAATTTTTCTCATTTATGGTTAATATGAACATAAATAAAAATAAGTAATTTTACAGCAATTATTGATATTTCTTTCAGTTTTTAGCACTTAACATGTTTTTTTTTGTATTTTACAAGGTAGAGAAAGACCAACTTACCTTACTGCTTACCTAAATAATTAGCCAGGAGGTAAACCACATTCACACTTCTGATTGATTGATGGATAACACACTGAAATTGATCAAGTAAACTTGTTCAAATTGAGATTTTGGAGAAATTCAAGTTGAAAAATGGTTTTTGAGGTTTGGCAGGATTCTAAAATCAAGAGACATAGGCTGTGTGAGTGAGTGAAACCAAGGAAGTTTATATATCTTCTATTCAACTCAAGTGTGCAGAGCTGAAGCAAAAGTCTAACAGGTTTTAAATAATAGTTAGAAAACCAGATGCTGAAACTTTTTTGACACATCTGGAAACTGTAACACGATTTCCTCAAACTGGATGAATTATGTAAAATTGCCAGTTTGTCAAACTAAGAGGGAAACCAGATGGCATAAGTTTTTTTTTTCTGTCAATAAATATTTTAATGGTATTTGTTTTCACACTTCCCATTTTTAATATATTGTCTGTACTTTTTAATTTGAAGAGGTATTCTATGAATTTTCTTAATGTCATTTCAGTAAAAAAAATATATGCAATATCAAGTGTAAACATCCAGAATATTTGTCACATTTATTTATGATAGAATTATAATTTCTTGGTGTGAATTAATGTAAATAAATTTAAAATTAACATTATTTGGGGTGCCAGGGTGAATTAAAAGATCCCAAACTCCAATATCAGCCTAATTTCATTAATGTTTTTAAATATGCTTAAAAAGTATGTTTTTATCTTTGAAACTATTAGATTTTTTAATTCTTAGAAATCCTTAAAACATTTCCTTTTCTTTTAATAATTGACAGTGAATATAAATTACTATGACGCTCTTCTTCCTTCATAGGTTCATAGCAGTTAACTAAGAAAATAACTGGTGGAGTGGGTTATTGCACCAAAGCCTATGGAGTCACTCTGCCACTTTTGTTTAAGCAAAATTGAAATATACATGAGTGAGGAAGAGCTGAATATGTATGGAGAGGACAAGTTTGAAATTTTAATTTCCCATTATAGACATGAGCAAATCCACAAATGTGTTAAGGATGGAGAGGATTGTCAGATAAGTATGCAGCCTCTCATCAATGCTGTTCAGTCTTGACTGGAGTGAGACATGCTGAAGAAAGTTGTTGAAGCACAGCACTACCTAAGAGTCCATATGTGGAAACTTCAGGCATTGGTGACAAAATATCACCTAAATAGCTTCCTGTATATACAGCTAGCTGTGAACAAGGATTCTATGCTCAGAACCTCATTCTCACTGCTTACTGGAAAAGGCTGTCATTGGAACAAGAGCAGCTTCTTAGGCCAGAGTTCCCTTTTGAAGAGGCACTGGCCAAATGGAAAAAGTCAAGCAGAGAAAGCTGTACATCATGGATTTATAAGTAATCATTGGCAAATGCTACTCACATTCATCTCTTCATAATATACTACACACACAGCTGCATCATTTGATCTTTCTCAACATAATTTCCACTGTTTTCATTAAGTTTCATTGTTATTGTGTTAAATATTTCATAAGGATTGACTTGATTAATTTTCTCATCAATTAAAATCAAATTTGCTTTATTTTCAGACTAAAAGATCTTGGTAACAATTAATAGATTGTCAAGGTGATGAGAATGTTTTGTTTATGTGCTAAAATCAGCACTCTTATTATTTTGATATTACTGTCTCCATTATTTTTACAGTTGAATTTGTGTAATATTTTGTTCACATGAAGTATACTCACCTATTTTATTTGATATTTTGGTGTTATGCTGTTATAGAAAAATATTTTCTTTCAGTTTTGTATCCTACAGAAAGCTGGGAGTATCCCTGATTAATTTAGTCCTTATTTCGAAGCTGATTCAAGGGAGATCATTTAAATTTTTCAAACAAAAATTGAACTAATCCAATTTTTTTTTTATAAAAGTAAACACATCCAATTTATTAAATTAATTTACAAGAAAACTTATTCTGTTATAGTGGAACACACCTATTCTCTAGTTAATAGAATCTCCAACCTATAATAAGTAGGATTAGTAAGAGTAACAAGTCAGTCGCTCAGCTAGTTGGTCAGTCAGTTGATGCCGGACGACCATTAGTCGAATACTAAAGTATCAGTGACCACAACTATTAGGTTGGTGCAAAAATAATGACGTAATAATGTCATTTTTTGACGTATTTTTTAACGTCAAAAAACGACATTATTACGTCATTATTTTTGCACCAACCTAATAGATTTCTCTGCGTCATTACCTATTATATCAAGTTCCTAACGTTTTGTATGTCGAACCTATTTTAAGACCGACTTAGTACAAATACAAGCCTCCACTGTGAAACCACTCCATAACACACTTGGCGTCGAGGTATTCGGATTCATACGGTGGAAGAGAAAAAAAAAATTCATACTCCATAACACACTTGGCATACGAGGTATTCGGATTCATATGGTGGAAGAGAAAAAAAAAATTCACACTCCATAACAAATTTGGCCACGAGAATTCGTACTCATATGGAGGAAAAAAAAAAAAAAAAAAAATTCACCCGCCATAACAAATTTGACAAAGGGATTTGGATTCATACGGTGGAAGAGGAAAAAAAAAAAAATTTGTTCACCACAGTATAATTTGGCGAAAGTATTTGGATTCATATGGTAAAAGAAAAAAAAAATTTGCTTGTCACAATTATTTCGGCGACAAAATCTCGGATTCACATTTAAAAAAAAAAAAAAAAAAAAACTTGGCAAAGTTTTTCGAAAAACAAAACGTCAACTTAGTGATGAAAAAAATCAGTCGTATTCTCAACTAAGAAAAAAATTTTTTTTTCTCTCGATAAGACAGTTTGCTCAAATAGGTCACGAATTGCAAATTCGTAGGACAACCCTTTACAATTTTAAAGCATCGTGTAAACTTTTGTGAGGATGGAGGAATGCAAAAATATATTCCAGGAATTTTTTAAGTTCCAGACGGAACAACAGATGACAATATTAGAGCAACAGAAGACATTCCAGATGCAACTACGGGAGGAAACTTTTAATAGACAAATGCAGTTTCAACAAGAAATGGAACAGATGCATAAGGAGTTTCAAAACAAAATTCTGGAAATAACTGAGAAGCGGAAAGAGAAAAATCTACAAAATGATTCTTTCCCAGAGAATACAATATGGAATTCAATTGAAATATTCACGTACAGTCCAGATGAAGAGATAACTTTTGAGGAGTATAATAAAAAATATACGGACGTGTTTAACGAGGACTGCCATTTGTGGTCTGAAGGAAAGAAGGTTAGGCTTCTTTTAAGCAAGTTAGGAACTGCTGAGCATAACAAATTGGTAAACTACATTTTACTGAAAAAAACTAGTGACTTGACATTTACCAAGGTGGTAAATATATAAAGTGAATTATTTAGTAAAAAGACATCTGTTTCACAAGAGGTGGAAATGTTTGAATCTGATGAAAGATGACGAACAAGACTATATAACGTACGCAGCCAATGTGAATAAGCATTGTGAAGAATTCAAGCTAGCAGAGTTAAGCACTGACAATTTTAAGTGCTTAGTGTTTGTTCAAGGGCTGGTATCGGAAAGAGACGCAGAGTTGAGAAAATTAGTGCTGTCAAAATTAGAAAACAAACCAAGGATTTCGATACAGAAGTTGGCAGAAGACTGCACAAGATATGTTAGCGTAAAGAAAGACTCAAAAAAGATAGAACAGTCTGGCGTTTCGCATGTAAGGAAAATACGCTACAAAAAAGAAAGTCAGTCTACCAAAAAGAATTCTAAAATTGCGGATTATCAAACAAAAAGTGAAATACCAGAGAAAAATAAACAAAAACTCCTGAAGCCATGTTTTGTTTGTGGTAAACTTCACTGGTACAGATAATGCAATTTTAGGAATAAAAAATGTTTCAACTGTAAAAGAGAGGGTCATAAAAGCTTGCACTGCAGGTCAAAAAATAAAGACAATAAAATAAGAAAATTAAAGTTCGACGAGGTGAACGATGGAATAACCAGAAAATTTGTTACCATCGAAATAAGTAATAAAAAAATAAAAATGCAACTCGACACTGGTTCTGACCTATCTATCATAAATTTGCATATGTGGAAGAAGTTGGGGAAACCAACTTTAATGAAGTCAAATAAAATCGCGAGGTTAGTGATGGGAGAAAAAATACAATTTATTGGAGAATTTGTTACAAACGTCACGTTAAATAAAAAAATGCGAAAAGCTAAACTATTTGTCATAGAAAATACCACGAACTTACTTGGTACGAATTGGATAACAGAATTTCAATTATGGGATCTACCAATAAATTCTTTCTGTTACAAGGTTGAAAGTTTAAACTCAGAAGCCCCAAAATTAGTAAGGAAACTTAAGGAAACATTTCCTATTTTTTTTTCTCCAGGTTTGGGAACGTGTACCAAGATGGAGGCAAAATTCCAGCCAAAAGAAAACACTCAGGCGGTATTCAAAAAGAAAAGGAATGTGCTGTTTGCTTCAATTGAACAGATAAAGAATTCGACAGATTAGAGAAAACCGGTGTATTTTAAAAAGTTGAATGGGTAACACTGACGATATACGTGAAAAAAAAACTTCAGAAAGTAAAGATGAAGGAGACACCGAGGAAAACTGGGGAGCGAGTTACCTGCAGCCAAGGACATGCAGTATTATTAAATGATTTAAGTCAACTGAAGTCACCACTGAAAACGTTAAGAAGCATAAAATCAACAGAAGTAAAGCTAGAGGCTGAACAAATAGAACCACAAGAAGAACCTACAGAAACTGCAACACCATCCTTAAGAAGCTCAAAGCGGATGGTTGTTTCTGGTAACACTATGGATGTATCAAAAAATAGAAAAGCGGATTGGTGAAAGGTGAAAAATTCACGTGCAGTAACCAGATCAGACAACATTTTTCAGATGCGGTTGACAGCGGTCCCATGGAAGAAATGCCGATGGAGGTGATTTTCAATATGTTTGATCTAACAATGCCTGCAATAATTCTACCTGAGGTATGCTGATCCAGAAGAAAAAAGAAAGGCAACTGATCATTTAAAAGTGGATCAAAAAACGTAGGAGATATGCTACAATGTTGCTAAAAAAAAAAAATGAATTTTTTTTTTGTTGCTTTTTCTTCATATTTCCTGTAAAAAATGAAAAATAAATAAAGACAACTGTTTACTCCTACAGAGTAAAGTTTTAGGTGGGGATGTTATAGTGGAATACACTTATTAATAGACTCTCCCACCTATAAAAAGTAGGAGTAGTAAGTGTAACAAGTCAGTCGCTCAGCGAGTCGGTCAGTCAGTCGATGCCGGATGACTGTTAGTCGGATACTAAAGTATCAGCGACCGCAACTAGATTTCTCTGCATCATTACCTATTATATCAAGTTCCTAATGTTTTGTATGTTGAACCTATTTTAGGACCGACTTAGTACAAATACAAGCCTCCACTGTGAAACCACTCCATAACAAATTCTTAATATATATATATATATATACTGTTTTTTTTAAATTTATTAAATTAAAAATGAAAACATTCTTTCAATTTATAAAGGGAATCTTGTTCTGTCAGAATTCTCAAAAATAAAGGTTTTTAATTGAACTGTGATCAAGTGTAAATAATGTTCTTGTTTCAAGTAGACAAATTTAAAAAATCTTTTGTTCTATCAATTTAAGTGATGATAAAAACTGTTTTTTGAAACAATGGTAATTTTTTTCTGGAGCCATGCAGTTTAACACTACAATTTATTAAAAACTTAAATTTGGGACCCATAGAATTTCCCAAAGACCCATTCAAATGAAATCCATGGGTCCCAGGACACACTAAATTGAAAAACTATCAGCATCACTGCCTTGACTACTTTTCCCTACTGGAAGAGTAATAGGATAACTCTGAAATTCAGAATAATCAAAAAAACAAAAACACATTGGGACCAATTACATATTTTTTTAATATGAAACTAGTATGAAAATAAAAAAATAAAAGCAATTTATTAACCTCAAAAGTATCAAAATCATTTAACAAAAAAGAGAAAAACAGCAAAAAAAAATGTAATGTCATTCTAAAAATAATGTTATTCATTTGCTTAATTTCATAAAATTGTTTATAATAAAAATATTCCGAAACTATTGGTTAGATAAAGTTAAATATAATGTATATTTAAACATAAATATTGTAATAATGTATTTTATCAATCAATATATTTTATTTTATCAATGTCTAGATTATGTCAGTGCTAGTGTTCCTTATAGTTTTCTTTGTTTTACGTATTTTTAAAATAGGGGTTTAAATAAATGTCATTTATTTTCATTTCATGAAGTTTCAAGTAAACATTACTTTTATGTAAGTACCTCCACTAATTTTTGATACTTAAGGTTTAAAATGAAAAAGCTTTCTTTTTAGCTTTAATTGAAAGCTAAATGATTAAGTTCACTATTCTCAACCAGCAAAATACTCTAGTGTATTTTAAATAGAAATTATATTGAGGTTGAATTATTTTGGCAGCATTCAATTAAAAGGTTAATTCTCAGATTTAAAAATCTTCCAAAAATAAAATATACTTTTCTGAAACTTTATTTGAAGAATATTAGTTGATTTAAAGTTTAATTAATCTGATTAGAAAAAAATATTTAGTTAAAAGTTAAAAAGAAATGGATTTTTAAAACAAACTGTAGCAAAGATTACATACTTATGATCTTATCTCTCAAGTACTGAAAGGAAAGGTTTTGACATATTTCTACAGAGACTTTATCTATTAAAACATAGTTTAAGAAAATGATGACTGAGCCCCTTTTTTATATAATTTTTAAGTACTCAGTAATCTTGAACATGTTGGAAAATATTCTCCATAATCTAATTTAAAGAATGTTACATTTACATTTACTATAGTTAATGGGTTATGAATTCTGTCTACTTTATATTACATGATCATATTTGTGGAATTCAAACTGAAAATTATACTTGGAGAAAAAAAAAAAAAATTCAAATTTAACTTTATTCATTTAAAATGTATTTTACGACAATGAAAATGAGACTCCAGAGATTTAAAATTGCTTCAGTGGAAATAAAACTTAGAAGAAAGAAATTCCACAGATATCAGAGAATTACTGAGAAGAAAATATTAATTTCTACAATATTAATGTTAAAATACCTTTTAATGTAGGAAAAAAATAACTATTTTTTCGTTGCAAACTTTGTACTGAATTTACTACGGATTTTTGCATTTAACTTCAGTTGCTGTGATTGATCCAGTTAGAAACACATTCAAAATGTTTTCAGTTTCACAATATACTTTAAGAATATATATATATGTGTGTTTGTGTGTGTGTATATAATTAGAGATATTTATTCAAAATAGTACAGTGTAACCCGGATATAAGAGAGTTGTCGGGATCGAAGAAGAAGTCTCTTATATCCGGGTTTGGTCTATTTTGTTTAGGTAAGTATGGCTCTAATTTGGGACCAGAGAAAATCTCTCTTATATCCGGGTTACACTGTACATGCATATTCATTGTCTATTCTAATCCAAACTTTGCTGCAAGTTTCAAGTTTTTCTGCAATATACACATGATGCATATTCATAAATTTATTAATAAAATTTTCTAGGTTTATCTTGTTTTGTGTAGTTCTCTGATGAATTATTTGGTTGCATTTGTGTCACTAGTGTTCTCTCCAGTGTGTGTCAGCATGTGCTGCTTGAGAGCAGAATTAAGGGAACACTTATATCCACAGATTTCACAGAAGAATGGTTTCTCTCCAGTGTGTGTTAACATATGATTTTTGAGATTTCCATTATGGGAAAATTTCAATCCGCAGATTTCACAAGAGAAATGCTTCTCTCCAGTGTGTCTCGACATATGTTGTCTGAGAGCATAATTTTGGGAACACTTATATCCACAGATTTCACAGTGGAATGGTTTCTCTCCAGTGTGTGTTAACATATGTTTTTTGAGATTTCCATTCTTAGAACATTTCAATCCACAAATTTCACACAGGAAACGTGTCTCTCCAGTGTGTGTTAACTTGTGTCTTTTGAGATCAGAATTAAGGGAAAACTGATATCCACAAACTTCACAGCAGAATGGTTTCTCTCCAGTGTGTGTTAACATATGTGTTTTGAGTGCAGAATTAATGTAACACTGGTATCCACAGATTTCACAGTGGAATGGTTTCTCTCCAGTGTGTTTTAACATGTGTACTTTGAGAGCAGAATTTTGGGAACACTGGTATCCACAATCACAGTGGAATGGTTTCTCTCCAGTGTGTGTTAACATATGTCTTTTGAGATGTCCATTCAGAGAATATTTCAATCCACAGATTTGACAATGGAAACGTTTCTCTCCAGTGTGTGTTAACATGTGTCTTTTGAGATCAGAATTAAGGGAACACTGATATCCACAAACATCACAATGGAATGGTTTCTCTCCAGTGTGTGTCATCATATGTGTTTTGACATGTGATTTTCGGGAAAATTTACGTCCACAGATTTCACAGTGGAATGGTTTCTCACCAGTGTGTGTCATCATATGTGTTCTGAGAACAGAATTTTGGGAACATATATATCCACAGATTTCACAGTGGAAAGGTTTCTCTCCAGTGTGTGTTAGCATATGTTTTTTGAGATTTCCATTGGTAGAACATTTCAGTCCACAGATTTCACAGTGGAAAGGTTTCTCTCCAGTGTGTTTTAACATGTGTGTTTTGAGAGTAGAATTAAAGTAACACTGATAGCCACATATTTCACAGTGGAATGGCTTCTCTCCAATGTGTGTGAACATGTGCTTTTTGAGAGCAGAATTAAGGGAACACTTATATTCACAGATTTCACAGTGGAATGATTTCTCTCCAGTGTGTTTTAACATGTGTACTTTGAGAGCAAAATTAACAGAACACTTATATCCACAGACTTGACAATGGAATGGTTTCTCACCAGTGTGTGTCATCATATGTGTTTTGAGATGTGAATTATGGAAAAATTTACGTCCACAGACTTCACAGTGGAAACGTTTCTCTCCAGTGTGTGTTAACATATGACTTTTGAGAGTTGAATTTTTGGAAAACTGATATCCACAGATTTCACAGTGGAATGGTTTCTCTCCAGTGTGTGTGAACATATGGATTTTGAGAGTTGATTTAGTGGACAATCTTACTCCACAGATTTCACATTGAAAAGCTTTCTCGCTGATATGAATATTCATGTTCATTTTAATATTGAATTTCATTGAAAATCTAAGATCACAGATTATTTACAAAGTGGCTTATCTCCTATGCATGTTCTGTATCTTTTGTGTAGATGTAACTACCAATCCACAAATTTCACAGTGTGGGAATGCCTTCTTTCTCCTGAATACCCATTATGGTATCAGAAACTCTCAAAGATGGAAACTGAAAATAAAAAATATAATTGAGCACTGCAGTAAGAAAACTCCATTATATAGAGTTATCAAATAGGTTTACAAAAAATACATTTACAGATATTTTCTTAAAGCTACTCGCAAAATCATAAAAAAAATGCACAATTATACTATCTGTAGAAGAAAAAGAAATATGTCTAACCAATTAGAGTTTAAATCTGACTTATTTCCTGATTCGTTTGTATCAGTGGACATGGAAGTGTGGGTGTTGGAATGGGCAATGGAAGGGAAAAACAAAATCAGCAAGCTGAGTTCTAGACTAAAAAAGGAAAACTGAATTCAGAAGCATGTATGCTATTATGCCAGATACATGCTACACTCAAATTTTATACCTGACCATCAAGTGAATTCAGATCTCACAGTTGATTTAGGATTACTCATGGCCATTGGCCAGTGCAGAAGGATATGACCTCACACTGACATCCAGTACAACAGGCAAGTGAACATGAATGTTGTAGAGGCAGATATAAAAACAGCAGCTATTGAGATGATTTGGGTAATCTCATATAGAGCAGCGAGATAATATCATCTGTACAAGTCAGATTTTGGGTGTGGGCTGGAAACAAGACCTGCATACCATAGAGTGGCTGAGAGTAAGTTATGAAATATTGTCATGGATAAAAAATATAATTGATGAATATTCAAGTCTTTTATTATTTAATCAGAAACCCTGATTCAATATGCGCTAACCAATAATACATGAAGAAGAAAATCCAAGGGGAACCTCTCAAATATCTTTATATAAAGTTCAGTGTATATGTGTGTATTTGTGCATGTATGTTTCCAAGCAAATCCTCTGCTCCCACTGGTCCAATTTCAATGATTTATAGTGCATTCAAAAGCCTTAGAAAAGTTAGGTAAAGGGAAAAATTTTCGTCTAGCTCAGATTCGGGGTTGCCAGATTATGTGAGGTTAAAAATATTAATATATTATACTAGCCATTATCGTTGCTTTCATGGTTCAAGAAAAGTAACTCTTATTTTTCTTTTGTATCCAAAATCCAAAATTGCAATGCCTATTTTCTTAGAAATTAGCTTAAAGACACCCCTATCAAACTCCTGTGAAGGACTCTTGGTTTGGCCATCAACACTAGGGAGGAGTAGATGTGATAGGTATCAATAAACTGCAGAACTCAAAAGTGATCGTTGCATTTAAGTATGTAATTAATGTTTAAGCTTACCTTTTAAAAGTTCACTGACCTTTTATTATCAAATCTGGTGTTGGGTTGGTATCACTAAAATGGATGTTTCATTATTGTACTGAAAATAAGTGCTACTTCTAAAATTTGCTAAAAATCAGTAAATTATCTAATTAATGAACTGAATACTGAATTGGTTATTTTATTAGAAAAATTTAGAAATATTTTAATGGTGTCTGTTTCCACACTGGCCCTCTTTTGATATATCAACTGTATTGGGAAGGTGTTCTATGAATTTTATTAATGTTATTTCAGTAGAAAAAAAATTATGCGATATCAAGTGTGAAGATACAGAAAATTTGTCACAAATCTCAAAAAGAGTAATTTAGTAAAACTCAGAAATTAATTTTTCTATCAGTGCTTGCATAATTTAAGCAAACATGTCTTATTTTCAAATTGGACAGAAAAAATCTACATTTAATATTTTTTTAAATTTACTTTCAATTAAGTTAAGATATAAATGAAGCCATTTTCAATTTTGTTATTAAATTTCCTTTTTTAAATTCTAACAAATGTTAGATTGTTTTTAGTATGGATGTTCAAAAAGGAAATAATTCTGAATTACCACCCTTAACTATTTTTCCCTACTGAAAATGATTACTCTGAAAATCAGAATAATTAAATAAACAGAAACACTGGGTGCAATTAGATATTTTTTTAATATCAAACTGGTATGAAAATAAAAAATAAAACCAATTTATTATATTCAAAAGTATCAATATCATTTAACTAAAAAAGCAACAAAAAATGATTTGTCATTTTAAAAATAGTTCTTCATTCTACTAAGTTTCATAAAATCGTATATAATAAAAATATTCTCAAACTATTAGTTATATAAAGTTAAATATAATTTATTTTTAAACATAAATTAAATACCAATGTCTTAATTGTTGCTCTGCATGTATAGCATCTTTCTTTTTCTTTGCATTTGTATACTATAACCCTTATTTTAAAATAAGGGTTATAGTATACATTTTTTATAAACCCATTGAACACCATTTATAAATATACATCATTTACTTTCATTAGATATTAAATAAAATGTAATCACTTTTACCAAATAGAGAAAATTGATAATTTTACTAAATCACATCAAAACTGATCTGTAGTATAAATGCTGGATTTTTGTCAGAAAAAACAAGCTCTCCATGTTAAAAATATACTTTCTGCTATATTTTTAAATAAAAGTAACATTTAATTAATCTTGAAAACAGCTGATTTTTCTTAGTGTTTCAGGAAAGTATATTTTATTTTTGAAAGATCTTTTATGACAAAATTATGTGGTCTTAACAGATTTGTTAATAAAGACAAAACTGGTACATTTTAATGATAATCCGAAAAAATTATACAAATTCTCCTTTAAAATATAGAAGTGCAATGAGTTTCTCCATTTATTTTTAATACAGTTTTAATTTAATAATATCACTTGATCACTACAATACAGAATTTTAGAGGTTTATGAATTATTCCAATTAAAAGTAAAAAAAAAATAAGTTCTTGTAAAAATTTATTATTCATTCAACAAAAAATAAAGCCAAAATATGTCTTATCAAAACATAAAAAAACATGACTGTTTTTTCCTTGACAGACTCAAATTGACTAGTCATCAACAAGATGGATTTTTCATTATGGAAATGAAAGAAAAAACTGCTACACACAATCAGTGAGTTATCTGATTCAAACAGAATTTTTAGTATTTATTCAGAATTGTACAATAGGTTATTTTATTAGAAAACTTTATAGAAATAAATTATGGTCTCTGTTTTCCCTCTTTGATATCGTGTACATACTTTTTAACTTGGGGCAGTATTCATCAATTTTTTTTTAACAAAAAACACGCTCAAAATTTTATTTCAGTAAAATCAAAATTATGCAATACAAATGTAAAGATAAACAAAATTTATCTTGAATATCACAAAAATAATTCAATTAAAAATAAAAGAATTGTTCTAACAGTCTAACACATTTTTCTTAGTGATTTCATGAAGTGCGTGGAGTAACATATTTTAAAAATATATTTTTTCACCAAGATTTTCTAAAAAAATATAAAAATATTTAAAAAATAATTTCATTCACTTGTGAATAAAACAGAAAATCAAAAAACAAGATTTTTAACCAAAATTTCAAGTGTTAGAAAAGATTAAAAATAAAAAATAAAATGAATAAAAGCAATACTTCGGTTTTTCATCTTAATAAAAAAACATTTTGATGATAAAACTTTGTTTTTATTAAATTTGAAACATTTCTTTCATCATTTTATGCAGTTTTCGAATCACTTCTTGTATAAATATTTTTTTATTTGAAGTTAAATGTTTTAAAAATGCCCTAAATATTTATTGTAGGTACCTCCATGAGATCGCTAAAAAAGAACATAGCATGATAAAAAAGATGCCAAACTTGATGAAAACAAAATGTTATTGTCTAAATGTTCATATTTTATTAATAGGAAAGATTAAAGTATTTTGGGGGTATTTTTATTACATTTTTTAATCATTCCTCTAGCACGTTCAAAATTTTTGTAAAGAAAATCTTTTTTTTTAGTCAGCAAAATTGACATAATTGATCATGGTATTCATTTTTTGCCATTTTATAAAAAAAAAAATATTAAAATCTCACTTTGAAATTCTTTTAAAAATCAATTATCATTTTTTCAAAACTTATCTTAAGAAAATCAGAAATTATAATGTTTATTTAAAATATTTTGAACCAAGGTTAACTTAGCATCTGTGCCGAAAAGATGTAATTTGAAAATAAAACAAAGCAGGTCATAACCTTTCGCGTCACTTGACAGGTGTTGAATGATGTATTGATGGATTACGTGATCATAATTTGTTCTATGGAAGGTGAGAATTGAAGTTATTTAGATTTAAGTGAACAAATTATTTACCTCGTTATTTTTAAGGAAAACTTTCAACGCTCTAATTTTTTTTTTGTATTTATGTTTACAATCATTTATGGAAAATATATTATAAAAAATTAAAATAAGACTGTTAAGAGTGAGTTTAGATTTCATAAGAAAGGTATCTAGTTAATTTAAAGGTACTTTTCTTATGAAATTTTATCAGAAGTGTACACAAAATATTATAATTTTATGTACATTTATTATATTTTATTGTGTTATTTATATTTCCATTCATTTTATTATTAATTTTGATATTTCATTTATGGAAAAATGTCATAACTGAGATTAATATAAAAATAAAATCATATAAATTTCATAAGATGATATTAATCCTTGTAGGTACCCTTCTCAGTTGAAATTGAAAAATCAAATTAACTTCTCCACATGTGTTTTTCAAAAATAAAGGCCCGAACAGCAGAGAACAATGCTTAACTCAAATAACACAACTTTATGGAATTTTTGCTGGTCTTCCATACTTTTTAATTACAGCCATATTATTTTTGTATTTAGCTTTCATCTTTACATTTACGATCCTTTATGGAAAATATATTATAAAGAAATTAAAATAGGACTGTTAAGAGTGAGATTAAATTTTATATTTCATAAGAAAGATAGCTAATTAATTTATAGGTACCTTTCTTATGAAATTTTATCAAAAGTGTACATAAAATACTATAATTTTATGTACATTTATTACATTTTACTGTGTTATTTGTATTTCCATTGATTTTATTATTAATTTTGATATTTCATTTATGGAAAAATGTCATAACTGAGATTAATATAAAAATAAGATCATATAAATTTCATAAGATGATACTGATACGTGTAGGTACCCTTCTCAGTTGAAATTAAAAAATCAAATTAACTTCACACGTGTTTTGCAAAAGTAAAGGCCTTAACAGCGGAGAACAATGCTTAACTCAAATAACGCAACTTAATTGTATTCTGGCTGGTCTTCCATACTTTATAATTACAGCCCGATTATAAACACAAAATTACATTTCTTAATTACTTAATCTTCTGATTAGTCAAAATGATACTATTTACAATGTGCTAAAAAAAGATCTATCTCATAAGGACACTAATTTTATATTTTAACAACTTAATGTAAAAATCTATTAAAAATAAAAAATAATTGTATTAAAAATTCATTTTTCATCGAAAAAATTTTTTGCTTTCAAAAAATATTGTCCATATTCATAAAAACAACTAAAAGCATTTGAAATTAAATATTTTTTTTTATTGAGTTTTGTATGTTACAATTCAGAGCTGATTTTCAGGTAGGAGGGATCCAATTAAAAACAAAAAAAAAACATAATTTGCATTCCTCAAAGCCTTGTGCTTTTAACTATTGTAATTGCTAAACTAGACTCGACTGAAATTCTAGTGTTTTCATAAAACTAGTTATGGGTGGGGGTAATAGGTATAAAAAGATTTTCTGCCATGACTTTAAAAAAAACAAAAAAAAACATATTTATAATTTCGATCATCTGTGAATAGTTTCTGAAAGTTTCATTAACATCCGACAATTATTTTTATTTTTGCAAGATTTTCCAAATTAATGTCATCCAAAAAAAAAAAAAAAAAAAAAAAAAAAAAAACGTGCTGAAAATTCTATGTTATTTTACTAGTTCCAGTGATAGAAAGAGAAACAAATTTTTTTAATCAAAATTTATAATATTCTAAAAAGAAGGAAAAATTTTAAAAAATAATTTAAAAAAAAAACTTTGGTATTTCCTTTTTATAATAACATTAACATTTAGACGATAAAATTTTGTTTCCGTCAAGTTTGACGTTTTTTTTCATCAAGCTATGCTCTCTTTTTTTAGCGATCTCATGGAGGTCTGGTAGAGAGAAACTAATTTTTCTTTTAATTCATATTTGTATTATTGTTTCAAATAAAGCCGAAATGTAAGCGAATTTCTTTCAAAGAAGACATTTAAATGAATTAAAATGTGTTTTTATTCATGGCTTTTATGAAGTCTTTTAGTCGATTCGTCTAACTTACCTTTTTAGGGCGAATCTCTAACAAAATTTCATAGAAAAACAAACAGGATTAAGTTGCTGTTGATGGTGGACTTGATGTTTCTTTTTCAAGCTCGACAAGATTTTCTAATCAATAAAACTTACTAATAAATTACTAATAAATTGCAATTAAAAAGATTCATTATTTGAAAATAGATGGCATGTAGTTTCTGCTGAACAAAAACAAAGGAATAACAGGAAACGGTGTAAAACAAAAATTTGTCACCTGCTCAAAAATAGTACGGATGCACACAATATGTCACAAAATTACAGTCTCAATTTGTTTTTTTTTTTACTCATATTTATTCAGAATAATTAAAAAAAAAAGAACATATTGGGTTCAATTAGATATTTTTAATATCAATCTGGTTTGAAGATAAAAAATAAAAGCAATTTATTAAACTCAAAATTATCAAGTATCATATTTTAAGAAAAGCCATATCTACAGAAATTAAGTCTTTTAGTTTTAAAGAGTACATTTTTTGGCTGTCAATTCTGAAAGAAATTTACGTGTTTCATTAAATTATACAAGCAACAATACAATTGATAGAAAAATATTTTTTATTCATTTTATTGAACTAATTTTGATTAAGATTACGGACGGATTTTGGAAACAAACATTACATTACTTAATTCAGTTGTGTAGCAGAAAAACTTAAGTTGGAAATAATAGAAGCATGTCTACAGTGGTTGGTTATTATTTTAGGTGTTAGTTGATGTTTATGTCAATGTATCGACAACTAATGTTAGAGCAATTTATTGGACGGAAGGATGAAAGTAACAGTATTTTCGAACTTTAAACGAACCAGCTTATTTAACTAGTACTCAGATAAAGTAACTAATTTTTAATAGTTACTTTATATCTAATTAAATTATTTACTTTCAAAAGTCTAATATCTTATTGATGTTTTTAGGAATATTTTTAACGAAGATATGTCCATAGCCTGCAATGTTTCCGTTCCTAAAATTTAGGAAAAATAACAATTGCAGTATAAAAAAAAGAAAAAAAAAAGAAAAAGAAAAAGAAAAGAAGATTAAAAATTTTGAAAATGCGACGATGATGGTCAGTCAGTCAGAGAATTGACACAAACCAAAACATCAGGAGAAACAACTCTTAAAACACGGGACATTATTGCTGAATTGTGCCTCCGTAGTTTTGCCGGAAACGTTTGTAATACATTTTTTGGCATATTAAAAAATTATTTTAAAAATACAAACGCTTCGCAGATTCTAATAAGCTTTCAAATTTATGATCTGTGAAGCTAGATTTTCTAATAAAAACATTTCCAAAGTTATTCAAACTTAATTTTCAAATATTTAATAACTTTATCACATTTTGTATTTAAAATTCACTAAATTGGAAATAAGAAAACAATTCTTGTAAAAACTCATTTTTCATCGAAAAAATATTTTGGCTTTAGACAAAAATGTCCTTAATATATACTATTCATAAAAGCTATTTAAAATCTTCTTTTTTTTAAAAAAAAATTAAATGATGTCTTTATCTTATTGGGGTTTGAATTTTGGGTAATATTGAAATTTACTAAAAAAAAAAAAAAAAAAAATGGATGATTTACAAATTTTACATTCTTCAACGTCTTCTACTTTTAACTAATATAATCATAGAATTACACAGAAGTTGAATTCTTGAGTTTTCATAAAATTAAGTAAGGCGGAGAGTAACAGATGTAAAAAAAAAAAAAACTTTTTTACCATCACTTTTTAAAAATCAATCATTTTCAAAATAATTTAATTCATTTGTGAATAAATTCTGAAAGTTTCTATAAAATCCGACAATTATTTTATTTTTGCAAGAATTTCCAAATTAATGTGTTTTTCAACGGAAAAAGCGATTAAAAAAAAAAAAAAAAACTAATGGTAAATATTAAGTTATCACTGTCGAAAAAGTGGAGGGACATTTTTATAATTTGCTTTTAACGAATAAAAAAATATACATTCAATGTTTAAATAAAGTATTTTTTTTTATGTCAGCAAAGAAGTGTTGCTGAAATTTCAACTTGTCGGAGTTAGCTCCTCCTCACTCCTTAACCCTTCACCAGGGGTCTCTCTCCCCTGGCTATAAATACTGGCTGACCCTTCGCCTCGCTCTCTTTTTTCCTCAGGCCTTCGGCCTTATACCACCTCGCAGGTGTGAGCTCTCACCAATACAGCGTTTCCCAAATTCTGGGAACATGCTAAGAACAATACACGTACGTACGAACACTCACGACAACACACACATATAATATTCACCACACGCACTCAATGTAACTGTCCATGTGCTTGTAACTTGTATAAACAAATATATGTAACATTAACTAACAAGTTAATGTTACACATATTTGTTTATGTTACATATATTTGTTTATATATATATATATATATATATATATATATATATATATATATATATATATATTTGAAATTTTTTACTCATTCTTAGCATGTCCAAAATTTTAGTTACAAATCTTGTTTACGAAATAACGAAAAAAAAACTTGATATAAGCCATTTTTAAAAATTTTTTAAAAATAAGTTAAATTCTTCGTTTAAAAATTAATTATACGTATTTCAATATTTAACTTGCTTACATGTTTTGTTAGTACAAATTCAGCGATTGGTCAATTTTTAACCAATCAAATATATTAGTGCTAAATCAACTTTTCCCGCGATTTCGCATTGAGCCTACCAGTAGCTTTAAAAGAAGCAATTTTTCCAGAAGCTGCATGTAGAGTCCTGCAAATATCGCCTGTCAATACAAACCTATTTTTTTACTCATAACATTTCAAACGCACACACAGATACAGATTTTTGTAATACATATATACATACCTGTCTGTGACTCAGCCAAGTTCATTGAACCAGGACTCTGTTGATTTTTCTAACACAACACACTTCCTCATAAATTGTATTCTTGTGTTACCTATTCTAACAGCAGACTCTATTTAACATAGAATCCTGAACATTCTCTCTCAGCGAAACCGCGGGAAAAGTTGATTTAGCACTAAAACATGTGATTGGTTAAAAATTAACCAATCACTAAATTTGTGCTAACGAAACAAGTAAGCAAGTTCAAGACCGAAAAATTCAAAGCGACGACTGCAATTCCTAAATTGTCCTATAGAAAGGCAGTATTGATTTATTAACCAATCGCAGACGAATAAACTGTTGGCGTGGAAAAACATAGCAGTCGCTATAATATCGCCAAAATGTTTATGTTATTATTAAGAGGAATAGATAAAGTATTTAAAGCCTATTTATTTTCCTTTCTAACAGGTTGGAAATTTGGGCTAAAAATCTTTTCTTTTTTTTTTTTTTTTTTTGTCACAGAGCTGGTGATGGATATTTTTGCGCCGTCGTTACCGGTGAAAAACTCATTAATTTGAAAATTCTTGCAAAAATCAAATAATTATCAGTTTTTAATGAAACTTTCAGGACTTACATATAAATGAATGAATTTATTTTTGAAATTATCACTTTTGGAAAATATTGGTAAAAATATTTTACATCTCTTAACCTCCCCGCCTATTTCCATAAGAATTTAAAATCGCCACCGAATGGTTTCTAGCACTTTCGCCCTAGCCCCTCAACATCCGACGTCTTACTCTCTGGGTTGAGGTGTCTACTCGGTCCTAACTGAACTTAAGGTAGTGGCCATAGGTCCCCTGAGCATCCGCAGATTATTCGACCGGTCTGCTGTTTTAATCCTGTTTCTGCCCACGTTGTGTTTTGTTTTTTTTATCCAGAAAGCAGAAGTCCGTCCATTCAAGGTCGACTGAAGAGATAGACACGGCTGTGGAGTCTGCGCTAAGGAATTTAGAATGCAGAAAAAAAAAAAAAAATTAAAATCTGCAGAAAGCCGGACAAACAACAATTCAATGGTTGAATTGTTAATGTCTTTTATATATCAGAAAAGAATAGTAGAGAAAAGAAACGGGTTACAGAAAAGAAAGGTATTTAAAGTAAAAACTCATACACTGGATTCTAGACACACAGAGAGAGAGAGAGAGAGAGAGTTTGTGTGTATGGGATTAACATGTTAAATCGTCTCAAAACGATATATGACTCTTGCGATGGAGGGATGAAGATTTCTGTGCGGGGCTTAAAGTTATAATGGCGTTCCTCCTTCCAACGCTTGCCCGGCCCAATTCTCTCTTCAAGAATTTTCTCCAGTCTGCCTTTTTCAGCATAACTACGCGTTTATATAGAAAAACCCGGCTGGTTATAACTGACCCTCGGCCCTAATACTTCGCACGCGATTATCACGGGGTTCTGGCTGCTTCAACCAAAATCATGTGAATTCCAAAGTTCCTTCAAGCTTACTCAGCTCTTTTTCAATTTTTAATCGATATAGATTATTTCGACCATTCCCATTGTCTCCTGATTACCCAGATTCAATGGGTACAACTTTTGCCCTAGATCAGAATTCCTCATTAGTAAACAAAGTGCTCTGATTTAATTTCGCTATTCAAATCTACTCCAATTTCAATAACAAAAATATACGTGTGTATGTGTGTGTGTGTTTCCCAGACTCTCTCTCTCTGTCACAATATTAGTTAAAAACAGGACACCTTAGGGTGTAAATCATCAATTTTTTTACTTAACTACTAACTTTTATAAAATCTGTTTCAAATCGTTTTTAACTTTCCTCCATTTTTATCTTTTAGAAATATTAATATCACACGAGAAATAACCTTTTCTCTTTCTTAGTTACTATGAACATAAATAAAAAGAACTAATTTTTACAGCAATTATTGATGATATCGCTTTCAGCTTTTAACACTTTTAACACCTAAAATTTTCCGTGTGCAAATATAGTATTGTTGTTTTTTTTGTATTTTACAAGCTAGAGAAAGATCAACTATAACCTACTGCTTATCTAAATATTTAGCCAGGATGTAAACCGCATTCACACTTCTGATTGTGTAAAAAGAATTGATGGATAACATTGAACTTGAAATGTAAATTTGTTGCGATTGGGATTTTGGAGAAATTCAAGATGAATAATGGTTTTTGAGGAAAGTATACATATCTATTCAACTGAAGTGAGCAGAGATGAAGCAAAAATGTAATAGGCTTTAAATTAAAATTAGAAAACCAGATGCTGTAACTTGTCTGGACACATTTGGAAACTGCAACACGATTTTCTCAGATTAGATAAATGAATTATGTAAAATTGTCATTATGTCAAACTAAGTGGGGAAACCAAATGACGTAAGGTTCTTTTTTCTGCAAATAAATAAAGAATTAGAAATTATGTTGGGAGATATGACAACTTAATGAGAGAAAATGAATAATCAGTCAACGTCAAAATGGTGACATTATTTATAGGCATTCTTTGAAAAGCGATCTCGTAGATTCAAGATGAATTGTCTTTAGCCAAAATGCTTCTTATAAGCACCAGTTTTCTTTGGTTTCACCAGTTAGTGGCTTTGGGCACAAATTTTATTCAAAATCGTCGTCTCTATGTAACAAAAACTTGTTACAATTACTAATTGTCCTGATTTAAGAAACTCTCTACTCAATGTGCAGAGACACATATCAGTCCACAGACATCCTGACATAAAGTGTTTCCTGATAGTACGACCAGAAACATTTCTAAAGCAACAGAGTAGCTGAACAGAATTATATGCAATTGAGATGTAACCTCAGATGTTATCAAAAATCATCAAATTTAGCAAAACAATGACTTGCTTCATTCTTGATGCCGAATTTATTATTTTTTCAAAAGATCCCATAAAGTAGCATACCCCTAACCCTCTGAAATAAAAACATTGTAGTGGTGCTGTTGGTTGGCAGGCTCACAATCATTAACTGATTACTGGATGGAAACTAAGATAGAGTTTATATGAATTCAGTATTTAATGATTTCATTCTATAAACTTCACTGAAGAGAATCAATGACGACTTTGCATTGAAAGATTCTGTAAGGTTTATATACAGAAACATTCATTCAATGCACATTACAACATAATCATATTTGGGAAATTGAAACTGAAAATTAGGATTGGAGAAAGAAAAAGATTCAAATTTAGCTTCATCTATTTAAAATGCATTTCGCTGCAGTGAAAATGAAACTCCATAGATTTAAAACTGTTTTAGTGGAAATGAAAATTAGAAGTAGTGAAGTCTACTTATATCAAAGAATTACCGAGAAGAAAATATTTATTTTTACGATATTACTGTTAAATTACGTTTTAAAGAAGAAAAAAATTATTATTTTTTCATTGGAAACATTGTACTGATTTTACTATGGATTTTTCCTTATAACTTAAGTTACTGTGACTGACCCAATTAAAAATTCGTCCAAAATGGTTTCAGTTTCACAATATACTTTAAGAATATATATATATACATAAATGTATATATATATATCTAATAATGACGTATCCACTTGATTATAGATCAGATACCATCTCAGTACATTTTACTGGTCAGCTGTTCATTGTCAATAGAAGAGGATTTTTTACGGTAGAAATAAGGCAGGGATGTCATTGGTTCATCTATTGAACCATCAAATAACTCATTACTTGCTGATTACAGTAATTCTGTTAAATTGGCCATTTCCTTTTTTCTCAATATTTTTTCTGTTTCTTCCAAGAAACTGTACTACTTGATTTAGTTTTTGGTTTACTGGAAGTGTGTTTTTCTATGTTTGCTTCATCGTTTGGAGTAGGGTAGATTTGTTGGTTATCATGTTTCACTCTAACATGCTTCAATGGAATTTTGTGTTTTGCTTGTTTGTTTGCATGTCATCAATCATTTTATCAGATGTTTTGCTATCCATTCAAGAACTTGAAAGGGACCTGTATATGGCGCTTCTAATGGGTTATGAATTCTGTCTATTCCAATGAAAACATTGCTGCAAGTTCCAAGTTTTCCTGGAATATATGCATGCTGTAAATTCATACGTTTATTAATAAATCTTTCTAAGTTGATCTTCTTTGTGTAGCTCTCTGGTGAATTATTGGATTACATTAGTGTCAATAGCGTTCTCTCCAGTGTGTGGTAACATGTGTGTTTTGAGAATTCCATTGTGGCAAAATTTCACAGTGGAAACGTTTCTCTCCAGTGTGTGTTAAAATGAGTTGCTTGAGAGCAGAATTAAGGGAAGATTTAAAACCACGGATTTCACAGGGGAATCTGAGTATGATGTTTCAAATGTGACATTATGGTCAAAAGGTCACGTGTTTAAAGGGTTGCCCCCTTAAGGAAAATCCCTTCATATAAACGTTTTCGGCCGTGAGCAAATCTTTCATTTAACTTCCATGTTTCATTGACCCTACGTTTCAACAGGCTTCAGATATCAACTCTTCAAAATTTAAAAAGTAAGTTTTATTTATTTCCTATTTCCCTAAATACTTTTAAGTTTTCTATGTATTCATTTTAATTTAGCGTGTCACACATAAAGTAATTGATGTTGTATTTATTATTTTTACTAAGAAAAATTTATTTTTTTACATTTTTGTTTATGTTTTTCATTTTTGTGAGTTTTATTTTGACAAAAATCAATTGAAATGCAAACCTTTACTTTATTTGAAAGCTAATGTTTAATCTAATTATATTTATATTTTATTTAATTTACATTTGAAATTAGTTTTCTTTTCTCATTGTAATTGTGAGAGGTACCATCACAAATTCCCTAAGATTTTAAAAAAGAATTTAAGAAACAAAAATGAAAAAGCTTTTATTGAGAGATAAAAAAAAAATTAGTTTCCAGTAAGCAAAATCCTCTGGTTTGTATATTTCAAATAGAAATTATTGATTGGAATGTTTTTGTTTTTCCATAAAAAAGTTATAAAAAAATCTTACAACATTTTGTAAACAAGAGTTAATTCTCGATTTTAAAATTTTTGCAAAATACTTTTAATTTTTCTGAAATGTTATTTGAGGAAAATTAGCAAATTTAAAGTTAATGATTTCAAACGAAAAATTTTAAAATATGTACGCTGCTGACACAAAAACAAAATTCACCAGAAATTTAAACATGGTAGAAAGGATTAAAGAATTTAATTGCATAATAAAAAATTAGTCGTCTTTCGTCTTAATAATAAAAATCTCTTTGTCGATAATACTTTCTTTTGGGGAAGTTTTTCATCATGCTATGCTATTTTTTCAAAGAATTAGTGTTCACCATTTTTATTTGAAGAAAAATGTATGCTCCACGTGACTAAAAAGAATGAATGCTAATTGTAACATTTTTTTTTAGTAATTCTATATCAATTAATAGTTAGTATTACTAATTCTCTATTAACAGTTAGTATTAAGATTTACAAAGTTATGAAATTGTCCTAGTTTTAAAACTAAATCAGTTGGGGGTGTAACCCATTCAAAATAATATTTTTACCAAAAATAATTTATCTGTTGATAAGTCCTAACAGTTTCCAACAAATATATGAATTTGATTTTTTATTTATTTTAAAAAATTTTTCAATCACTGTGTTCATTTTCTTGCTTACTTATCTTTATCCCAATTTTTAAATTTTCAGATGGGAAGAACAGAAGATATTTTAAGCCAATACAGCAGCGTCCCAACTGGTCAACCAATTCTGTATGGCAATATTTTTGAGAAATTACTCAAATGATATGGTTTAGAAAAGATATCAGAATGGGCTTCCCTGGAAGATGTAAAAAATGATTTCCCTGAAATTCAAAAATCTGCAGTTGGTGCACACACATGAATCTATAAACAATGGTATTCAGGGTACAATTTTGTAACATTTGAAAGCAAATGCAAACAGGTGGCCCACTCTGTTGCTGCTGCTTCTACTACATCTGTCACCTCTTCAACCGCCACTCCAGCTGCAATTACATCTGCTTCAAATACAACCCTGTCTGCTGTAAGTGCAACATAGCTGTAAGTGAGAGTCTTTCTTCTGCATGTCCAAACCTTTATGCTGCAACTCAAACCCTTTCTTCAAATTCTGAATTGTGTACAACTCCAAATCTTCCTAAAACTTCTTTCCAGCATTCATGTTCCTGAAGGACACATACCACAGTCGATAAAGGCGTTAGTTAGATCCAGTGACAGTGTGAGTTCAATACCTGGTTAAAGTGGTGGAGAGCTTGGAGAGGTGAAATAACAGGAGGTAACTGATAACTGACATCCATTAGACATGGCATGTGGAACTAGAACAGTCTACCACAGGGAGCGAAATAAAGGGTTCAGTTTCACATTCCGACTACCTGAAGAAGGCCAGAACATTGTGATAAATATAGAAACAAAGATAAGGACGATAGTCCGAACAATGTAAATAGTGTACATAATACCTCATCACAGAAATATAGACAGATACTGAAAATTAGAAGTAATAAAGTCTACTGATATCAAAGAATTACTTAGAAGAAAATATTACTGTCAAACTACCTTTTAATGAAGGAAAAAAAACAAACTATTTTTCATTAGAAACTTTGTACTGATTTTACTACAGATTTTTGATTAACTTCAGTTTCTGTGATTCTCCTCAGTTAGAAAGTCATCAAAAATGATTTCAGTTTCACAATATCATTAAAGAATATATATATATATATATATATATATATATATATATATATATATAGATAGATATATATATATGTATAAATCTAATAATGATGCTTCCACTTGATTATAGATTCAGAAAGCATCTCAATACATTTTACCAGTTAGCCTTCATTGTCAATAGAGGAAGATTCTGTAAATTGCCGAAGTAGAAATGAGACAGGGCTGTTATAGGTTCATCTATTGATCTATCAGAAAACACATTTCATGCTGATTACCACAGTTCTGTTAAATGTGCCATTTCCTTCATTTTCTCAATAATTTGTCTGTTTCTTCCAAGAAACTGTACTACTTGATTTAGCTTTAAAGATACTGGAAGTGTGGTCTTCCACATTCTCTTCTTCATTTGGCATAGGGTGGATTTGTGGGTGATCATATTACATTCTAACATGCTTCAATGGAATTTTGTATTTTGTTTGTGTTTAAATGAAGGGTTTTAATCTATGAATGGATACTAGTGTTTTTATGCCATCATTTATTTTATCAGGTGTTTTGCCATCCAATCAAGGACTTCAAAGGACCTGTATATGGTGCTTCTAAAGGGTTATGAATTCTGTTTACTTTACATTACAACATGATCATATTTGTGAAATTCAAACTGAAAATTATACTTGGAGAAAGAAAAAATTCAAATTTAGCTGTATTCATTTAAAATGCCTTTTACTGCAATGAAAATGAAACTCCAGAGATTTAAAATTGCTTCAGTGGAAATAAAACTTAAAAGTAAATTCACTGATATCAAAGAATTACTGAGAAGAAAATATTAATCTCTACAACATTAATGTTAAACTACCTTTTAATGAAGGAAAAAAATAACTATTTTTTCACTGGTAACTTTGTACTGATTTCACTATGGATTTTTGCTTCTAACTTCAGTTGCTGTGATTGACCCCGTTAGAAACACAGCCAAAATGTTTCAGTTTCACAATATACTTTAATATATATATATATGTAAATAACTGGAGATATTTTTTCAAAATGGTACATGCATATTCATTGTCTATTCTAATCCAAACTTTGCTGCAAGTTTTAAGTTTTTCTGCAATATACACATGATGCATATTCATAAATTTATTAATAAAATTTTCTAGGTTTATCTAGTTTTGTGTAGTTCTCTGATGAATTATTTGGTTACATTTGTGTCACTAGTGTTCTCTCCAGTGTGTATCAGCATGTGCTGCTTGAGAGCAGAATTAAGGGAACACTTATATCCACAGATTTTACAGTTGAATGGTTTCCCTCCAGTGTGTGTTAACATATGGTTTTTGAGATTTCCATTCTTAGAATATTTCAATCCACAGATTTCACAATGGAAACGTTTGTCTCCAGGGTATGTTAGTTTCTCTCCAGTGTGTGTCATCACATGTGTCTTGATGGATGATTTTCTGGAAAATTTACGTCCACAGATTTCACAAAGGAATGGTTTCTCACCAGTGTGTGTCATCATATGTGTTTTGAGGGCAGAATTTTGGGAACACTTATATCCACAGATTTCACAGTGAAAAGGTTTCTCTCCAGTGTGTGTCAACATATGTTTTTTGAGATTTGCACTGATAGAACATTTCAGTCCACAGATTTCACAGTGGAAAGGGTTCTCACCAGTGTGTTTTAACATGTGTGTTTTGAGAGCAGAATTAAAGTAACACTGATAGCCACATATTTCACAGTGGAATGGTTTCTTTCCAAAGTGTGTGAACATGTGCTTTTTGAGAGTAGAATTAAGAGAACACTGATATCCACAGATTTCACAGTGGAATGATTTCTCTCCAGTGTGTTTTAACATGTGTACTTTGAGAGCAAAACTAACCGAACACTTATATCCACAGACTTGACAATGGAATGGTTTCTCACCAGTGTGTGTCATCATATGTGTTTTCAGAGATGAATTATAGGAAAACATACGTCCACAGACTTCACAGTGGAAACGTTTCTCTCCAGTGTGTGTTACCATGTGATTTTTGAGAGCTTCATTTTTGGAAAACTGATATCCACAGATTTCACAATGGAATGGTTTCTCTCCTGTGTGTGTCATCATATGTGTCTTGATGCGTGCTTTTTGTGAAAATTTATGTCCACAGATTTCACAGTGGAATGGTTTTTCTCCAGTATGTGTGAAGGTGTGTGTTTTGAGACTTGATTTAGTGGAAAATCTTACTTCACAGATTTCACATTGGAAAATGTTCTTGCTTGTGTGAATTTTCCTGTTCATTGTTATACTTAATTTCATTGAAAATCTAAGACCACAGATTACATACAAAGTGTTTTATCTTCTATGCATGTTCTGTTATGTATCTTTTGTGTGGACTTAACAATTAATCCACAGATTTCTGAGTTCTTTCACATGAAGGTCCATCATGATTTCAGAAGCTCTCAAAGATGGAAACTGAAAAAAATAATATATATATATATATATATGATAACTGATCACCGCAGTAAGAAAACTCATTAAAAAAAAACAACTCCAAAACATGTAAAGGACACTATTGCGTGAAGAAAAACAATTTCTCAATGAATAATAAAATCATTTAGATAATTTATAAACTTTAAAATCTTTTAAAATTCTGTATTAATTTGAAAGCCCAAGTGATATTGTTATAAAATGCAACTATACAGTAATCTGAAGTGGAAATGCTCATTAGAATTTAACAGTTCACAGTAGTTCATAATTTTGATTTTTTGTTTCTGGTCTGTAATTTTTTTATTTGGCATGTTCATACATATCAGAATATAGTAGGGGTACTGATAACACTAGTCAACATGATTTTTGATGCTAAGAAATGAAACAAGGTTTTAGGTAATTTGATGGTACTGGTTCTGAAAATGAGCTTATTTTTTCATGGTTAGCTGCCATTTTTGCTGTCAATTTCTGCTATAAATTCAAATTAATTGATAAACTGTATCCATAATATACTTTAGTAAACCTGATAATTAAAGTGATATCAAAAAAATGAAACCTTAAAATCTTCTTGGGATTTATAGCCATGTGATTACTAGTATATATCTTGTTCCTTACATTCATTAAACAGCTGTTAGTGGGATAGACCATACATTTGTGTGTTAGTGCGACACAATTTAGCACTGGTAAATGAAAGGAAGTGTTAATGTATAGAATGATGGATATACTGAGAGAATGCTGGTAAATTATAAGAAAGGTTTAATGAATATGATGATGAACAGACTGTGAGAAAGATTGGAGATTTCTCAAGAAACCAGCAGAACTACTTAAAGCAATATTATCACAAGAGGACCATGTGGCGATCTTTTGACAATTGATTGATGAGCCATCCCTAGAAGTACTGGTCATGAAAACAAAAGTAAATTTGGAAATGAAATTAATTTTCAGAACGCACTCACCAGGAAGGGGTTCTTGTTGGAAGGTAGCAGAAATCACCAAATCCCCTAATTGCATCCTGCCCCATGCCAATATTAGGTGAATGTCAAGAAATTCTTTCAGACATTGAATGAGAACAACCTCATGTGATGATCTACCTGAAGAGAACCACCAACATCAGCCTTGTGCCAAACTTAACCAAGTGTCACATCTGATTAAGAAGCAAGTTGGGTTGATAACTTTCCACATGAGAACTGCTAGATTCTAATGACAAAACTAACCATGCATTGCACAAAATAAGCATATATAAAAACATTTATTTTTTATTCAAGCTATTTCTTTTCTTCTTCTGTTTTCATTCTGCTTAGACCAGTCCAATATGACGATTCTCAACGATTCAATCTTTGCCAGCCTTGATGAAAACTAATCACAATGTGGTATAAGGGAAGGTGTGGATCAAATCAATCTTCTCATTGATCAGCCGTTGAGTATTAGACATTTGAATGACTAGGGAAGGACTTGATGAAGACAACTGGTGCCAGTGACCAAGGGATTTGACTCTGGGTTGACTACAACCAACCAAAGAACAGCAAAGAAAAGAAATGAGAAAGGCGTTACAACCAATGGACCTTGGTCATTTTGACCAAATGCTTCTAAAACACACTCCATCATTTCTACTCTTTCTCATTAAGCTTGCAGTGACCACAAGACAAACTCACAGCAACTAGGAACAAATTTCTTGATTTTTGTTGTGTTTTGCCAAAAAAATTTGTTATTTATTTCAATTTTCGATTTTTTGATTTTATTTGCCATTTTAGTTACGAGATTTACTAGTGGGTTAGCAGGAGTAAGCAGAGGTCAGAAGAAAATGAAAGGGTAGAGGCTGAGGAATGAAGCAACAATTAATACATTGCCTGAGAGGATTACTGTGGGATCTAGGGTTCCAGCCTTTGTAGGGAACCCATGGGAACTGAAGACTGGCTTGCATCAATTGAAACGGAATGTAGTGTTTAATGCTGTGGATGGGTTATTGCCAAAATTTATAGGGTATCAATCCAATCAGCTTACTGGTTAAAAGAAGAAAGGTTAAAGTTGAAAAACTAAAAGAAGGAAGTAGTGAGAGTACTCCAGAATAATTAAGTATAGAAATAAACAAAGAATGAGTGGTTAGGGGAATAAAAACAAGGAAATCTTATTACTCTTGCAGGAATGGCTGGCATGAGGGACTGATACGACTAATGACGAGGATGATAGGAGCTTGGAAACAGCCAAAATGCAATTTTAAGAAAACAAGTGAAGTGATAATAACATGGTCAAAAGGTTTAGTTACCTTTGTGTTAGATTTGAACCCATACGAGTTTCTATTAAACAAATTGGAGAGTGAGATAAAAGGGATAAGTGTAGCCAGGGTGCAGGTGGTGTGAAATTTCCCTGGGAATGGAAATATCTTAGACTGTTATACTCCATGGAATTGAAGACAGCTATAATGGAAGCCCAGTGGAAAGATATGAGGAATTATCTGAAAGGAATTGAACTGCTACAAATGTGAGGAAAGAGAGCAGTAGTCCCTATTGTTGGAAAAGCACCTGAATGTTCTGTTTGGAACTAACTGAAGATGATGTCAAAGTTATAAGGAGAAAACTGGGAGAAGTAGAAAAGGATCAAAGAGTCCTAGCCCAGGTGGCAGGAGAAAGTATATAGATACTGAATGTGACAAGGTTAGAACTGGCAACAAATAGGGCCAGTATCAATTGGTTAATACATAACTTGTGACAACTAATAGAGGAGGTAGCTAATAGTTTGGAGGTTGTAACAACTGAGTTCCAAGAATTGTGTGGGCTTATACAACATTATTTCCAGTTAATTATTGTTACACATGAGGTGCGATAGACTTGTCAGTCCCTGACTATTTTGCTAGAGCATGTGAGAGCTCAATTGAATATGTTATCATTAGGACACCTATGTCCAAGTATAGAGATGCCTGGGCACTTGAAGGAATTTCTATTAAAGATACAGACTGAGTTTACCCATCATTTGAGGTTGCTGATGGACCCCCATCAAAGAATTATGGAAATACTACAATGCACTATGTTGCATTACCTTGTTAGTGTATAAGAAGTTGTTGGTAATGATGTCCATTTCATTGTTGAACAGAGAAAATATTTTTGATATATAGCAAATTATAAATTTACCTATTCCCTACCCCAGAGTAGATCAGAGCTTAGGTGCAGTTGCGAGGTATGAAATTGAGATGGATTATGTTGCTTTGAATTCAGCTAGGACAACATTTATGATGCTAACAACAAGAAGCAAAGAAGTGTAGGGTTAATGCTTTGGGAATGTATATCTGAGTCCTATATATGTGACAGGTAATCACAGATTGTGTGTACTTAAGCTATTTAAAGATAACAGAGAGGAGATTAAGAAGAATTGCCAAGTAGATATGTTAACAAACATAGTGCTGCCACAAGTTATCAGTATATCTTTTGGAGTTTGGGCAGTAGTCACACAGAAACTGTCCAGTGTATGTTGGGAAGAATCTATTGTGATGCTGAGAGTGGAACTTCCATTGTCCTTAATAAAACATTCAGCATTTGGAATATCCGTCTCCCTACCTTGATAATTATTGCTGTGATAGTAGCAGCGATATGGACATTTAAAAAGTATAGAAAGAAATCAATTAATGATATCTTGGAGAGTATGCAATGGCTAGAGAAGGGAATGCCATGCAATATTCTTTACCCAAACGGATCAAATTGTGGAAAGAAGAATGGTAACTAAGAAGAACAAGCCATAACACACACACACACAAAAACGAAAAACAAAAGAGGGGAACACTAAAGAAATTGCATGAGAAGAAAGAAACAATAGACTACAAACATGGCATGAAAAAAAGAAAGAGAAGACTTATGAAAATATTGCATGAGAATTAGAGGAAAGACTGATTATGAACATTGCATGAAAACAGAAAAAAGAAGAGGAAAGACTGATTACAAACATTGCATGTAAACAAATGAAAAGGAAAACTCATTAAAGAAATTACATGAAAACATAGCATGAAAGTGAAAAGATTATTTTCTGCTGCATGAATTAGTAAAAAAATGATGCATGATAAATAGTGTACTAATAGATTTGGAGATTTTGTGTCATATACAAGTAAATGACAGGAAAAATAAAGGAGAGATGTGACACTATTTAGTGCTGGCAAATGAAAAGAATGATTAATGAATAGAATGATGGATATACCAAGAGAATGCTGGTAAATGATAAGAAAGGGTTAATATAACGATGGAAAGATTAAGATTTCTCTTTTCAAAAAAGCTTAATTCTCAAGAAACCAGAAGAATTACTTAAAGCAATAATATCACAAAAGGTTTATATGCCAATCTTTTGACAACTGATTGATGACCCATCCCTAGAAGAAGAGATCTTATATATATATCATATATACAGAAAACAAATGAAAAGAAAAAGCATTTTTTTTCTAAAAATAAGGCATTTCTGTACAGCAAAATCGGTAAATAACCAAGAAAAAGTAAGGTCATTTTCAGATTCAGTGCCCTCCAATTAGATAAAAAAAAATGTTTGGTGTCTCAACATCATTTCAAAAATTTTTCTTTGTTGATCAGTATAATAAATATTAAATTTAAAATTTATTAGTACCACTTACATTATTTATATTATTCTGCCTGTTATCCTCATCTTCATTGGCATATTCATATTTCAACCATAGAAATATTTTAATGGTTGTACAATGGCCAAAACATTGCAAATATGGCAATGAAGATAACGATAACAGTTTGAAAAATGTAAATAATGTATCTCAAAGATATAGACAGTTACAGAAACCGATAATAATTTTAAAATTTATTGTAATCTTAGAACATTTTCCTAACAAGCATCTTCATAAACAATGCTATGGAACTCTATATTTATATTGCTTAAAACATTTAAAAAAATTTTAAGATTGATGGTTAGATAAACTAAACCTACATTAATCAGCTGTTGTATTCATCAAGTAATTTCTTTCAATTCAGTCTCTTATTTAAAATTCCTAAACATCAGGCTGTCAATAAATCTCTCTACACACCAGAAAAAATAAGTTCTCCATGTTAAAAAATATACTTTTTTGTTATATTTTAAACTAAAAGTAATATTTTTTTTCAATTCAGATTAATTAAACTTGAAAACAGCTAATTATCCTCAATGTTTCAGAAAAGTATATTTTATTTTTATAAGAGAATTACATTTTTTTGTATTTCTGAGGTGAAGTATTGTATGGATTTACACTATTTACAATGTTTGGACTGTTATCCTCAACTTCGTTGTCATATTCATGTGGAACTAGAACAATCTACCTCAGTGGATGAAATAAAGGGTTTAGTTTGAAATTCCAATCACCTGAAGAAAGCTGGAATGTACAACAGTGCAAACATCATGAATATGGAAACAAGAATGAGGACAACAGTTGTAAAATTTTCCACACTGTCCCTCTTTTGATATATCAACTGTACTTTTTAATTTGGGAAGATGTTCTATGAATTTTCTTAATGTTATTTCAGTGAAAAGAAAAAATTTTGTGATATCAAGTGTGAAGATAGAGAAAATTTGTCACAAATCTCAAAAAGAGTAATTCAGTCAAACTCATAAATTAATTTTTCTATCAGTGCTTGCATAATTTAAGCAAACATGTCTCTTATTTTTAAACTGGACAGAAAAAATCTACATTTAATATTTTTTAAAATTTACTTTCAGTTAAGATATAAAGGAAGCCATTTTCCATTTTTGTTATTAAATTTCCTTTTTTTTATGTTCAAAAAGGAAATAATTCTGAATTACCACCTTTGACTACTTTTCCTTACTGAGAGAGTAATATGATTATTCTGAAATTCAAAATAATTAAATAAACAAAAACATTGGGTGCAATATTTTTAATATCAGACTGGTCTGAAAATAAAAAAATAAACCAATTTATTATATTCAAAAGTATAAATATCATTTAACTAATAAAGCAGCAAAAAATGATTTGTCATTTTAAAAATAAAGTTCTTCATTCTAAATTTCATAAAATCGTATATAATAAATAATATTCTCGAACTAATAGTTATATAAAGTTACATATAATTTATTTTTAATCATAAATTAAATACCAATGTCTTGATTGTAGCATCTTAAATTTTTCTTTGCATTTTTTTAAAATAAGGGTTATAGTATACACTTTTTTATAAACCCATTGAATACCATTCATAAATATACATCATTTAATTTCATTAGATATTAAATTAAATGTAATCACTTTCATCTTTATGTTTATGATGCTTTATGGAAAATATATTATAAAGAAATTAAAAAATAAGACTGTTAAGAGTGAGATTAAATTTCATAAGGTATCTAATTAATTTATAGGTACCTTTCTTATGAAATTTTATCAGAAGTGTACATAAAATACTATAATTTTATGTACATTTATTACATTTTACTGTGTTATTTGTATTTCCATTGATTTTATTATTAATTTTGATATTTCATTTATGGAAAAATGTCATAACTGAGATTAATATAAAAATAAGATCATATAAATTAAAATTTAGCAGTAGTTAAATTTCATAAGATGATACTGATACTTATAGGTACCCTTCTCAGTTGAAATTGAAAAATCAAATTAACTTTTCCATACGTGTTTTGCAAAATTAAAGGCCTTATCAGCAGAGAACAATGTTGAACTCAAATAATGCAACTTAATTGTATTCTGGTTGGTTTTCCGTACTTTATAATTACTGCCCGATTATAAACACAAAATTACATTTCTTAATTACTGCGAATCTTCTGATTGGTCCAAATGATACAATTTTCAAAGCACTAGACAATGACAATCCCATAAGGACACTTAAAAAAATTGATGTGGCTTTTAACTAATTTTATAATATTTTTAAGAAACTTAATGTAAAAATCTATTATAATTAAAGAAATAAATCACTTTTACAAAATAGAGAAAATTGATAATTTTACTAAATCACATCAAAACTGATCTCTAGTATAAATGCTGGATTTTTAAATTTGTTGATTTCATTTTTCATCTACAATGACAGTCCGGTGAATTGATGAAAGTCAAGAAAATATACCAATTTTTTTATAAATGCTTTTAAAATTTTACTTATATCAAGAATTTTTTTTCAGTTCAGTATATCTCACTTTAAACTTCCTAGACATCAGGCTGTCACTAAATCACTTAACATGTCAGAAAAAACAAGCTCTCCATGTTAAAAATATACTTTCTGCTATATTTTTAAATAAAAGTAACATTTAATTAATCTTGAAAACAGCTGATTTTTCTTAGTGTTTCAGGAAAGTATATTTTATTTTTGAAAGATCTTTTATGACAAAATTATGTGGTCTTAACAGATTTGTTAATAAAGACAAAACTGGTACATTTTAATGATAATCAAAAAAATTATACAAATTCTTCTTTAAAATATAGAATTGTAATGAGCTTCTCCATTTATTTTTAATACAGTTTTAATTCAATAATATCACTTGATCACTACAAATTAATACAGAATTTTAGAGGTTTATGAATTATTTTAATCAAAAGTAAAAAAAAATAACAATTCTTGTAAAAATTTATTATTCATTCAAGAGATCACTAAAAAAAAAAGCATAGCATGATGAAAAAGACACCAAACTTGATGAAAACAAAATTTTATCATCTAAATATTTATGTTATTAAGAGGAAAGATCAAACTATTTTTGGGTTATTTTTGTTACATTTTTTAATCATTTCTAGCATTTTTTTTATAAAAAAGTTTTTCTTGATAATCAATCATGTCAACCATTTTTTCCATTTTATAAATCTCAGTTTCAAATTCTTTTAAAAATCAATTATAATTTTTTCAAAACTTATTTTAAGAAAATAAGAAATTATAGAATTTAAAATATTTTGAAAGAAGCATTACTTAGTTTCTGTGCTGAACAGAAGTAGTTTAAAAATAAAACAAAGCAGGTCATAACATTTTGCATCACTTGACAGGTGATGAATGATGATTTCATCAGGTATTGACAGCTTGCATGAGGAAAAGTTATCATACGGGAGAACAGAAGTGATATAATTATTTAGATTTAAGTGAAAAAATTATTTACCTTGTTATTTTTAAGGAAAACTTTCGATGTTCTAATTTTTTTTTGTACTTAGCTTTCACCTTTATGTTTACGATGCTTTATGGAAAATATATTATAAAAAATTAAAATAAGATTGTTGAGAGTGAGTTTAGATTTCATAAGAAAATTAATTAATTTAAAGGTATCTTTCTTATGAAATTTTATCAGAAGTTTACACAAAATATTATAATTACATTTTACTGTTTTATCTATATTTCAATTCATTTTATAATTAATTTTGATATTTCATTTATGAAAAATGTCATAACTGAGATTAATATAAAAATAAAATCATATAAATTTCATAAGATGATATAATCCTTGTAGGTACCCTTCTCAGTTGAAATTGAAAAATCAAATTAACTTCTCCACACGTGTTTTGCAAAAATAAAGACCCTAACAGTAGAGAAGAATGCTTAACTCAAATAACGCAACTTTATTGAATTTTTGCTGGTCTTCCATATTTTTTAATTACAGCCGTATTATAAACACAAAATTAAATTTCTTAATTACTGTGGGTCTTCTGAGTGGTTGAAGTGATACAAATTACAATGCTGTAAAAAATGATCTATCTCATAATTCCATTTAGGAAACTGAATGTGGCTTTCAACTAATTTTATAATATTTTAACAACTTAAATGTAAAAATCTAAAATAATTAAAGAAATAACAAATAATTGTATTCAAAATTCAATTTTCATCGAAAAAATTTTTTGCTTTCAGAAAATATTGTCCATATTCATAAAAACAACTAAAAGCAAATAAAAGCATTTGAAATTAATATCTTTGTTTTATTGAGTTTTGTATGTTAGAATTCAAAGCTGATTTTCCAGGTAGTGGGGGATCCAATTAAAAAAAAATGATTTGCTTCACTCAAAGCCTTGTGCATTTTAACTAATATAATCACTAAACTGAATAATGCCGAATTTCTAGAGTTTTCATAAAATTATTGGGGGAGTGGGTAATATGAAAAAAAATATATTTTTGCCATAACTTTAAAAATAGATAACATATTTTAATAATTCCCATCATCTGTGAACAGTTTCTGAAAGTTTCATTAATAACCGAGAATTATTTTTATTTTTGCAAGATTTTCAAAATTAATGTGTGTTATACAAAAAAAAAAAAAAAAAAAAAAAAAAAAAAAAACCGTGCTAAAAATTGTATGTTATTTTAATAGTTCCGGTGATACAAAGAAAATAGAAAAATAAAAAACAAGATTTTTAAACAAAATTTCAAACGTGTTAGAAAAGATTAGAAATAAAAATTAATAAAAACTTACAATACTTTGGTTTTTCATCTTAATTAAAACAAATATTTTGATGATAAAACTGTTTTTATTAAATTTAAAACATTTTTTCATATGCTGTTTTCGAATCTTGTAAAAAGTTAAATACAATTGGAGGTTTTTAAAAATGCCCAAAATATTTATTAATAAATGAATTAAAATGTGTCTTTATGAAGTTTTAAGTTTTAGTCGGTTCGTCTAACTTACCTTTTTAGGGCGAATCTCAAAAAGCAAAAAACCTTTTCATAGAAAAACAAACAGGATTAAGTTGCTGTTGTTGGTGGACTTGATGTTTCTTTTTCAAGCTCGACAAGGTTTTCTTATCAATAAAACTTACTATTTTTAAAATAATTGCAAGTAAGGAAGATTCATTATTTGAAAATAGATGGCATGTAGTTTCTGCTGAACGAAACAAAGGAATAACAGTAAAAACAGTGTAAAAGAAGAATTTGTCCCTTGCTCAAAAATAGTATGGATGCACACAATATCCCACAACATTGTATCGCAGTCTGTAATTATTCAGAAAATTTAATTTAAAGAAAAAACAGACCACTTTAAGGTGTCATTGTAATAATTTTTATTTCACTAGAGATTTTATTTTTGTCTGGGTCTCCAGACTTCACTTTCAAGGGTGAAAAAATGAATTTAAAATTTACACTTTTGAAGGGCAGTATTAAGCTTATATCAGGAGACATAGAAGGTGGTGAGGGCTCCTAGGGAAGGGAGAGTTTTAAAATTTATTTTTATTACACTACTTAATATTGAGGAGGAGGAAGGCGGGGGTAATGATCAGACATTGACCTATTTAATCGGTCAACTCAACAGAAATGATATGGGGAAAAAGGAAAAAAAGAAAAAAGTGGGGAAGTAAAGAGATGAGAAACAAGAGATTGACGTAGGGATTTGCAGGAAGATGAGGGGTAGTATAGCTTGATGTGTGGGATATTTATTAGGTTGGTTCAAAAATAATGTCGTTTTTGACGTTCAACTTTATGTGAGAAAACGACATTATTTTTTGCACCAACCTAATAGAAAAACAGATTTTAACGTTTGATAGTAATTTAAATGTTTAAATACTCCACAAATAAACTAGATTTTAAATGCTTGATAGTAATTTAAATATTTAACTTCTCCACAAATAAATTAGGGATTTTTAAATTCAGTATTATATCAATAAACAAATTAAATATAAAAAAAATAAAAATAAAAAGTTAATAGACTAGCACTAGAGGGAGTCTACTGTTGAGTGCATATTATCAATTTCTGAAGCTATTTTTAGATGAGTAATATCTCCTAATTAAAGTTTAAGTTTAAAATCAAGATGTAGAATTACATATATAACCACGAACTAAACACATGTATCGATACACATCGGTATACATACACAAAAAAATATTTAAGATACATATTTCCCCACGCGTCCATATTCTTTATACATAAATTTTATCTTAAATTTTACCATTAAGTGTGTAAATTTTAAAAAAATATTTTTAATTTTAATATTTTTAATATCGTGAATAATCAATCTAAGTGATCAATTTAAGTTGAAATTATCTCCAGGTGAGAAAAATTCCTAATTTTTCAAGTTTAATTAGAAATTATGTCAAGATTAATTAAGATTAGAGAAGGTAATAAATAAATTTCTGTTTTTCTTTACATTACATCTCTATTTATACTGTGGAACGCCTAACATTTTCCACAGCAATATTTAGACGTGCGCATGCGCGGATTGCATCCCTTCCCTTCTCGTGTAGCTAGATATAGTAGTAACCGTCGGTGAGCCAGCTGCTGCTGATAGTGTTGCCGTCTCCCTCGGGATTGGCTGCTACCGATGTTTGAAATTTGTTTTTTTTTCCCGCGCGATGAGTTCTACGTCACGAGAGACCGGCGTTTTGATTTCAAATCAGTTGCTGTTTTGATTCGAAGCTGAAACAACACAATTACCCCACGCTCCTAACCATAAACGAGCTGGGATATTTAACGCCTTCCCAAGACTAACTTTCGTCTTGATGTGAACAGCTTACGAGCATTCCTACACTCACGACCATAATTTCCAATACGTCGTCTCACACCTTTCCAAGACTATCTTCTTCGTCTTGATGCACAGAACTTACGAACTATTTCTACTCACTACTATATTCTGCAATACGGTCGTCACTTACATTTCCAAGACTATTTTCTCGTCTTGACGCGAACAACCAACTCAAAATTCTTTTCGACCAAAATTGCTAAACTGATAACGAACTCAGTATTTCTTTCTTGCGAACCAGTTACCTTAAAAAGATTCACATACACTCACATTTATACAAAATTACGCAGTGAGTATTTTTATTCCTTGCAATATTATTCATGTTTCTAATTACTCGGGCAGACATCCTTCCAGAACTTTCTCACAGAGAAACTGTTCCCGCCAAAGCCATCTTGTTTCCTCTTTTTTGGCGCAAAAATCGGATGAACTATTTTTGACTGCCTCATAGTCTTTTTGCAAGTTACAACAGTTTAATCTCTGTCTCCACGCACGAGACAATCTACTTGTTGAATATTTAATAAAATTGTAATTGTGTTTATCTGCAAGTCTTGCTTCAGTCATTCTCTGTGCCTACCAATTTTTCTTCCTTCTTATGCACGTTGATATGACCTTTTTTCCTTTTTAACAACCTGGAGACTGTGAAATTTAGTATGAGAAAGAACACGTGCTGAATATTTATATAATATTCCTCTTTCTCTCCTCTCCTTATTACTTTGTTTGTGGATCCGGTAGTCGTGTATAGTGTCTGGCACAAGGCCACCTTTTTCGTACGCCAGCACTGCATTAGCCACATTCACACCCCGGGTCCGCAACAATACAAACACATACACATATATATGCATACAAATATTAAATTAATATTAAATATATATATATATACATACATATATTAAATTAATATATATATATATATATATATATATATATATATATATATATATATATATATATATATATATATTATGTATGTATATGTATGTTAAAAATATCTAATTGAACCGAATATGTTTTATATAAATAGATAGATAGATAGATAGTGGTCAATATACATACATATATATATACATTAGATTTAAAGAAAAATACATACACACCTTATAAAAAAACCCCAATACCAATCCTTTATATATACACCCTAAATCAAATCACCCCCTAACTATAATTAAGCATATACCGTTATCTATTCAAAAAAGAATAAGTACAAATTCAGCAAATGACAAAATTTTCGAAGAGCATATCAATTCCTATAATAAAGCTCTAAAAGATAGTGGCTACAAAAATGCAAAACTAACTTATATTAAAAATGAAAATGGAGAGCATAGAAAAAACAGAAGTAGAAAAATAATTTGTTATACGCCTCCATACAACCAAATGGTAAAGAACAAATTAGGACAAAAATCCCTCGCATTAATAGTCAAGCATTTTCCTAGTGAAAATAAACTAAGTAATACTTTCAATAAAAATACAGTAAAATTGAGTTATAGCTGTACGGAAAACTTAGAAAAAATTATTAAGAAACATAATGCTAATATCTTAAATAAGCACTTATACCAAAACCCAAAAATGTTAGACAATGGAAAAATAAAAATAAAAATAAAAACTGATGACGATAAACAAAAATTATGTAACTGTAGAAACCCTCATAATTGCCCTCTACAAAATAAATGTCACATCTCTTCGACTGAACTTCCTGAAAACATAAAAATATATATAGGTTGCACTAGCCATGAGCTTAAAAAAAGATTCAACCAACATCAAAGTTCATTTAGGATAAATAAATATAAAAATCAAACATCTCTCTCGAAGTACTTCTGGCACCTAAAACAATCAAATAAAACACCTACAGTAAAATGAAAGTTAATAAGAAAAGCTAGAAAATGTAGGTCATTAAATGACCATGTCCTTTGTGCATACATGAGAAACTATATATTACTAAGTTTATAAAAAATAAAAGTTTACTGAATCAGAGAAATGAAATAGCTATTTTATGCCGTCATTGTCAAAAATTCTCCTTAAATAATATTTAAAAATAAAATTAAAAAGTGCGACCTGGTAACTTATATACTTTTATTTAATGTGAAAAAATAATTTTATATACTGTAAGTAATTCTATTATATTTACTTGTTTTATAAATAAAAAATATAGTCTATTAAAATTAACAGTGAAAATATTTTAAAGTTGTATTTAAAATTGTAGTTAAAACGAATTCTAACCTAAACATCTTTTTAAATTATAGTTAAATAAAACGTATTCTAACCTAAACACCTCTCTCAAAGTACTACAAGCACTTAAAAGAAGCCAATAAAACACCTAAAGTAAAATGAAATTAAGATGAAAAGCTAGAAGATGTAGGCCATTAAATGACCCATGTCCTTTGTACATACATGAGAAACTATATATTACTAAATTTATAAAAAATAAAAGTTTACTAAATCAGAGAAATGAATTAGCTATTTTTGCTGTCATTGTCATAAATTTTACTTAAATAATATTTAAATATAATTTTTTTAAAAAATTGCAACCTGGTAATATACATACTTATACTTGATGTGAAAATAATTTTACATACTGTAAGTAATTCTAATACATTTACTTGTTTTAAAAAGAAATATAGTATATTAAAAATTAAAAGTGAAAATATTTTTTAAAATTGTAGTTAAATAAAACGTATTCTAACCTAAACACCCACAAAAACTCTTTAAGTATACAAATAGAAAAAAATGCCGCAAGAATTTTTGCCGTTAACAATAAAATTAAAAAAAAAATCCAGACGACATGCATTTAACGGATGTCAGAATTCGTTGAAAAATACATCCCTACCCCTACCTAAACGAAAACCCTTCTTCAAACGTAACTAATAACTGATGCAACAAAATACAGTGATAATGGACACGCAAACACCCCTTGTCTGGATGAATGGATTTCTCTGTATCCTTGGAAACGTGAATTATGAATTTTTGCAGTGCCTTTAAAACCCAGTAATTTTAAAAATAAATTATTCCAAAATTCGCTTGAGTATGAAATGTAACTAATGTGTTTAATTTAATTGCAAAATTAATTTCAAAGCTTTTAGAACTGGTTAGAACTGTGCAGCGAAAATTTAAAAAAAAACAACATATTTTAAATCAATTAATTTATAATATTAATGCTCTGTAAATTTACATTGAGCAGTAATTTGTAAAAATAAAAATATCTATAAGAACACCGGAATATATACCTTACTGTTCTTTCTTTTTATTTATACATACATACATACATACATATATATATATATATATATATATATATATATATATATTTCCAAGAGGATAGAATCCAGGTAGAACTCAGTGTCCAGGACAGAGTAATAATGAAATAAAAAAGGCTCAAACACTAATATTCCATGGTTACAATTTATTACATTGGAATTGTAATCATGATCCAATCCATCAGACTTACAAATTCAAAAAGAAATCGGAAAATATAACTCCGGGTATAAAAATCAAAATTTTAGTGAGAGGTGGGATTGGGAAACAAGTGTGAAAGTGAAATGTATGAAAGCTCTAGAGAGGTGTAACAGAAGAAAGAAGAACAGGAAGGCCTAAAGGTGAAGGTGGGGATTAAAATTTAACAGGGAGAAGTTTTAAAGAGAGGAGTTAAATAACGGTTTAAATGAGTGAGATGCAGATAAATATGAATTATTTTTCGTTGACCTAAATTAAAATTTAAAAACAGACACCGGAAACGTATGTATACATTTGTGTTGACACTACGCACAATAAAAAACGATATGATCTAAACTTAAAATCCAGAAGATGAGAGAGGAAAAAATGATTGGGTGGGGGACTAAAAACTAAGGGCATTTATAAGAGAACCAATGTGTAATCAAGAAAATTTGACAAAGCAAGTAATATCACCTACAGGTTAGAAATTTAACATATAAAATCTAACTAATATTTAATCTAGTAAGGACCTACTATTTATATGCCCCAAAACATACGTAGATACACACATACACAACAACATATCTATATCTACTCGCACATACATACATACATATACGTGTGCATATATATATATATATATATCAATACATATAGACTCATGCATGCATATACACATACACGTATATGCACATAGCCATACACATATGTGCACATAAGTTTTATTATATTTTTATTATATATATATATATATATATATATATATATATATATATATATATATATATTTCATACACGTTTCATTAAATAATATAGACAAGTGTTGTCTATTTATTTTTTGTAAATTCTTTTCATAATGTCTAATAAGTTTAATAACATTATCATTGAACGAAGAAAGAAATTCACAAGATTGATCCATATTTTTTAATACAATCTAAGCTTTCGGCTTACATAAGCCGTTATCAAAGATGTCAGTAACAACATATTAAGTAATATACGGACAAGACAGTGATGATAGTCTGTCATTGTTTACATAGATTATTTCTAAGCAACGATAAACACGTGCATAAGACGCTAGAAGCGAAAATCGCACCGTATCTCATGACGTCACACATGACCACGCGAGAGTGAATCGGAGAAGTATGAAGTATGGGAATCCATTGGTATAAACCAATGGTTTCTGTTACCAATTATAGACATTTAAGGATATTTGTAGAGATTCCATAATTAATTTTGTTTAGGTTGGGTTTCAACTGTTTTATGTATAATGCTTCAAGGATTTTTATTTTTTATCTATTGTTTTCATGTCGAAGTATAATTGTGTTTTCGACAAGTATTTTACGGAATTGTGTGTGCGGGCAGGCATGTTGTTTTAAATGACTAAAAATGTTAGAGTTTTCATTCAAATGTAGTGTCAAGCGTCGTGAAAGCGAGTTTGTGGTGTGACCAACATAAACATTATTTAATTCGTTGGAGATACAATCTCCTAAAGGGCACTTGAATTTGTAAACTATGTTGTTTTTTTGCAAATCGCTAACCGGGGGAGAAGAATCATTGCGAAGAATTAAGTTGTATATACTAGATTTAGTGTAGTATATGATTAATTTAATTTTTTTGCTAGGATCTGTTGTTGATATATTAGTATTTACTAAATGTTTTAGTATATTTTTATCTTGTTTATAATTAGTATGTATTTGATTACGATATAGGAGATTAATATGTTTGAGATCAGTAGAAGCAGTATTATGTACTATTTGCTTATTATTGAGATTTCTAAGAAAGCATCTTATTTGTTCATCAACTATATAGTTTGGAAAGCTATTATTAATAAGTGTCTGTTTTATATTCTTTAGTTCACTGTAAAAAATCTGTTTTGTGGATGAATTAGTTTCTGCGCGATGTATTAGATTCTTTATAATTGCTATTTTGTAGTAATATGGGGATTCCCTCTTGTAGTTAAGTGTACATGAATTTATGCTTGTAGGTTTTTTGTATGGAGAAATAGTAAATTTGTTATTATTTTTATTTATCAAGGAAGGGGATTTTATTAGTAGTATTGAGTTCATATGTGAATTTAAGGACATAATTATTTTGGAAACGTTTTTGAAGTTGAAGTATTTCATCTGTTTTTTTAACTAACATAAGAATATCATCAACGTATCTTAGGTAAATTGATGGTTTTTTAAAATCTGTAAATATCTTATTTTCGATGTTCGACATGTAGAAATTGCTAAATGTCGGACCCAGTACTGAACCCATGGAGACACCATCACGTTGTATTTTATATATTGTTATTATGACCGAAGAAAGGAACTTCAGTAGTACAAGCTAATAGTAGTTTTCTTAATATATTAGGATTAATTTTAAGTGGGGGTAAAGATGAGTTACTGTATATATTTCTTATAATTATGTCAGTAATTTCACTAACAGGTACATTGGTAAATAAGTTTTCAACATCAAGTGAAGCCATGATTCCATTGTCGGGTTTTTCACTTTTTAGGATTTGGATTACTTCTAATGTTGACTTAACATTTTACTAGGAAAGTAGGGAGTAATACGTTGGTTAATGTATTTTGTTAGATGATATACAGGAGTTGGAATTTGCGATATGATAGGACGGAGAGGACAGTTAGGTTTATGCGTTTTTATAGTCCCGTATATGTAACCAGGTCTATAATCACCAACAATTTTAGGGAGTTTTAAAGAGTTCTGTTGAGCATTATTAGCATTAATAAGTTTATTAAGCTTTGATTTTAGTTGGTTGGTCGGGTTCTTGTTAAGTTTTTTAAACTTTATGTGATCATGGAGTATGTGGTCAAGTTTTTCTTGTAATCCAATTTGTTTAGGATGAAAAAAATGTTGGTCTTATCAGCTTTTTTTACAATAATGTCAGGGTGGTTGCGTAGTTCTTATGCGGCAATTTTCAGTTGTTTAGAAAGTATTTTTGAAGAGTGTAGTGGATGTGTTAATTATAATGGGTAAATACTTGTTGAGAATAGGCTGCGTGAAAATTAACGATTTCCACTAACATTAAAATCTCTATATTCATACATAAAATAAGATACAAAACTCAAGGGAATGATTTCAAAACATAACAATTAGATTTATTAATGTTTGATGTACAAGCATGCGAACTGAAAAGGTAGGACAGAGTCGTGTCTCTTTGATTTGGTAATATTTGTACCGGAGTTCATATTAAGAAGAAGTAATATTGAACTTGTAATTTGGAAGAATAAAGTTTGGAATTGTGAGTTCTAAAATTGGTAAAAGTTCAGGGGTGATTTCAGAGGTTGGTGAGTGAGTGTATTGGAGTTGTGTTATATTTCCGTAAAAAAAAGGAAACTAACATTCTTGCACACGTGACTTTTCACACGTTCCCTTTCCTCTTTAAAAGCTGCGTTCTTCTTCCTTTTCATTCTGAATTCTTTCCTTTGTTGATTACTGACTGCTGTGAATTAAGTTCAGTAAAGCCTTAAGAAAAGGTTATTCTATCCTTGCTTTCTTCTCTTTACAACGTAACAATTTACTGAACTTAATTCCTCATGGACAAGATTATTCGTCTGGACAAGTTTGATATATCTTCTGCAGACCCTCAGGCTAGCAAGCTCTGGAGACTATGGTACCGCAATTTTAATTATTATTTATCAACTATTGCTTCTTTAAACCCGGACAAACTCGAAGTCCTTTATTTAAACATCGGTGCTACCGTTGCTGATGTTATCGAGGGTTGTTCTGGATTTGAACATGCTGTTGAATTGCTGAAAAGTGTTTATGACAAGTCTCCAAGTGTTATTCTTGCTAGACATTTGTTGTCTACACGTCTGCAGCAGGAAAATGAGTCTGTAGACCAATACCTTCAGGTCTTGAATCGACTTGCTGCTGACTGTTGCTTCCAAGATGTTACTGCTACTACTTACAGGAATGAATCTGTCCGTGATGCATTTATACGTGGTCTCCGGTCCCCCATAATACGTGCCAGACTGCTTGAAAATGATACGCTAACTCTCAAGGAGGCTACTCAATGTGCTAGAGCCTTAGAACAGGCTCACTTTCGTGCTGAATCATACGCTTCTCAGATTGAATCAGCCGCTGCTACTACCACTAGGACTAAAAATGTGTTTACTGATTCTGCCGAGGAGGACACTTCCACTACTATTACTAAAAATATGCTTTCTGACTTAACAGATTCTCGTACGGAGTGTGACTCTGTACAATTGTCTACTGCCCTTGCTCGTGGCAAGTGCTACAACTGTGGAGGGAAACGTCACTTTAAGGATAATCGTCGCTATTGTCCTGCCCGTGATAAGAGATGTCGAAACTGTGGCAAACTCGGTCATTTTTCTAAAGTTTGCCGTTCTCCCATGCCGGCGCCTTCACGTTCTACCTCAGCTATTATAGTAGCCCGTGCTAAAGACGATGATAGGTCTCCTCCAGTTACTAAAACTTTAGAATTAAAAGGAAAGAAATTAACTGCCCTCGTAGACACCGGTAGTTCTGATAACTTTATCAGTGCCCGTAATGTTAAAGCAATGAAACTGTCTACTTCTAAACGGAATTCCGTAATTTCCATGGCATCATCTGCCATTTCCCTCAAACTATCTGAATATTGTACTGAGGATATTATCTTCAATGGTTACGAATATAAACAAATTGACTTTACAGTACTCCCTGATTCCTGTATGGATATTATACTCGGAGTGCCCTTCTTAAAACTACACCAGAGTATCACTATTTCTTTTGGTGGATCTCAGGATAGTTTAAAAATCTGCGCTTTAACCAAGATCAGTTGTGCTCCTGTTAAGTTGTTCCGAAACTTGACCCCTGACTGCAAACCTATTGCTACTAAATCCCGAAATTACCGTGCGGAGGATGCTCGGTTCATTGAAAAAGAAATTCTACAACTGCTTGAGGATGATATAATTGAAACAAGTTACTCCCCGTGGCGTGCTCAAATTGTTGTAACTTCGTCACCTAATAAAAAGAAACGATTGGTAGTCGATTTCTCCCAGACTATTAATAGGTTCACCTTACTTGATGCCTACCCCTTGCCTCGAATTGAAGATCTTGTAAACCAAATAGCCCAGTATCGTATCTATAGTATAATTGACTTGTCCAAAGCGTACTATCAGATTGAAATTTGCCCCGAAGATCGCCCCTATACGGCCTTTCAAGCTGGAAATCGTCTGTTCCAATTTAAACGAATACCCATGGGTGTTACTAACGGGGTTTCTGCCTTTCAGCGATTTATGAATTCTTTCATTTCTGATAACAAATTACCTGGAACCTTTTCGTATATAGATGATATAACTGTTTGCGGTAAAACCCAGGAGGAGCACGACGTCAATTTGGTGGAATGTTTCTTAAAAGCTGCCTCGACATACAACCTCGAAATAAACCGGGAAAAATCAGAGTTTTCACTTCGTTCTATTAACGTGCTAGGATATCAAATTTGTAACGGAACTATCCAACCCGATCCTGAGCGTTTGAAGCCACTTTTGCAAATGCCTCCTCCTTCCGACTCAAATTCGTTAAAAAGGTGTCTTGGTATGTTTGCTTACTATGCGAAATGGATACCTAAATATTCACACAAAATTCGTCCACTGGTCGAAAATAAACAATTCCCTATGCCTCCTTTATTATAAATTCTTTCGAAAAACTTAAGAAAGACATTGCCGAGTCATCTGTAAAAGTTATTGATGATGAATTGCCATTTACTATTGAAACCGATGCTTCAGAAAAGGCTATTGGAGGCACTCTTTTACAAGCTGAGCGACCTGTAGCATTCTTTTCTCGGTCGCTAAACACCTCTGAAATACGACTTCATATAGTCGAAAAAGAAGCATATGCCATAGTCGAATGCGTTCGTAAATGGAGAGACCTCCTTGCCGGGAAACATTTTACTATTATTACTGATCAACAAGCCGTATCTTTTATGTTTAAACCTGCTAATCGCGGAAAAATTAAAAACGATAAAATTATACGGTGGAAAATGGAACTTCTTCCCTTTTCATACGACATAAAACACCGTCCTGGAAATGAAAACACAGTTGCGGATACCTTATCCAGTGTATGTGGTGCTGCTGCGTCTTCCTTGAAGGAACTTAAATCGATACACGATTCCTTAATACATCCTGGGGTACAGCGCTTTTGGCATTTTGTAAGGTCTCAGAATATGCCTTATTCGCTTGATGAAGTCCGACGTATGACTTCTGAATGTACGACCTGTGCCAAAATAAAACCCAATTCTTCGATTCTGCTAGTAATGTTCTGATCCGTTCTACTGCGCCATTTCAGCGTCTTTCCATAGACTACAAAGGGCCTGTCCCGGTATCTCCGACAGGTTACCGATATATATTTACTGTTATCGACGAATATAGTCGATTTCCCTTTGCCTTTCCTTGCCGCGATTGCTCTTCGCAAACTGCTATTCAGTGCCTGACAAGTATTTTCTCCATTTTCGGGATTCCCTCGTTCATTCACTCCGATCGAGGAACTTCGTTTATGTCGGGAGAATTTAAACAATTTCTAACACGACTTGGAATTGGATGCAGTAATACTACTGCTTATAACCATAGAGGCAATAGCCAATGCGAACGTTACAACGGCATAATTTGGAATACCATATTATTGGCCCTGGAATCGAAACAGTTACCAATTAGTGCTTGGCAGGATGTTCTACATGATGTGTTAAATGCTATCCGCTCCCTGCTATGCACCACTACGAATGCAACCTCTCACGAACGAATGTTCAATTTTGAAAGGCGGTCCTCCTCCGGTACTGCGTTGCCTGTTTGGCTCTGTGAGCCTGGAGAGGTATTATTAAAACGATTCGGTGGCAGAGGTAAATATGACCCTATCGTTGAGGTGGTGGAACTCCTTGAGGCCAACCCTACGCATGCCAAAATACGTCACAATGATGGCCGGGAAGATTCGGTGGCGCTGAGACGGTTGGCACGTTTTCCACGCCCGGATGGACCTCAAAATGGACCTGAAAATACTCAACCTGACGTGGACCATGCAGACTCAACCCATTTGCCTGATACAGGTCCCGTTAATATTTCTTCACCTTATACAGAAAATGAATCTGTGAATAATAGCCAGAATCCTGAAAGTCAGCCTTCTCAGAGGTCTGGCTCTTCCAGTGGTGAACTACCTCCACGCCGGTCTAGCAGGATTCGTAGACCAATCCAACGACTGGATTTATAAAACTTTTTCAATCTCTTTATCAAGTGGGGGAGAATGTTATATTTTCGTAAAAAAAAGGAAACTAACTTTCTTGCCCACGTGACTTTTCACACGTTCCCTTTCCTCTTTAAAAGCTGCGTTCTTCTTCCTTTTCATTCTGAATTCTTTCCTTTGTTGATTACTGACTGCTGTGAATTAAGTTCAGTAAAGCCTTAAGAAAAGGTTATTCTATCCTTGCTTTCTTCTCTTTACAACGTAACAAGTTGTTTCGTGTTAAATAAATTTAACTTTGCAACTTCAAATTTATGAGTGACGTGGAGTAGTTTAGCAATTGGTTATCCCTCACAAAGCTCACTGGTAAACTTGTGTCCGTGCATCGTATTTATTTACATTCCTGGTCACGTGGGTGGCTCGCGAACACATTTCAAGATTTTTGGAGGTATTTTGTGTTTAAACACTTGTGCGTAGGCGTTGTTATTACTTTGCGATATATTAGCCAATCAGAAGCAATTATTGTAAAACTTGCGTCTGGAGCCTGGATTGTGTTTAGCTTGCACAAAAATCTATAACTAACATGAAAATGTAAATTAGAAATGTTTTTAACATTTCTTGTCCAATGAGCATGTAGTGCACTCAGTAATTGGTTCCGATCCACTGGCATATAGAGGTTAAGCTCTATAAGAGTTTCTGCTTCATGCCGATCCTTGAATGCCTCGGCCTTAAGTTGTAGCGGTTTTATTACCATTGTTGTTGTGAACGTCGAACGACGAACGTCGCGGTCATCATTATTGTAGTGATGGTGTTATCAATATTTAACTTTGGCTAGGAAAGGTGAGATTAAGGACAATGTGTGAACGCAATGCAATTTATATTTGACGTAAATAGCACATAGAATAAAATACAAAACTGAACGGAATGATTTCAAAACATAACAATTAAATTTATTAATGTTTGATGTATATGCAAGCGAACTGAAAAGGTAGGACAGAGTCGTGTCCCTTTGGTTAAGGTAATTGTTGTACCTGAGTTCATATTAAGCAGAAATGATATTAAACTTGTAATTTAGAAGAATAAAGTTTGGAATTGTGAGTTCTAAAGTTGGTAAAAGTTCAGAAGGGATTTCAGAGTTTGTGAATGTTGGTAATTGTCTTTAACGTCTGGCCAGCAATGACAAAGACGAGTGTTCTTGAAGGTTACATCTTGGCACTTGGTAGCAAAGAATGTGACGTGCGAGAGAGATGAATGAAAAGAAAAACTCGAGGGAGTTTACACGTGTTGGGTTTATATAATGGTCGTGTACCACATGGTAGGAGCCCAGCATATGAGCGGGAAAGCAGATTGGTCGCGTGCAGGCGGTTTGATTGGTCGGAACTGACCAATCAGCAAGCTAGATTGGAGGTGATTGACCAATGAATACTTGTTATATTTGTATGAAAGTAGGATGTTACTTACCAGATAGGAAGAGTGCATTTCCTAAAAAGAGGTAAGGCTGGTTTGTTGTGGAAGTTCCCACAAATACTCCCGCGAGATTAAAAGTTGCGGGAACTAAACACTTTTAATATGTAAAAAGTACTGTCCTTGTGGCTGAAAAGAACATGTGTCTAAGTGTGGCTGAACTGTGTGATTCGACAAAATGTAGTGTTGTCTTCAAGGTGTCGCATATTTCTCTTGTGTATCAGAGTCGAGCATGTCTTGGAAAAACGTCGGTAGTGATCTGCATTGCTATTAAAATTTGTCTTTTATTCCAATGCTCCACGTTGAGTTGCCTTTATCGAACCATCCACCTGTTTGCTGTCCCGGGCGTAGTTGAAAAACGAGGTGGTTGGTGTGGTATGCGTGGATATAATTGGCGCACAAAAGTTAATAGAAGCAGCGTAGTCGTGAAGTTGAGCAGAATTTCTACCGAGTGTCGAATGTATGTTTGAGGAAATTTGGTATTATTGACGATAAAATATCGTTCTGGCAAATTCTTCGTTCATTCGAGTCGCATCATTGCAGAATGAAATAAAGGACGGTGAATCGCCTTTTGAGACTGCATTGTACATCTGAGACATGTGCGGTGTGAAGCATAGATGTGTTGTCGCCGTAATGAAAACGTGGATTTGTAGTCGGCTGACGTTGTGTTGAATAGAATGTCCACGTGTGTTGAGAAGAATCGCCGAAATTTGTTGAAGAGATTGAGAAAATTGAGAAGCTAGCTTAATTCCCAAAAATGTGCGTAATTCTGTGAGTCGAATTAGTATAGGCGATGTTGAGTTTCAATGTCATGGCGAGGTTGAAAAATAAAGTTTGCTTATTAGTGATTGTAGTAAATCTTTACAACAAATTTTATGTGAAAAATGCGTTGAAAATGTTTTTCGAAATAGTGAGTCGTTCGAAAAAAAGGTTGAAACATGGGAAGCAAGTAATGGCTTGAAAATGTCGCCACGTGGTGCAGGAAAAATGTGTGCGCGCTCATTGAGTTTCAGGATGGAACAAGATGCAAATTGCTATGACCAGTAGCAAAGAATGCGGGATTTGCAATATTAGTAGCGACGAATAACGTGCATGCAAATCCTCAGTGATGTCTCATCGTAATTGAACAGTGAGTCGTCTAGAGAAAATTGTACGTTTATTCCAGTGAAACTTGAGTGTTGCTTCCATGTCGGAATCGCCAATCTTTTAATGGTAGATATGGCCACAATTATTTATTTCCAACGAGGTCACCAAATATGTAATGACTTGTATTCCCTGATCGTCGGTGTCACCAAATATGTAGCGATAGGGGTTACCATTGTTATTTATTTCCGATGAGATCACTAAATATGTAGCGGGAAAACAGATTGGTCGCGTGCAGGCGGTTTGATTGGTCGGAACTGACCAATCAGCAAGCTAGATTGGAGGTGATTGACCAATGAATACTTGTTATATTTGTATGAAAGTAGAGTGCATTTCCTAAAAAGAGGTAAGGCTAGTTTGTTGTGGAAGATCCCCAAAGTAAGTCTTTAAATTCTGGTGTAGTTTCTATTAGTTGTTCATCCTGGAGTTTAACTATGTTTTGGTATAGGGTCTCAATTTCTATTTTTTTTAAAAGTCAATTGTACTTACAGTATATATGGCAGTTAGGTTCAAGGTTAAGTAATTCTTTTTGGTGCTTAGTTAGTTCATAGTTGGAAAGGTTAATGTATTTATCAGTTTTGTTAGGAAGAGTGATATTACCTTTGTATAATGTATTCAGTTTTTTTTTATAATTTTAAATCAGTGTTGAGCTTCAGATTTGTTGGTAATTTCCGTGAGTCTATGTGTAATTTCATCCAGTTGGTACGGGGTAGTTATATCCTGTAGTTTATCGTAAATGTTCTGTTTGTTGCTGTTAAGTTTGTTCAATTTTTCCTTTGCTATTTCAATATATATATATATATATATATATATATATATATATATATATATATATATATATATATATATATATATGTATAAAACAAATTGGGTTCGATTTGATATTTTTAATATCAATCTGGTTTGAAGATAAAAAATAAAAGCAATTTATTAAATTCAAAATTATCAAGTATCACTCAACTAAAAAAAGCCATATCTACAGAAAATTTCGGAAATTCTTTCTTTCCGAAAATAAAACCTGATGCAATAGTATAAATCTCTGTGATCTAAACTCTTCAACAAAACACTTTTAGAGGGTGGCTCCTCCTTACCAGAGAAATCGTCGTTTCCCTCCAGGAAAACTGAGCTATAATAATGAGGATGAATAAACGCATTGGGTGATATAATATCTAACCCAGCATCTCCTGAACATCTGTATGCGAGGGGACGGGAATTAATGGCATTCTGGACGTCTGAAATGACTGTAAGCAGGTCAAAATACTGCAGTTTCTCTCGACCCACCAATTTATACAGGCAACCTTTGACCGTCTTAATTAGGTGTTCCCACATACTACCAAACCAGGCTGAATACGGTGGAATGGTAAGATGTTTTATGTTATATGTGCTAAATTACCCAACAAACTCATCAGACACATACACTTGTTTGATCACATCACAGCCCGAAACAAAGGAACGAGCGTTATCAGAATAAATATGGGAAGGGACACCGTGTACATTGAAAAATCGCACCAGAGCAAGAACCACAGAATGGACAGACATATCCTCGACCAACTCCAAATGTATAGCTCTTGCATTAAAGCAAGTGAAAATTAGAATATACATTTTCTGCATATCCTCACCTCTCCAGACCCACAAGTGACCGGTAAAATCAATCCCTGTGTGGAGGAAATGTCGGTCAAAATCCACTCTATGCTTAGGTAAATTCGTTACCTTGGGATATTTGAAGGCTATGGCGTTGTATCGTTTACAAATGGGACAAGATGAAATTACAGTCTTGACAGTTTGCCTAGACTTATTCACCCCAAACCCCGACAAACGTAGCTTGTTAAGGGTAGCAGCAATACCCAGATGTTTGCACTTTAAATGGCAGTCCATAATGATCAACTTTAGTTAAATATGTAAAAGAAAAGAAAGAAAATTAAAAATTTTGAAAATGCGACGATAATTGTCGGTCAGTCAAAGAATTGACAAGAAATCAACGCAATTTATGAAACCGGATTCCCGCTATCAGGGAAACAACTCTTAAAACATGGGGCATAATTGCTGAATTGTGCCTCCATAGTTTTGCCGGAAACATTTTTAATACATTTTTTGGCATATTAAAAAATTATTTAAAAAATAGAAACGCTTCGCAAATTCTAATAAGCTTTCAAATTTATGATCTGTGAAGCTAGAAGACCTTCTAATAAAAGCATTTCCAAAGTTATTCAAACTTAATTTTTAAATATTTAACAACTTTATCAGATTTTGTATTGAAAATAAAAAAAACATTCTTGTAAAAACTCATTTTTTGGCTTCAGACAAAAATGTCCTTAATATATATTATTCATAAAAGCCATTAAAATCTTTTTTAATTAAATGATGTCTTAGTTTTAACGGGTTTTGTATTTTACAATTCAGAGCTGAATTTTGGGTATTACTGGGTTCAAATTTACTATAAAAATGGATGATTTATATTCTTCAAAGTCTTCTGCTTTTAACTAATATAATCATAAAATTACACAGAAGTCGAATATTCGTTTAAACAAGGCGGGGTGTAATAGATGTAAAAAAAATATTTTTACCATGACTTTCTAAAGAACAAACACTTTCAAAATAATTTCATTCATTTGTGAATAAATTCTGAAAGTTCCTATAAAATCCGACAATTATTTAATTTCTGCAAGAATTTCCAAATTAATGTTTTTTTCAACTTGAAAAAAGGCGCTAAAAAATTGATGGTAAATATTAAGTGGAGGGACCTATATAATTTGCTTTTAACGAATAAAAATATATGCATTCAACATTTAAAAAACAATTTTTTCTTTTCTTTTATCACAGTAGTGTTGCTCAGATTTCAACTAATTTTCCGTTTTTAAATTGTATAAATTTAGGCAACTTCATGAAATCGCTAAAAAAGAACATTGCATGATAAAAGCCGCTTTAAACTTAATGAAAGCGAAATTTTATCGTCTAAATGTTTATATTATTGTGGAGGTTGTGTTAATTGATAAAATTATATGGATTAATGATTGTTGGATAAAAATAGGCTGCGTGATGAAATTAACAATTTCCTCTTACATTAAATTTTTTGTATTCAACAAACAGAATAAGAACAACATGAGAAACAACAGTTTTTGTACAACAATGAATAAAATATTTATATAAACAAGAGGTACAAACAACTGGAATAAAGAGGTAGTTTAAAAAAGTTCAAACGTCAATGTTTAGATTGAAAAGTTATCAAATTTCTGGTTTGATAGATTATAAGTTATTGAATGATCTGCACAATAATGAGACAATGTGTTTGGGTATTATTGTAATTTAAGGAAAAATAAACAGTTCAAGTTTGTACTTAAAGTAGAGAAATATTGTTTTGGAGTAAGTGGTTCTTAACAAGCTGTTTATGTTAATTGCAATAATTAACGTTGAGCTTGAAAGATTCGTGTTGAATGTGGAAAACTTGTGCTGATTGTTCGTGATAAAATATTGCTGTGTTGAGTGAGAGGCTTGACAGATTTTGGTGGAATTATTTTTTGGTCGGGTCAAGAACTAGGTCGATGTTATTCGAACACGACTTAAAAATTAAGTTACCAATTAGAAGTTGAGATTTTCTGAAAATATATATTAAGCTGAATAAGCTGTGTGATCCACTTTTTGTACAAAAATTGATATTGATAAAAAAGGTTGTAGCGGGATGCTAAATTAGTAAGACAAAAGTATTTTTTAATTATTTTTTACAATTTAGAGAATAAGTTTGGATAATAACGCTCCTCGATTTACAAAATAAAGTCGATGATTTATTCTTCAAATACTTCTGCATTTAATTAAATAATTTCAGAGTTGTACACATTCGAGTTTTTAAGTTCGCGTGAAAGGGGCTCGCATTGATTTTCTTTTTTAGGACTCCCTATCGCATCCTGTGGAGCCCTGCCCTGGTTAGGATAGATCCTATTTGTCTACCTAGTTAATGTGATGACCCAAGTCGAGATTCCCAACCTCCACAGTTTTTATTTTTGAGCATAGTATGGGAAATTTGTCCAGGTTTTCCAACATGAAAGGGTTGAGGTTAAAAATGCGACAAAATTGAGGTTAAAAATGCGACAAAATTGAAAACAGCTTGAAAGGTTAGAGCAGACAGTTCTCTAGTTTTAGGCGGCTCTTTCAGTCGGAAGACATGAAAGGGCTAGGAAATTTGTATAGCAATTTTGGAGGGAAAATTCGTGAAAGAACGTCAGCACACTACTAAAAACCGAGATCTGCCTCCTTGCACCGAAAAGATATCAGTTGCCGGCCTACGAACGCAACTACGAAATTCATATCGTCCGACAATTTCCTACTATACAAGAACTTTGAACAAATCTGTGAGTGTTTTAACCTTTAACAACAATCTACTACTCGCTTAAAGGACTTTTTAGGCGCCCAGAAAAATATTTTGCGCAAGCTATTTTATGAACATTTTTTCTTTCTTTAAAGTTAAAGGAATTTTCTTCTCCCTTTCTTTCTCTCGTAATAGTGTATCTTTACCCTTTTTCGTGCATGTAAATAAATATTTTCTTCCTTTGTTGTTACACACCGAGCAGGAGTTTATGTCTTTATTCTTCTGCCTGAAAGAGCCGCCTAAAAACAGAGAACTGTCCGCTCTAATCTTTCAAGCCTTTGTTGCTATTTTTTTAAAAACTACAGAGTCCTGTTTCAAAAATAAATTCTAAATCAAATCATCCTTTAACTTGATTTTTAAAGTGTCAAAATCTATTTCTTTTTCTAAAAGTTCCAATTATCATTGTCCCAGTAATTTTCTATTAGTAATCTGATATCCTTTGTACACTTACAAAAAGATTGTATTTCGTGTTCTAAATTTCTTTCTGTAACATTTAAATTTCAAAGTCATTACAGCATTTTAACATCTTGGTTATTCGAAAACATCTCTCTTCACTTGGTGTTTTCTGTCTTACAGTATCCCTTTTTTCATTATTATTATTATTATTTTAGGGGTGATATCGCCCCTGCCACACTTCTAATTGTGTGAAAATGATTGATGGATAACACTGAACTTGATCGTAAACTTGTTGAGATAGGGATTTTGGAGAAATTCAAGATGAATAATGGTTTTTGAGGAGATTTGGCAGGATTCTGGATTCAAGAGACATAGGCTGTATGCTTGAGTGAAACCAAAGAAGTTTACATATCTTCTATTCAACTGAAGTGTGCAGACCTGAAGCAAAAATTTAACAGGTTTTAAATTAAAATTAGAAAACCAGATGCTGTAACTTGTCTGGACACATTTGGAAACTGTAACATGATTTTCTCAGATTAGATGAATGAATTATGTAAAACTGTCATTACGTCAAACTAAGTGGGGGGAAACCAAATGACGTAAGGTTCTTTTTTCTGTAAATAAATAAAGAATTAGAAATTATGATGGAAGATATGACAACTTAATGGGAGAATATGAGTAATCAGTCAACGTCAAAACGGTGACATTTAGTTATAGGCATTCTTTGAAAAGTGATCTCGTAAATTCAAGATGAATTGTCTTTAGCCAAAATGCTTCTTATAAGCACCAGTTTTCTTTGGTTTCACCAGTTAGTGGCTTTGGGCACAAATTTTATTCAAAATCATAGTTTATATTTAACTAAAACGTTACAATTACAAATCGTCCTGATTTAAGAACCTCTCGACTCAGTGTGCATAGAAACATATCAGTCCATAGACATCCTGACATTAAAAGTATTTCCTGATGGTATGACCAGACACATTTCTAAAGTAACTGAACAAAATTATATGCAACTGAGATGTAATCTCAGATGACAAAATCATCAAATTTAGCAGAACAATGACTTGCTTCATTCTTGATGCTGTATTTCTTTTTTTCAAAAAATCCCATAAACTAGCATACCCCCAACCCTCTGAAATAAAAACATGTTGGTGGTGCTGTTGATTGTGGATAAGTGACTGTTTTGAGAGTCATCCAAAATGATTTCAGTTTCACAATATACTTTAAGAATATATATATACATAAATGTATATATATATCTAATAATGACGTATCCACTTGATTATAGATCAGATACCATCTCAGTACATTTTACTGGTCAGCTGTTCATTGTCAATAGAAGAGGATTTTCTAAATTGTCTGCCACAGTGGACATGAGGCAGGTAATGTCATTGGTTCATCTATTGAAAAGGTCATGTGTTGTGGGTAAATCTTTCATTTTACTTCCATGTTTCATTGTCCAGGCTTTGGATATCATCCCTTGAAAATTTAAAAAGTAAGTTTTATTTATTTCCTATTTCCCTAAATACTTTTAACTTTTCTATATATTCACTTTAATTTAGTGTGTTATACATCAAATAATTTATGTTGTATTTACTATTTTTACTATGAAAAATTTACCATTTTTTTTACTTTTTTGTTTAAGTTTTTCTTTTTTGTGAGTTATATTTTGACAAAAAACAATTGAAATGCAAACCTTTACTTTATTTGAAAGCTAATGTTTAATTTAATTATATTTATATATTTTATTTCATTTGAAATTAGTTTTCTTTTCTCATTGTAATTGTGAGAGGTATCTAAGATTTTAAAAAAGAATTTAAAAAACAAAAATGAAAAAGCTTTTATTGACAGATAAAAAAAAATTACATTGATTGGAATGTTTTTGTTTTTCCATAAAAAAGTTATAAAAAAATCTTACAACTTTTTTGTAAACAAGAGTTAATTCTCGATTTTAAAATTTTTGCAAAATACTTTTAATTTTTCTGAAATGTTATTTGAGGAAAATTAGCAAATTTAAAGTTAATGATTTCAAATGAAAAATTTAAAAATATGTACGCTGCTGACACAAAAACAAAATTCACCAGAAATTTAAACATGGTAGAAAGGATTAACGAATTCAATTGCGTAATAAAAAAATAGTCGTCTTTCCTATTAATAATAAAAATCTTTTGGTCAATAATACTTTCTTTTGGGGCAGTTTTTCATCATGCTATGCTATTTTTTCAAAGAATTAGTGTTCACCATTTTTATTTGAAGAAAAATGTATGCTCCACATGACTAAAAAGAATGAATGTTAATTGTAAAATTTTTTTAGTAATTCTATATTAATTAATAGTTAGTATTAGTAATTCTCTATTAACAGTTAGTATCAAGATTTACAAAGTTATGAAATTGTCCTAGTTTTAAAACTAAATAAGTTGGGGGTGTAACACATTCAAAATAATATTTTTACCAAAAATAATTTAATTTATCTGTTGATAAGTCCTAACAGTTTCCAACAAATATATGAATTTGATTTTTTTTTGATTTTTAAAATATTTTCAATCAGTATGTTTATTTTCTTGCTTACTTATCTTTATCCCAATTTTTAAATTTTCAGATGGGAAGAACAGAAGATATTTTAAGCCAATACAGCAGCATCCCAACTGGTCAACCAATTCTGTGTGGCAATATTTTTGAGAAATTACTCAAATGATATGGTTTAGAAAAGATATCAGAATGGGCTTCCCTGGAAGATGTAAAAGATGATTTCCCTGAAATTCAAAAATCTGCAGTTGGTGCACACACATGAATCTATAAACAATGGTATTCAGGGTACAATTTTGTAACATTTGAAAGCAAATGCAAACAGGTGGCCCACTCTGTTGCTGCTGCTTCTACTACATCTGTCACCTCTTCAACTGCCACTCCAGCTGCAATTACATCTGCTTCAAATACAACCCTGTCTGCAGAAAGTGCAACATAGCTGGAAGTGAGAGTCTTTCTTCTGCATGTCCAAACCTTTATGCTGCAACTCAAACCCTTTCTTCAAATTCTGAATTTTGTACAACTCCAAATCTTCCTAAAACTTCTTTCCAGGGTTCATGTTCCTGAAGGACACATACCACAGTGGATAAAGGCGTTAGTTAGATCCAGTGACAGTGTGAGTTCAATACCTGGTTAAAGTGGTAGAGAGCTTGGAGAGGTGAAATAACAGGATGTAACTGATAACTGACATCCATTAGACATGGCATGTGGAACTAAAACAGTCTACCCCAGTGAGTGAAATAAAGGGTTCAGTTTCACATTCCGACTACCTGAAGAAGGCCAGAACATTGTGATAAATATGGCAACAAAGATAAGGACGATAGTCCGAACAACGTAAATAGTGTACATAATACCTCATCACAGAAATATAGACAGATAGTGAAAATTAGAAGTAATAAAGTCTACTGATATCAAAGAATTACTGAGAAGAAAATATTACTGTCAAACTACCTTTTAATGAAGGAAAAAAAAAAAACTAGTTTTCATTGGAAACTTTGTACTGATTTTACTACAGATTTTTGATTAACTTCAGTTGTGATTCTCCTCAGTTAGAAAGTCATCGAAAATGATTTCAGTTTCACAATATAATTAAAGAATATATATATGTATAAATCTAATAATGATACTTCCACTTGATTATAGATTCAGAAATATCACAATACATTTTACCAGTTAGCCTTCATTGTCAATAGAGGAAGATTCTGTAAATTGCCAAAGTAGAAATGAGACAGGGTTGTCATAGGTTCATATATTGATCTATCAGAAAATACATTTCATGCTGATTACAACAGTTCTGTTAAATGTGCCATTTCCTTCATTTTCTCAATAATTTGTCTGTTTCTTCCAAGAAACTGTACTAATTGATTTAGCTTTAAAGATACTGGAAGTGTGGTCTTCTACATTCTCTTCTTCATTTGGCATAGGGTGGATTTGTGGGTGATCATGTTACATTCTAACATGCTTCAATGGAATTTTGTATTTTGTTTGTGTTTAAATGAAGGGTTTTAATCTATGAATGGATACTAGTGTTTTTATGCCATCATTTATTTTATCAGGTGTTTTGCCATCCAATCAAGGACTTCAAAGGACCTGTATATGGTGCTTCTAAAGGGTTATGAATTCTGTTTACTTTACATTACAACATGATCATATTTGTGAAATTCAAACTGAAAATTATACTTGGAGAAAGAAAGAAAAAATTCAAATTTAGCTTTACTCATTTAAAATGCCTTTTATTGCAATGAAAACGAGGCTCCAGAGATTTAAAATTGCTTCAGTGGAAATAAAACTTAGAAGCAAATCCACTGATATCAAAGAATTACTGAGAGGAAAATATTAATTTCTACAATATTAATGTTAACCTACCTTTTAATGTAGGAAAAAAATAACTATTTTTTCACTGGTAAATTTGTACTGAATTCAGTATGAATTTTTGCTTCTAACTTCAGTTGCTGTGATTGACCCAGTCAGAAACACAGCCAAAATATTTCAGTTTCACAATATACTTTAATATATATATATATATCTGTAAATAATTGGAGATATTTATTCAAAATGGTACATGCATATTCATTGTCTATTCTAATCCAAATTTTCCTGCAAGTTTTAAGTTTTTCTGCAATATACACATGATGCATATTCATAAATTTATTAATAAAATTTTCTAGGTTTATCTAGTTTTGTGTAGTTCTCTGATGAATTATTTGGTTACATTTGTGTCACTAGTGTTCTCTCCAGTGTGTATCAGCATGTGCTGCTTGAGAGCAGAATTAAGGGAACACTTATATCCACAGATTTTACAGTTGAATGGTTTCTCTCCAGTGTGTGTTAACATATGGTTTTTGAGATTTCCATTCTTAGAATATTTCAATCCACAGATTTCACAATGGAAACGTTTGTCTCCAGGGTATGTTAGTTTCTCTCCAGTGTGTGTCGGCATATGTTTCTTGAGGGATGATTTTTGGGAAAATTTATGGCCACAGATTTCACAGAGGAATGGTTTCTCACCAGTGTGTGTCAACATATGTTTTTTGAGAGCAGAATTTTGGGAACACTTATATCCACAGATTTCACAGTGAAAAGGTTTCTCTCCAGTGTGTGTCAACATATGTTTTTTGAGGTTTGCACTGATAGAACATTTCAGTCCACAGATTTCACAGTGGAAAGGGTTCTCTCCAGTGTGTTTTAACATGTGTGTTTTGAGAGCAGAATTAAAGTAACACTGATAGCCACATATTTCACAGTGGAATGGTTTATTTCCAAAGTGTGTGAACATGTGCTTTTTGAGAGCAGAATTAAGGGAACACTGATATCCACAGATTTCACAGTGGAATGATTTCTCTCCAGTGTGTTTTAACATGTGTACTTTGAGAGCAAAACTAACGGAACATTTATATTCACAGATTTGACAATGGAATGGTTTCTCACCAGTGTGTGTCATCATATGTGTTTTCAGAGATGAATTATAGGAAAACATACGTCCACAGACTTCACAGTGGAAACGTTTCTCTCCAGTGTGTGTTACCATGTGATTTTTGAGAGCTTCATTTTTGGAAAACTGATATCCACAGATTTCACAATGGTATGGTTTCTCTCCTGTGTGTGTCATCATATGTCTCTTGATGCGTGTTTTTTGTGAAAATTTATGTCCACAGATTTCACAGTGGAATGGTTTTTCTCCAGTATGTGTGAAGGTGTGTGTTTTGAGACTTGATTCAGTGGAAAATCCTACTTCACAGATTTCACATTGGAAAATGTTCTTGCTTGTGTGAATTTTCCTGTTCATTGTTATATTTAATTTCTTTGAAAATCTAAGACCACAGATTACATACAAAGTGTTTTATCTTCTATGCATGTTCTGTTATGTATCTTTTGTGTGGACTTAACAATTAATCCACAAATTTCAGAGATCTTTCACATGAAGGTCCATCATGGTTTCAGAAGCTCTCAAAGATGGAAACTGAAAAAAATAATATATATATATAATAACTGAGCACTGCAGTAAGAAAACTCCATTAAAAAAAATCTACTCTAAAACATGTAATGAACACTATTGTGTGAAGAAAAACAATTTCTCAATGAATAATGAAGGTATACAAAAATCATTCAGATAATTTATAAACTTTAAAATCTTTGAAAATTCTGTATTAATTTGCAGGCCCAAGTGATATTGTTATTGTTACGTGTTGATAATTGTAACCAAGGAAAAAAATGATTTTCCACAACACAGAGATAAATCACAAATGAATATTTAATTTACTAAAACACAACATAAAATATATACAAGATAAACAATTGCAACCTACAAAACAGAAAACACAGAGTTACTGGTGAAGTGTTATGAGGGAGGAGGAAGGTGAGTCAAATATCTTTATCACTTTAGGGCTAGTGAAGTAATCTAAGTGCTATATTTGGAAATCCACAAAGGTGTGTAAATAAATATTAATTTTTAGTTTGGTCAATGAAAATTAGTCAAAATTCTATTTACCAAATTTGTTCCATGAAATTCTCTTTTGGGTTTTTGTTGGTCAGCAACTTTTTATAGTGATTCACAGAAGGTGGAGAAAATTATTTGTTGATGCTGTCATTGGTCTGCACATGGGCCTGTGTATGTCCAATGGTGGTATTGATGAAACATGACCTTTAGGGCAAAAGTGCCACACCCCTGTCTAAATCCAATCAGCTTACTAAAAGAAGAAAGGTTAAAGTTGAAAAACTAAAAGAAGGAAGCAGTGGGAGTACTCCAGAATAATCAAGTATAGAGATAAACAAAGAATGAGTGGTTAGGGGAATAAAAACAAGGAAATCTTATTACTCTTGCAGGAATGGCCGGCATGAGGGACTGATATGACTAATGACGAGGATGATAGGAGCTTGGAAACAGCCAAAATGCAATTTTTAAGAAAACAAGTGAAGTGATAATAACAAGGTCAAAATGGTTAGTTACCTTTGTGTTAGATTTGAACCCATACGAGCTTCTATTAAACAAATTGGAGAGTGAGATAAAAGGGCTGAGTGTAGCCAGGGTGCAGGTGGTGTGAAATTTCCCTGGGAATAGAAATATCTTAGACTGTTATACTCCATGGAATTGAAGACAGCTATAATGGAAGCCCAGTGGAAAGATATGAGGAATTATTTGAAAGGAATTGAACTGCTACAAATGTGAGGAAAGAGAGCAGTAGTCCCTATTGTTGGAAAAGCACCTGAATGTCCTGTTTGGAACTAACTGAAGATGATGTCAAAGTTATAAGGAGAAAACTGGGAGAAGAAGAAAAGGATCAAAGAGTCCTAGCCCAGGTGGCAAGAGAAAGTATATAGATACTGAATGTGACAAGGTTAGAACTGGCAACAAATAGGGCCAGTATCAATTGGTTAATACATAACTTGTGACAACTAATAGAGGAGGTAGCTAATAGTTTGGAGGTTGTAACAACTGAGTTCCAAGAATTGTGTGGGCTTATACAACAGTATTTCCAGTTAATTACTGTTACTCATGAGGTGCGATAGACTTGTCAGTCCCTGACTATTTTGCTAGAGCATGTGAGAGCTCAACTGAATATGTTATCATTAGGACACCTATGTCCAAGTATAGAGATGCCTGGGTACTTGAAGGAATTTCTATTAAAGATACAGACTGAGTTTACCCATCATTTGAGGTTGCTGATGGACCCCCATCAAGGAATTATGGAAATACTACAATGCACTATGTTGCATTACCTTGTTAGTGTATAAGAAGTTGTTGGTAATGATGTCCATTTTATTGTTGAACAGAGAAAATATTTTTGATATATAGCAAATTATAAATTTACCTATTCCCTACCCCAGAGTAGATCAGAGCTTAGGTGCAGTTGCGAGGTATGAAATTGAGATGGATTATGTTGCTTTGGATTCAGCTAGGACAACATTTATGATCCTAACAACAAGAAGCAAAGAAGTGTAGGGTTAATGCTTTGGGAATGTATATCTGAGTCCTATATATGTGACAGGTAATCACAGATTGTGTGTACTTGAGCTATTTAAAGATAACAGAGAGGAGATTAAGAAGAATTGCCAAGTAGATGTGTTAACAAACATAGTGCTGCCACAAGTTATCAGTTTGGAGTTTGGGGAGTAGTCGCACAGAAACTGTCCAGTGTATGTCGGGGAGAATCTATTGTGATGCTGAGAGTGGAACTTCCATTGTCCTTAATAAAACATTCAGCATTTGGAATATCCGTCTCCCTACCCCATATTACCAGGCTGAACAGAAATATGAAGGAAAAGATTGAATTATAGGGATAATTGACAAAAGTTTAGGTAGCTGCACAGAAATATGTGAACTGGTGGTGGGAAAAGTTACCCTAGAAAAATGCCAAAGTTATTAAAGCCAATAGAAAGGATTAATATGTATCAATTGAAAGATAAATTAAATGTTATGGGAAAAGAGAGCATGGCTTTGGAAGATAATAAAAGGATCGTAATAAACTGGTCAGCAATGATAGGTACCTTGATAATTATTGCTGTGATAGTAGCAGCGATATGAAAATTTAAAAAGTATAGAAAGAAATCAATTAATGATATCTTGGAGAGTATGCAATGGCTAGAGAAGGGAATGCCATGCAATATTCTTTACCCAAACAGATCAAATTGTGGAAAGAAGAATGGTAACTAAGAAGAACAAGCCATAACACACACACAAAAAAAAAACAAAAGAGGGGAACACTAAAGAAATTGCATGAGAAGAAAGAAACAATAGATTACAAACATGGCATGAAAAAAAGAAAGAGAAGACTTATGAAAATATTTCATGAGAATTAGAGGAAAGACTGATTATGAACATTGCATGAAAACAGAAAAAAGAAGAGAATAGACCGATTACAAATATTGCATATGAACAAATGAAAAGGAAAACTCATTAAAGAAATTACATGAAAACATAGCATGAAAGTGAAAAGATTATTTTCTGCTAGATGAATTAGCAGTGATATGGAAATTTAAAAAGTATAGAAAGAAATCAATTAATGTCTTGGAGAGTATGCAATGGCTAGAGAAGGAAATGCCATGTAATGTTCTTTACCCAAACATTCTAAATTTTCATTAAAAAAAACCATGTTTCTCTTTGTACTAACTGGAACTAGTAAAATAACAGAAAATTTTTAGCACTTTTTTTTTGTGTGACACACTTTAATTTGGAAAATCTTGCAAAAATAAAAATAATTGTCAGATGTTAATGAAACTTTCAGAAACTATTCATAGATGATCGAAATTATTATGTTTTTTTTTAATTAAAGTCATGACAGAAATATTTTTTTTTTTTACATTTATTACCATCCCATGACTAATTTTATGAAAATGCTAGAAATTTGATCGTATCGGGATTAATGATTACAATAGTTAAAACCACAAGGCTTTGAAGAATACAAATCATTTTTTTTTTTAATTGGACCCCATGTACCTGATAATCAGCTCTGAATTGTAACATACAAAGCTCAATAAAACAAAGATATTATTTAATTTCAAATGCTTTTATTTGTTTTTATGAATATGGACAATATTTTCTGAAAGCAAAAAATTTTTTCAATGAAAATTGAATTTTTAATACAATTATTTGTTATTTCTTTAATTGTAATAGATTTTTACATTTAAGTTGTTAAAACATTATAAAATTAGTTAAAAGCCGCATCGGGTTTCCTAAGTGTCCTTATGAGATAGATCATTTTTGGCGCTGTATCATTTTCACTGCTCAGAAGATCCGCAGTAATTAAGTAATGTAATTTTGTGTTCATAAAAATCGTTAAAATGGTTGTAATTAAAAAGTATGGAAGGTCACAAGCAATAAAACATCACGTGGCTTGAGTGTAAGCATTCTCTGTTGAACGTTGATTACATTATTGCAAATTCTTCGTGCAAAACACATGCTGAGCATTTTGAATTAGTGTTTTTTACTCATTAAAAAAATTTGAACATCATCCTAAGCCATTTTCACCATCAACATTACTACATTTGTAAAAGTACCATTTATTTCTTTTACATATTTCATTGCAATTTCAATTTTTTTAAGTTGTTTTACAGTTTTCGGGTTTTCCGTGAGTCGTCTTTATTTCAATTTTATGTGAATTTCTTATTTCAAACAAACTGTTTTCAGTTCTACCCTGAAGTGTTGTTGTCATCACCCTGCTCAAAAGGTGTTAAAAAACAAAAATACATCAAGCCATTGTTGAAACTAAACATAGATTAAAAAAAAAAAAAATTTTTTTACAAGGTGATGACAGCTTGGTATTGTCAGCTGACTGGCCTTTGACCCAGCAATGTCAAAGCGAATTTTGGTTTAATTTCACCACTGTTTTCCTTATCCCTGATTCAAAAAAAATAAATATAAAAAAAAAAAAAACATATAAAAAAATCCTGGTTTCCAGTGTTCAGGAATAGCAATTGTAACTATTTTTTCATATTTTATCGCCAGAAAATTTTTTTATAATCATTTACACCAACCAATTTCACTTAGAAATGAAAGAGCATTCTTTGCTCTCAGCAAATACCTAGTTTCATGGGGTGCAGATCAAAAGCTTCCTTGATATTTTGTTCAGATGATGACAAAAGTAATTTTTCAATTTTTTTTTTCAGTTCAAATTGGCTATAGTGTAACAAAATAACTTTTAATGTGTTTGTGATGATTTTTACTTGGGATAGAAATGTTTTATCATAGCAGATCTGTATTGACTTTAGAGGGCTATAGTTGCCCTCAAAGAGAAATTTAAAAAGTACAGCAAGAAATCAATTAATGATATCTTGGAGAGTATGCAATGGCTAGAGAAGGGAATGCCATGCAATATTCTTTATCCAAACAGATCAAACTAAGATAAAGAATTCATCAAAATGTTGAATTCATCAGAAGTGGAAGTAGAGCTGACACCTGTTAAAGAAAAACTCAGACCTCCTATTGTGGAAAGAAGAATGGTAACTAAGAAGAACAAGCCATAACACACACAGAAAAACAAAAAAGGGGAACCTTAAAGAAATTGCATGAGAAGAAAGAAACAATTGATTACAAACATGGCATGAAAAAAAAGAAAGAGAAGAAGAAGACTTTTTATGAAAATATTGCATGAGGATTAGAGGAAAGACTGATTATGAACATTGCATATAAACAAATGAAATAGTGAACTCATCAAAGAAATTACATGAAAACATAGCACAAAAGTGAAAGGGAAAAGATTATTTTCTGCTGCATGAATTAGTAAAAAAATGATGCATGATAAATAGTGTACTAATAGATTTGGAGTTTTTGTGTCATATACAAGTAAACGACAGGAAAAGTAAGGGAGAGATGTAACACCATTTAGTGCTGGCAAATGAAAAGAATGATTAATGAATAGAATGATGGATATACCAAGAGAATGCTGGTAAATGATAAGAAAGGGTAAATAAAAATAATGATGGAAAGCTTTTTAAAAAAGCTTAATTCTCAAGAAACCAGAAGAATTCTTTAAAGCAGTAATATCACAAAAGGCTTATATGGTAATCTTTTGACAATTGATTGATGACCCATCCCTAGAACAGGTCATGTATATACATCATATATACAGAAAACAAATGAAAAAAAAAAAAAAAGCATTTTTTTCTAAAAATAAGGCATTTCTGTACAGCAAAATCGGTAAATATCCAAGAAAAAGTAAGGTCATTTTCAGATTCAGTGCCCTCAAATTAGCTAAAATATATGTTTGGTGTCTCAACACTATTTCAAAATTTTTTTTGTTGTTGACCAGTACAATAAATATTAAATTTAAAATTTATTAGTACCACTTACATTATTTATATTATTCTGTCTTCACTGATGTATTCCCATTTCAACCATAGAAATATTTTAATGGTTGTACAATGGCCAAAACATTGCAAATATGGCAATGAAGATAACGATAACAGTTTGAAAAATGTAAATAATGTATCTCAAAGATATAGACAGTTACAGAAACCGATAATAATTTTAAAATTTATTGTAATCTTAGAACATTTTCCTAACAAGCATCTTCATAAACAATGCTATGGAACTCTATATTTATATTGCTTAAAACATTTAAAAAAATTTTAAGATTGATGGTTAGATAAACTAAACCTACATTAATCAGCTGGTCATGTTGTATTCATCAAGTAATTTCTTTCAATTCAGTCTCTCATTTAAAATTCCTAAACATCAGGCTGTCAATAAATCTCTCTACACACCAGAAAAAATAAGTTCTCCATGTTAAAAAATATACTTTTTTGTTATATTTTAAACTGAAAGTAATATTTTTTTTCAATTCAACTTAATTAAACTTGAAAACAGCTAATTATCCTCAATGTTTCAGAAAAGTATATTTTATTTTTATAAGAGAATTACATTTGTTTGTATTTCTGAGATGAAGTATTGTATGGATTTACACTATTTACATTGTTTGGACTGTTGTCCTCATATTCATGTGGAACTAGAACAATCTACCTCAGTGGATGAAATAAAGGGTTTAGTTTGAAATTCCAATCACCTGAAGAAGGCTGGAATGTACAACAGTGCAAACATCATGAATATGGAAACAAGAATGAGGACAACAGTTGAAAAATTTTAAATAGTGAATTATGTTATCTTAACAGATTTGTCAATATGGATAAACTGATAGATTGATACAAGTTTAAAATCCTTTTTTAAAATAATAAAGGTCATTGGATCATGTACCAATATGAAGGGTGGATAAAAGCAAGAAGAAAATGATAATTTTGAAAATATGAGTTGAAAATGTAAGTTCAAAACTTGAATTGTTAATTTGAATGAAGGAAAATATAATGTTAACAGATACGGAACGTCTGTGCTTGCAATTAGTCATTGGAGTTTGTTCGGATATCTAAATCATCAGGTAGCAAATACACTCCTATCATGAATTGATGTTAAAAGGTTAGGGTCAGTGTTAGTGTTGAACAAATTTTCATGACACCTATTTCCAAAGAAAACAGAAACAGAAAAAGAAACAAAGGGAAGAAATAGAGAAGCAATATGCGAAGAACTGTCGGGCAAAGCCAGTTGATCTTACTGTGAAATTCTTAGCAGGGTAAAACCAGAATCCCTATGACATTGGTTAGAGTGGAGTAGAAAGAACCTAATATTGTAAAAATGTTTTCCAACAAGTGCAAATCGCTGCTATGCATTCTGCCCTTCTCCAGAAAGATGTTAACGCTTATATAAACAGCTAATAGCAGTCAACCACTCTGACTTGAAGAGATTTAGATAGTTATCAAAACATGACAGTTTCACTGAGATGAGACAAGGGCCACAACTGTCTCACCTTAGCTCAATTCAGATTAAAGCTGATTGTTAATTTTAGGCTGTTTCTCTGATGAATGAACTTAAAATAATTTGGGAAGTCTGACAACACTTTTCTTTTCTTTCTCATGGATCCAAAAGGGAATTCATTCATACTAGAAAATTTAAATGTTAATATTTTTTTTAACTTTTCCAAACACTTTACTGACTCATAGACTTTTAAAAGACTGTTGCTGTGATGTCTAGCTTAAGGAAAATAAAACTTCTGATTTTCCTTAATTCTGACCTTTTATTATCAAATCTGGTGTTGAATTGGTATCACTAAAATGGATGTTTCATTACTGAACTGAAAATAAATAATTGCTACTCCTAAAATTTGCCAAAAATCAGTAAATTATCTAATTAATAAATTGAATACTAAATTGATTATTTTATTAGAAAACTTTAGAAATATTTTAATGGTGTCTGTTTCCACACTGTCCCTCATTTGATATATCTACTGTAATTTTTAATTTGGGAAGATGTTCTATGAATTTTCTTAATGTTATTTCAGTAAAAAGAAAAAAATTATGTGATATCAAGTGTGAAGATACAGAAAATTTGTCACAAATCTCAAAAAGAGTAATTCAGTAAAACTCAGAAATTAATTTTTCTATCAGTGCTTGCATAATTTAAGCAAACATGTCTCTTATTTTTAAATTGGACAGAAAAAAATCTACATTTAATTTTAAAAAAAAATTTACTTTCAATTAAGTTAAGATATAAATGAAGCCATTTTCCATTTTTGTTATTAAATTTCCTTTTTTAAATTCTAACAAATGTTAGATTGTTTTTAGTATGGATGTTCAAAAAGGAAATAATTCTGAATTGCCACATTTGACTACTTTTCCCTATTGGAGGAGTAATATGATTATTCTGAAATTCAGAATAATTAAATAAACAAAAACACTCGGTGCAATTAGATATTTTTTAATACCAAACTGGTATGAAAATAAGGGTTATAGTATACATTTTTTTGTATAAACCCATCGAATACCATTCATAAATATACATCATTTAATTTCATTTGATATTAAATAAAATGTAATCACTTTCACAAAATAGAGAAAATTGATAATTTTACTAAATCACATCAAAACTGATCTCTGGTATAAATGCTGGATTTTTAAGTTTGTTCATTTCATTTTTCATCTCCAATGACAGTTCGATGAATTGATGAAAGTCAAGAAAATATACCAATTTTTTTATAAATGCTTTTAAAATTTTACTTATATCAAGAATTTTTTTTCAGTTCAGTATATCTCACTTTAAACTTCCTAGACATCAGGCTGTCACTAAATCACTTAACATGTCAGAAAAAACAAGCTCTCCATGTTAAAAATATACTTTCTGCTATATTTTTAAATAAAAGTAACATTTAATTAATCTTGAAAACAGCTGATTTTTCTTAGTGTTTCAGGAAAGTATATTTTATTTTTGAAAGATCTTTTATGACAAAATTATGTGGTCTTAACAGATTTGTTAATAAAGACAAAACTGGTACATTTTAATGATAATCAAAAAATTATACAAATTCTTCTTTAAAATATAGAATTGTAATGAGTTTTCCCCATTTATTTTTAATACAGTTTTAATTTAATAATATCACTTGATCACTACAAATTAATATAGAATTTTAGAGGTTTATGGATTATTCTAATTAAACGTAAAAAAAATAACAATTCTTGTAAAAATTTATTATTCGTTCAAGAGATCACTAAAAAAAAGCATAGCATGATGAAAAAGATGCCAAAGTAGATGAAAACAAAATTTTATTGTCTAAATGTTTATGTTATTAAGAGGAAAGATCAAAGTACTTTTGGGTTATTTTTTTACATTTTTTAATAATTTCTAACATGTTCGAAATTTTGTGAAAAATTCAATCATGTCAACCATTTTTTCCATTTTATAAAAAGAAATGAAAATCTCAGTTTCAAATTCTTTTAAAAATCAATTATAATTTCTTCAAAACTTATTTTAAGAAAATTAGAAATTATAGTATTTAAAATATTTTGAAAGAAGCATTACTTAGTTTCTGTGCTGAAAAGAAGTAGTCTAAAAATAAAACAAAGCAGGTCATAACTACAGCCTTATTATAAACACAAAATTCCATTTCTTAATTACTGTGTGTCTTCTGATTGGTCAAAGCCATACAAATTACAATGCTGTAAAAAATGATCTATCTCATTGAAATTCAATTTTTATCGAAAAAGTTTTTTGCTTTCAGAAAATATTGTCCATATTCATAAAAACAAATAAAAGCAAATAAAGGCATTTGAAATTAAATAATATCTTTGTTTTATTGAGTTTTGTATGTTACAATTCAGAGCTGATTTTTAGGTACATGGGCAGGGGGGTCCAAGTAAAAAAAAAATGATTTGCTTCCCTCAAAGCCTTGTGCTTTTAACTAATATGTTCACTAAACTGAATAATGCTGAATTTCTAGAGTTTTCATAAAATTATTTAGTGGGGAGGTAATAAATATATGAAAAAAATATTTTTGCCATGACTTTAAAAAAAGAAAACATATAATAATTTCCATCATTTGTGAATAGTTTCTGAAAGTTTCATTAATATCCGATAATTATTTTTGCAAGATGTTCAAAATTAATGTGTGTCATAAAAAAAAACTGTATGTTATTTTTAGTTCCGGTGATACAAAGAGAAACAAGGTTCTTTAATCAAAATTTAGAATGTTCTGAAAAGAAGGAAAATTTTTTTAAAAATAATCAAAAAATACTTTGTTTTTTCCTTTTAATAATAACATAAACATTTAGAAGATAAAATTTTGTTTTTGTCAAGTTTGATGTCTTTTTCACCATGCTACCTGCTCTTTAGTGATCTCATGGAGGAACCTCTAGTGACTCTAGTCTAACACTTTTTTCTAGGTACCTCCACGAAATCGCTAAAAAAAGAGCATAGTCTGATGAAAAAATGCCAAACTTTATGAAAACAAAATTTTATCGTCTAAATGCTTATGCTTTTATGAAGAGGAAATACCAAAGTATTTTTTAATTATTTTTAAAAATTTTTCCTTGAACATTCTAAATTTTGATTAAAGAAACCTTGTTTCTCTTTGTACCAACCGGAACTAGTAAATATTATAGACAAATTTTAGCATGTTTTTTTTTTGTATTACACACATTAATTTGGAAAATCTTGCAAAAATAAAAATAATTGTCGGATGTTAATGAAACTTTCAGAAACTATTCACAGATGATCGAAATTATTATAAATATGTTTTTTTTTTATTAAAGTCATGGCAGAAATATGTTTTTTTATATTTATTAACACCCCCATAACTAATTTTATGAAAAACTCTAGAAATTTGAGCGCATCAATTTTAGTGATTACAATAGTTAAAACCACAAGGTTTTGAAGAATGCAAGTCATGTTTTTTTTTTTTTTAATTGGATCTGCAGTACCTGAAAATCAGCTCTGAATTGTAACATACAAAACTCAATAAAATAATACTTTTATTTGTTTTTAGTTGTTTTTATGAATATGGACAATATTTTCTGAAAGCAAAAATTTTTTTCAATGAAAATTGAATTTTTAATACAATTATTTATTTCTTTAATTATAATAGATTTTTACATTAAGTTTTTTAAAAATATTATAAAATTAGTTAAAAGCCACATCAATTTTTCTAAGTGTCCTTATGGGATTGTCATTGTCTAGTGCTTTGAAAATTGTATCATTTGGACCAATCAGAAGATCCGCAGTAATTAAGAAATGTAATTTTGTGTTTATAATTGGGCGGTAATTATAAAGTACGGAAGACCAACCAGAATACAATTAAGTTGCATTATTTGAGTTCAACATTGTTCTCTGCTGATAAGGCCTTTAGTTTTGTGAAACACGTATGGAAAAGTTAATTTGATTTTTCAATTTCAACTGAGAAGGGTACCTATAAGTATCAGTATGAAATTTAACTACTGCTAAATTTTAATTTATATGATCTTATTTTTATATTAATCTCAGTTATGACATTTTTCCATAAATGAAATATCAAAATTAATAATAAAATCAATGGAAATACAAATAACACAGTAAAATGTAATAAATGTACATAAAATTATAGTATTTTATGTACACTTCTGATAAAATTTCATAAGAAAGGTACCTATAAATTAATTAGATACCTTTCTCATGAAATTTAATCTCACTCTTAACAGTCTTATTTTTTAATTTCTTTATAATATATTTTCCATAAAGCATCGTAAACGTAAAGACGAAAGCTAAGTACAAAAAAAAAAAAAAATAAAAATAAAAAAATTGAGCACTGAAAGTTATCCTTAAAAGTAACGAGGTAAATAATTTGTTCACTTAAATCTAAATAATTTCACTTCCTTCCATCCGTAGAAAGAATTATCCTCCCATAAGTTAACTAAACGTCATGAAAATGTCTTTCGTCACCTGTCAAGTGACGCGAAAGGTTATGACCTGCTTTGTTTTATTTTCAAATTACATCTTTTCGGCGCAGAAGCTAAGTTAAGCTTGGTTCAAAATATTTTAAATAAACATTATAATTTCTGATTCTATTAAAATAAGTTTTGAAAAAATGATAATTGATTTTTAAAAGAATGTCAAAGTGAGATTTTCATCTTTTTTATAAAATGGAAAAAAATGATTGATTATCTGTCCTTGTTTTTGACAAAAAAAAACCCAACAAGATTTTTAACGAAAATTTCGAACGTGGTAGGAACGATTAAAAAATGTAAAAAAAATACCCCCAAAATACTTTGATCTTTCCTCTTTAATAATAATTTGAACATTAGACGATAAAATTTTGTTTTCGTCAAGTTCGGCGACTTTTTCATCATGCTATTCTCTTTTTGTTTACCTTTCGTAGAAGTACCTACTTTTCTTAGCGATTTCACGAAGTGCGTGGTGTAATTTAAAAAAAAATATTTTTTCACGAAGATTTTCTAAAAAAAATATAAAAATATCTAAAAAAATAATTTAATTCACTGAATAAAACAGAAAAACAAAAAACAAGATTTTTAACCAAAATTTCAAACATGTTAGAAAAGATTAAAAATAAAATGAATAAAAAAAAACAATACTTTGGTTTTTGCTCTTAATAAAAACAAATATTTTGATGATAAAACACTGTTTTTGTTAAATTTAAAACATTTCTTTCATCATTTTATGTTGTTTTCGAATCTCTTCTTGTATAAATATTGTTTTTATTCGATGTTATTGTTAAATGTTTTAAAAATGCCCGAAATAGAGAGAAATTAATTTTTCTTTTCATTCATTTTAGTTTTGTTTCAAATAAAGTCTAAGCGAATTTCTTTCAAAGAAGACATTTAAATGAATTAAAATGTGTTTTTATTTATGGCTTTTATGAAGTCTTTTAGTTTTAAATTTTAGTCGGTTCGTCTAACTTACCTTTTTAGGGCGAATCTCAAAAAGCAAAAAACCTTTTCATAGAAAAACAAACAGGATTAAGTTGCTGTTGTTGGTGGACTTGATGTTTCTTTTTCAAGCTCGACAAGATTTTCTAATCAATAAAACTTACTATTTTTAAAATAATTGCAAGTAAGGAAGATTCATTATTTGAAAATAGATGGCATGTAGTTTCTGCTGAACGAAACAAAGGAATAACAGTAAAAACAGTGTAAAAGAAGAATTTGTCCCTTGCTCAAAAATAGTATGGATGCACACAATATCCCACAACATTGTATCGCAATCTATAATTATTCAGAATAAATTTAATTTAAAGAAAAAACAGACCACTTTAAGGTGTCATTGTAAATTTTTATTTCACTAGAGATTTTATTTTTGTCTGAGTCTCCAAGACTTCACTTTCAAGGGTGAAAAAATGAATTTAAAATTTACACTTTTGAAGGGCAGTATTAAGCTTATATCAGGATACATAGAAGGTGGTGAGGGCTCCTAGGGAAGGGAGAGTTTTAAAATTTATTTTTATTACACTACTTAATAATATTGAGGAGGAGGAAGGCGGGGGGTAATGATCAGACATTGACCTATTTAATCGGTCAACTCAACGGAAATGATATGGGGGAAAAAGGAAAAAAAAGAAAAAAGTGGGGAAGTAAAGAGATGAGAAATAAGAGACTGACGTAGGGATTTGCAGGAAGATGACGGGTAGTATAGCTTGATGTGTGGGATATTTAGAAAAACAGATTTTAACGTTTGATAGTAATTTAAATGTTTAAATACTCCACAAATAAACTAGAAATGCTTGATAGTAATTTAAATATTTAACTTTTCCACAAATAAATTAGAGATTTAATATAAATTGAATATTAAACAAATAAAAATAAAAAAAAGTTAGTAATATTTTATTGTGAATAAGATGAAGAAGAATAAGATGCTCTTTTAGTCTTTTTGTTTACATTTCGTAGAGGTACCTAGGTTAAGGACAAGACAAAGGTAAAAAATCTAAGAGTTTTAGAGTCTAAAAAATTATCAATTTCCGAACCTATTTTTAGATGAGTAATTTCCTAATTAAAGTTTAAAATCAAGATGAAGTAAGATTTGAAGGTAACAATAAAAGAATTTACTGTTTTTTACACACACCACATACATACGTAAATAATACACATATTCGTATTACATGTCCAATTACATTAACCACAAACACATACATGATACTCACATACATACACAAATGATTACAGTGTAACCCGGATATAAGAGAGTTGTCGGGACCGGAGAAGAAATATCCGGGTTTGGTCTATTTTGTTTAGGTAAGTATGGCTCTAATTTGGGACCAGAGAAAATCTATCTCATATCCGGGTTTCTCTTATATCCGGGTTTCTCTTATATCCGGGTTACACTGTATTTCGCTACACGTCCATAATTAAATTCTCTCTTGAATTTTACCGATAGTGAATTAAGCGTTTAAATTTTTAAAAAATATTTCTAATTTTAATATTTTTAATATCGTGAATAATGGTTAAGGAGTAAATAATTCTTAATTTAAATCTAAGTGATCAATTTAAATTGAAATTATCTCCAGAGATGAGTAAAATTTCTAATTTTTCAAGTGTAATTAGAAATTAGTTCAAGATGAAAATCTCTATTTATACAAACATACACGCATGCATACAAAAATTAATATATATATATTGACAGACACATATGTATTAAAGATATCTAATTGAACCCAATGTTTCTCTCTCTCTCTGTCTCATCATGAGACGAGACTGTCTAGGCAACAATACAGAGTACAAAACCTCATAATCAAAAAACCTAGCCTTGCCAATCCTTGCATGGATCCTTATCAAATTGTCTGAATCTAAAAATAAATTAAGATCGGAGACCAAACATGTCATCTTAACGTCATGAAGATTTAATAAAAATTGCCTCTCCTCAATAAGAAACAGAGACTGACCATTCCTCAACCGAGCACAAAGTGCAGGATCCCTATTGATTTTTTTTCTCGACTTATTTATAAACCTAAAGGCCAAATAAACTCCAAGATCGATAAGGTCCTTTTCGCCAGAGGGGCCATTTTTGTCTTGCTAAAAAGTAACTTTGCTGAAGATATATGCAGCAAAGCCATAGGCTTTTTGAGAAACGTCACAGAATAACATCAAGGAAGCAGGAGCTGAACCATCAACGACATACCTTGGAAATTCCAGAGATTCCAACATAAGTAGATCTCTAAACAAACAATTCCATGATGACTGATTCCCAGATGGTATCTGAGTATCCCAGCCTAACTTCAGCTTCCACAAATCCTGCAGGACTATCCCCCCCTTAAACATAATGGGAAGGCAAAGTAACAAAGGTTCAAAGATGCTAAAATTTTGAGAGAGTATTTCTCTCTTAGTACCCGCACCAGCACCAGCACAAAAGGAACTACATGAAACACGTAACTTATCAGTACTAGGGCTGTATAAATAACCCAGTACCTCAATTTTAGCAACAAGTCTAACATGTCACTAAACAGGTTCACACCTGGGTAAGTTGCTTCATCTAAAGGACAATCCCCGTCTTAAGTAAACAATTGAACACAGGCCGAATTTTTGTCGTACTCTGACAGTCATTCCTAAGCACGGACCTGTGCGGAGTCCAAATATAATCCTTATATTGGGAAGGAGCGACATCAAACCTCTCAATATAAATGCTTCCTTCTCTTGTTCAAGGAAGACCTGGCAGTACTCTTCATATAAGAGTTACTCTATCTAGTACCTTTAGGGACACATTATAACTAGAAAGGACAGTTTTGATCTTGTCTTCGTCCCAAGGCAACTCTATGTAATAAGCATTGTTCTTATATACTATTATGAAAGGAGTCTACCTTACAGTTACTTTTATCATAATTGCTCAACGGATTCTCATCCTTCAAATCCAGTGAGTCTAAGCTGAACATTGATGGGATAGTCCATACATACTGTTTCACCCCTCCGGTACAATCCACTTTACACCAAAAAATCAACCAATCAGCACTCTAGTTTCGGCAAGCGAGACTTCTCATTGGCTCAAACCCTTAGAACTGTAACAAGTTCACGTCAAAATGTCTTTTTACGCCTAGCGCTCTGGAGCCTATTTTCTTGACCAAAACTCTATAAATGGAAGAATCTGATTCGACTCAGGAGTCAGACTTTCACCCCTGAAGAGATGCCAAACTAATCCCCACAAGTCAAAATCTTGACCAACTACACTTTTACCGCGCAAACTTCTCTGACTCAGCAAACAACAACCACGCTCTCTTTCAGGAACAATTTCTAGCAATTACTTACAGTACTTAAAAAGTGATATTTACTCACTACTAAATAAGTATTCGTAGACAATCAATCAAACATCGAAACAACTATTGGTACACAACTTCTACCAATTCTGAACAATGACTTAAATAAACTTACGCACACACATTATAGATTGAACTCGCAGAAAGGACATTTTTTGTACATAACCAACTACTTAGTTTAATTTTACGAACAAATCTTAATAACAGTTTCACACATGCTGAAACTTCACAAAAATACTCTACACAATTTAATTCAACCATCCTCATTTATCCAAAAATATTCAACCCAATTGTATATGTCACTTGTATATATAAATTAATGTTATTGTTGCACTTTTAATCATGCTTGTCTTCACTCTGAATTTTCTTGCATGATTTGTTTTCAATGTTCCTTTTACCTCTTAATTTGTTGTGAATGAATGTTTAAGAACACCGACATCATAAATCCTTCTGATAACTAAAAATACATTCACCAGTCTGCAACAACATCATGTCGAATTTCCTATCCACATTAGAATCGTCAAAAGTCGGACAAGCGTCAGTATAATCAGGCTTAGGATTCAAAACAAAATTCACAGGCGTAACGGGACACGTGGAATGCTGGGTAATAATGGTCTGATAGTTGTAAGACCTGCGCAGGAGACAGAAAATGTTTCACATTACCAAAGGGAATTATCCCTTGACTAACCTGTCAAGCAAAGACGTCCATGAATTTATTAAACTAACCACAAGAAATTATACAAATTACAGCCTAGATGGGAAAATATTGCTAATTCCTTGCAAAATCAACCAAAACCAAATTTATATATAAATTCAATTAGTCTAGGGGAAGTAAACGATAAAAGAAAATTTAAGAGTAATTACCTTTTTACCATTGTTTATAAAATAGGGAAAATAAAAAGCAGGCTTGCAAACAATTTCCTACGGCCACGAGAATAGTTCTTGGCACCAAGTAACATACAAAAGGAGAAATAAGTAGGATTGAAACCTACCCAAAGTTCACAAACAAAGAAAACAGTTCTTGCAAAATAATGAGAGGAAAATTCTCTTTAGCAAAGTTCATGCTTTTGGGAAGCAAAGATGTTTCAAAAACCTTGTAGCAAAAACGCGATGTATGACAAAGTTCTTGTGAAGAAACTACAGTTGAAGGAATGTGGAGGAAAAAGGTTTCTTGTAGAAAAAGAGGCTTCCATTCAAATAATCTAATTTCCCTGGCAGAAACTAGATATTATTAAAGGACTTCTAAAACGTTCAGCTAAACAAACGTAAAGTTGCAAGTAGAAATCCTGGCATCTGCAGAAATATGATGATTAAAAACGAGGCCTAACCAAGAATTTGGAGAATTCTCTGGAAAATGCCTTTCACAATATTTCCTGGATCTTGTCTTAAGCTGGGATGAGAAATATGTTCCCCAAATGGGATTTTCTCCGGGAATTATCATACCCAAACGGTACAAGCACTGTTGAGTCCCAAACGAAGGAGATAACAAATTTCCCAAGAAGTAATCATGCTACTCACGCATGTACATTTATTTATTCATGTAAAGAAATAACATATTTTTGATACAATAACCAAACAGAAATACTTCGAATAATTTCACTAAGGAGAGATGTGGCCTTTGGTTTAACCCTTTTTTGTCTGTTATTGGCACAACTACTACAACCTTTGAGATTTCAGTTCTCAATAGTAGTAATATTAGTAATAGTATTAACAGGAACAGTGGTACTTAGATGTAGACAGCATTATTTCAAATTACTCAGCGGATGTTTTCTTTTCAATCTCCGACGTCTCTCCTTCAGTTCGACTGCATTTGAAAACAGATGAATCCCAAAATCTCCCCTTCAGTCTCTGACATCTCTCTACTCAGCTCGACTGCACTCGAAGACAGACGAGCCCAAATCTCTGCTCATCTTCCGGTTGACTTGCCTCTTTATATAGAGAACTGGTGACGTATCTGTTTTTCTAGTGAAAACGTACTGACATAACTTCAATGTAGCAGTTCACTCCCCTGAGAATAAACAATTTACTTTTTCAATGATTGGTTTCCAAGGTCCACAACAAAACTCTATTGTTATCACCTCGCTAACAATCACTCTGCTGCTTTCTGTAAACTACAGAGTCCCGTTTCAAAAATTAATTCTAAATCAAATCATCCTTTAACTTGATTCTTAAAGTGTCAAAATCTATTTCTTTTTCTAAAAGTTCCAATTATCATTGTCCCAGTAATTTTCTATTAGTAATCTGATATCCTTTGTACACTTACAAAAAGATTGTATTTCATGTTCTAAATTAACTTTCTGTAACATTTACATTTCAAAGTCATTACAGCATTTTAACATCTTGGTTATTTGAAAACGTCTCTCTTCACTTGGTGTTTTCTGTCTTACAGCATCCCTTTTTTTCATTATTATTATTATTTCAGGGGTGATATTGCCCCTGCTACACTTCTAATTGTGTAAAAATAATTAATGGATAACACTGAACTTGATCATGTAAACTTGTTGAGATAGGGACTTTGGAGAAATTCATGAATAATGGTTTTCGGGGATATTTGGCAGGATTCAAGAGATATAGGTTGCATGATTGAGTGAAACCAAAGAAGTTTACATATCTTTTATTCAACTGAAGTGTGCAGACCTGAAGCAAAAATTTAATAGGTTTTAAATTAAAATTAGAAAACCAGATGCTGCAACTTTTCTGGGCATATTTGGAAACTGTAACACAATTTTCTCAGACTAGATGAAGGAATTATGTAAAATTGTTATTTTGTCAAACTAAAGGGGAGAAACCAAATGACATAAGGTTCTTTTTTTTTGCAAATAAATAAAGAATTAGAATTATTTAGGGAGATATGACAACTTAATGAGAGAAAATGGGTAATCATTCAAAGGCATTCTTTGAAAAGGGATATCGTAGATTCAAGACCAATTACCTTTAGACAAAATGCTTTTTATAAGCACTAGTTTTCTTTGGTTTCACTAGTTTCTGGCTTTGGGTATAAATTTTATTCAAAATCATAGTTTATATTTAACTAAAACATTACAATTACAAATCGTCCTGATTTAAGAACCTCTCTACTCATAGAAACATATCGGCCCACAGACATCCTGACATTAAAATTATTTCCTGATAGTACGACCAGACACATTTTCTAAAGCAACTCAGTAGTTGAACAGAATTATATGCAATTGAGATGTAACCTCAGATGTCAACATCTTCAAATTTATCAGAACAATGACTTGCTTCATTCTTGATTCCATATTTATTATTTTTTTTCAAAAGATCCCATAAAGTAGTATATCCCTAACCCTCTGAAATAAAAAGATGGTGGTGATGCTGTAGATTGTGGATAGGTGACTGCCTTGACAGGCTTACAATCATTAACTGATTACTGGATGGAAACCAAGATAGAATTTATATGAATTCAGCATTTAATGATTTCATCCTATAAACTTCACTGAAGAGAATCAATGATGACTTTGCATTGAAAGATTCTGTAAGGTTTATATAGAGAAACATTCATTCAATGCACATTACAACATAATCATATTTGGGAAATTGAAACTGAAAATTAGGCTTGGAGAAAGAATAAAATTCAAATTTAGCTTTATTTATTTAAAATGCATTTTGCTGCTGTGAAAATGAGACTCGAGATTTAAAATTGCTTTAGTGGAAATGAAAATTACAAGTAGTGAAGACTACTGATATCAAAGAATTACCGAGAAGAAAATATTTATTGTTACGATATTACTGTTAAATTACATTTTAATGAAGAAAAAACTATTTTTTTCATTGAAAATATTGTACTGATTTTACTATGGATTTTTGTTTATAACTTAAGTTGCTGTGATTGATCTAGTTAGAAAGTCATCCAAAATGATTTCATTTTCACAATACATATATATATATCCACTTGATTATAGATCAGATACCATCTCAGTACATTTTACTGGTCAGCTGTTCATTGTCAATAGAAGAGGATTTTCTAAATTGTCTGCCACAGTGGACATGAGGCAGGTAATGTCATTGGTTCATCTATTGAATTATCAGATAACTCATTACTTGCTGATTACAGTAGTTCTGTTAAATTGGCAATTTCTTTTATTCTCAATAATTGTTCTGTTTCTTCCAAGAAACTGTACTACTTGATTTAGTTTTTGGTTTACTGGAAGTGTGTTCTTCTATGTTTGCTTCATCGTTTGGGATAGGGTGGATTTGTTGGTTATCATGTTTCACTCTAACATACTTCAATGGAATTTTGTGATTTGCTTGTGTGTTTGCATATTATCAATCATTTTATCAGATGTTTTGCCATTTATTCAAGAACTTGAAAGGGACCTGTATATGGTGCTTCTAATGGGTTATGAATTCTGTCTAATTCAAACATTGCTGCAAGTTCCAAGTTTTCCTGGAATATATGCATGCTGCATATTCATAAGTTTATTAAAACTTTCTAAGTTCATCTTCTTTGTGTAGCTTTCTGGTGAATTATTGGGTTACATTAGTGTCAGTAGTGTTCTCTCCAGTGTGTGTTAATATGTGTGATTTGAGCTTTCCATTGTTGCTGAATTTCAGTCCAAAATTTCCCGTTTCTCTTCAGTGTGTGTTAAAATGAGTTGCTTGAAAGCAGAATTAAGGGAAGATTTAAACCACAGATTTCACCGATGCATGGTCTCTCTCTAGTGTGTGCCAACATGCGTACTTTAAGAGTAGAATTTTGGGTACACTTATATTCAGGCTTTATAGTGGAATTGTTTCTCTCCAGTGTGTGTATTTTGAGATGTGAATTTCAGAAATATGCATGTCCACAGATTTCACAGTGGAAAAGTTTCTCACCTGTGTGAATTTTCATGCTTATTTTCATAATTAAATTCATTGAAAATTTAAGATCAGAGATGTCATACAGAGTGTTTCATCCCCCATGCATGTTATGTTTCTTCAGTGTGGACTTCACATTGCAATTAGATATTTTTTAATATCAAGCTCGTATGAAAATTAAAAAAATAAAAGCATCAATAATATTTAACAAAAAAAAAAAAACAAAAAAAAGAAAAATGATTTGTCATTTTAAAAATAAAGTTATTCATTCCACTAAGTTTCATAAAATTGTATATAATAAAAATATTATTAAACTACTGGTTATATATAGTTAAATATAATGTATTTTAAAACATAAATTAAATACCAATGTCATGTTTATTGCTCTACAGATGTATCATCTTTCCTTTTCTTTGCATTATTTCCTTTATTTATTTTTCTTTAGTACTATTTTTATAAACCTATTGAATACTGTTCATAAATAAACATTAATTCATTGGATATTAAGTTAACATAAACATCACATTTACTAAATACAGTAAGTTGATAAATTTACTAAATCTCATCAAAGCATATCTCAAGGACAAATATTGTATTTTTAAATTTGTTATTTTTATTTTCCATCTATAATTATGGTGTGAAAAAAATCAAGAAACTGTTCCAGTATTTTAAAGATGCCTGTAAAATCTTTACTTATATCAGGAACTTTTTTCAGTTCAATACATCTCACTTAAATTTAATAAACATTAGGCAGTTGTAGAACCTAACATCTACATTTCAGTGGATCACACCCAAGTCTCTTTAATTCTGTCATTTAACATTGTCCTGATTGGACAATAAATATTAAAATTGTATTTGTGTAACTTCACATACATAGTTCTAAAATCTTGTATTAGGTTGGGGCAAAAATAATGTCGTTTTCTTACATATGTTACTATGTGAGAAAACGACATTATTTTTGCACCAACCTAATACAAGCTAAACACTTGTATGTTCCAGGCTAGGTTTGCGTCCATTATCAGGTTTCCACTTACGTCCAAACTTAATTTTCCGCCCAAATTTGGTTACGTGATCACAAGCCTACCACGTGATTCACACTACTTATAAATAGTTAGTGACATGTTGTTTCTTTCTCTTTTCACTTTCCTGTTTTCTCAAACCCACAGCAATGTAGCCCTATGGAGAGATCATGTTTGTCCTTTAGGGGAAAATACTATGAAACATCATGACACACACATACCCACACGTACATATGTATGAACATTTATGGACATTCATTCCTTCACAGAAACTTCTAACAGCGAGAGCAGAAAAACACTTTTCTTTGAAAGCCTTAAGCAATTCAAACAGTTAAATGTAAATAACTCCTGCTATATTTAAACATCGAACCTTCAACTATAGAAAATTTTACAAATTGTTTAATTTAAACAGATTCATTAATTACAGATTCTATATAACTTTCACACAAAAAGAACATTCTTCACAGAAACATATTTCACCTGTCAAAAGAATATCTATAAGTAACAAACACATACTTCAGCTAAATCTTTAAGTTCACTGAATTACTGTCTGTACAATTGTTGTTATTTATATATAAATTCCATTTACTTATGCCATTTCTCTTGTCTCTTCTCATTTCTTATTGTTTCATATTTTGTAGTGTTTTGTATTAATATACAAATCATTCCACCAAAGATTTTTATAATAGTTAAAAATAATTTTTTATATGTTTAAATCTTTTTTTTGAGTATGGTGTTTGAAAAGTGACATTATGGTCAAAAGGTCACGTGTTTCAAGGGTTGCCGCCTTAAGGAAAATCCCTTCATATATAAACGTTTTCGGTCGTGGGCAAATCTTTCATTTTACTTCTGTGTTTCATTGTCCCTATGTTTCAACAGGTTTCAGATATCAACTCTTCCAAATTTAAAAAGTAAGTTTTATTTATTTCCTATTTCCCTAAATACTTTTAATTTTTCAATGTATTCATTTTTAGTTTGTCATACATCAAATAATGTATGTTGTATTTATTATTTTTACTAAGAAAATAATTTGCCAGTTTTTACTTTTTTGTTTAAGTTTCTTTTCTTTTTTGTGAGTTATATTTTGACAAAAACAATTGAAATGCAACTGTTTACTATATTTGAAAACTCATGTTATTTTAATTATATTTATATACTTTATTTCATTTACATTTAAAATTAGTTTTCTTTTCTCATTGTAATTGTGGTAGGTAGCTTCACTAATTACCTAAGATTTTAAAAAAGAATTTAAAAACAAAAAAGAAAGAGCTTTTATTGACAGATAAAGGATTAAAAACTTACTGTTTCCAGTAAGCAAAATGCTCTGGTTTGTGTATTTCAAATAGAAATTATTGATTGGAATGTTTTTTTTCATTAAAACAGTGATAAAAAATCTTGTAACTTTTTGTAAACAAGAGTTAATTCTCATTTTTAAAAATTTTGCAAAATACATTTAATTTTTCTGAAACATTATTTGAGGAAAATTAGCAAATTTAAAGTTAATAATTTGAAACAAAAAATTTCAAAACGCATACCCAGCTGACACAAATACAAAATTTGCCAGAAATTTAAACATGGTAGAAAGGATTAAAGAACTTAATTGAATAATAATAAAAAAAAATCATCTTTCCTCTTACTAATAAAAAACTTTTTTTCAATAAATCTTTCTTTTGGGGCAGTTTTTTATCATGCTATGCTATTTTTTCAGCGAATTAGTGTTCACTATTTTTATTTGAAGAAAAATGTAAGCTCCATGTGACTAAAAAAAATGAATATTAATTGTAAAATGTTTTAGTAATTCTATATTAATTAATAGTCAGTATTAGTAATTCTTTATTAATAATTAGATTTACAAAGTTATGAAATTGTCCTAGTTTTAAAACTAAATAACTTGGGGGTGTAACAGATTTTAAATAATATTTTTATCAAAATAATTTCATTCCTAAGTCCTAACAGTCTCCAACAAATATATGAATTTGATTTTTTTTTTATCTTTTAAAATTTTTCAATCAGTATGTTCATTTTCTTGCTTATTTATCTTTATCCCAATTTTTAAATTTTCAGATGGGAAGAACAGAAGATATTTTAAGCTAGTACAGCAGCGTCCCAACTGGTCAAACAATTCTGTGTGGCAATATTTTTGAAAAATTACTCAAATGGTATGGTTCAGAAAAGATATCAGAATGGGCTTCCCTGGAAGATGTAAAAAATGATTTCCCTGAAATTCAAAAATTTGCAGTTGGTGCACATGCATGAATCTATAAACAACGGTATTCAGGGTACAATTTTGTAACATTTGAAAGCAAATGCAAACAGGTGGCCCACTCTGTTGCTACTGCTTCTACTACATCTGTCACCTCTTCAACTGCCATCCCAGTTCCAACTACATCTGCTTCAAATACAACCCTGTCTGCTGCAAGTGCAACATTGCTGCAAGTGAGACTCTTTCTTCTGCATGTCCAAACCTTTATGCTGCAACTCAAACCTTTTCTTCAAATTCTGAATTTTGTACAACTCCAAATCTTCCTAAAACTTCTTCCCAGTGTTCATGTTCCACTTATTTTCAAAAAATAAAAACCCATAAAAGACGATAGAAATAAAAAAAAAACTAATATCACTCCCGAAAAAAAAAAAAACTACTACAAAAGAAAAGAAATTACTTCCAATCATTTCATGAGCAGGAAACAATTATGACTGTATTTTAGCTGGAGTTACTCCTTGTATTCCACAAGTTGTAAAAAATAGTTTGTGAACATTGTCACTGGAAGACAATTTTTTACAAAAAAGTTCTACCACAGTTTACAAATGGTGGGGTAGCCTGTCTTCTTTTCAGATGTGAAGATGTTCAATGCAGTGCAAAAAACTGCACTTTACATTTTGATTCAAAAATGGAAACCACATGAACTGTGTGATATTAACAACACCATCATCCTTTCATTTTGTGTCACTGGAATGTCTTCCTGGAGGGACTGCTATGGAAGTCAAGCAGCATATTTGTGACTGCACCAAAAAATAAACAAAATAAGGTTCACTATCTACTGGTGTTGATGCAAATTTGAAAAGAATAATTTTGAAAATAAAATGCTGCTTAACAGACCAGGCTCCCATCAATCATTCTAGAGTTTCATTATTGAAGAAGGAATGGCAGATTAAACTTGTGGAGTTGTACTGTAATTTACACCCATTGGAATCAGTCACAAGAAAGACAAGGTCCTGACAGATTGCGAGACCTGTACAACAACAGCTTCCAATGTGAGCGAGTGCCTAGCATGGCGAATTATTGTGGGCTGGAATTCTCTCAGATTCAGTGATCAATTAGGGATTATTAATGAAATGAAGACCTTTATCGAACCACAAGGGTTTCCATTGTCCCTAATCATTAGATTCTGAGGGAATTGGTTGCATATAATTTTCCATCTAGGTGCAAATTACTTTCCCCAGGTCTTCATTGTTTTCTTCACATTTTCCTTTTACATTTCTTTTGGTGGACTTCTCATGAGCCTGCCATATTTGTAGTGGGTCCTATATCAGGAAACCACACATGTTCATCTCACACACCCCGGCCTGCTACAATGTTTTCAGGGTCTTGGATGAGTATTCTACACATCTCTAAAAACAAAAACGACTCCATCAGCACTATGAACTTTGTCCCCATGTCTATTTTCACCTGTAAGGAGGACTTCTTTGGATGGCATTGCCAAAGAAAATGATAGAGTCCCTAATGATTGCTCCCACAAATGAACTCTTGTCAAATGATGACTGCCTGTTTAAAAGGGATTGTGGTAGTGTTTAACAGGAAGAATGAAAACTCATTCATCTTGGTAGAGGTTTCTTCTCAGTCCCTGTTAACATTGATGAGGCACCATACCATGCTAGCTGAAAACATCATCGGTGAATTCTGTGAAAGAAAGAAGCTTGTGCCTTGGCTTTGGAAAAAAAACAAAGAGGAGACACCATCCTGAGTATCATATGCTGCAAATCAAAATATCCTTTTAGGGGCATTGCAGAACAGAAATAAATCCGTTTCTTTGCTTTTGCCAAATTGGTCTCTGAAATCTGATGTTACTAACTTCTGATAATTGTTTGGCAATTCTTTTCATGTACCTAGTTAATGTAAGTGTTGTCCCTGGCCTGTTCCCGGCATCTTCTTTTGTTATGATCCAAGTCAAGATTCCTAACATCCCCAGTTTTTTTTTTGCCTCCCATTTTCATCTTGACTCGGTCAGGCTTTATGATTCTCTAATGCCCATATTTATTTTGTCCTTCCTTCTCCCTTAGCAAGAGTGCCTCTTGATTCTGTCTGAAGACAGAATACAATGGCTACTTTTATTTTTGATAAATGGATGAGTCTTACTAACATCAACAATAATATACAGGTAGCAATTGATAGAAAATGTAAACAATGTCAGTATAATGGCAGACACAAATGTGTCTGAACTTTTATTGTTCATAACTCCAAAGCGGTAGATTTTTGCAATATCACGACACAAATTTAAACAATTTTTAAATTATTATAAATAAATAATAATATATAAAAATAATATAATAAGTCTGAAATTTTATTGTCGATATGGAGTTATCGACATTAAAATAACTGGTAGATTTTAGCAAAAAAAAAAAAAAAGAAAAATTTAAAAACACTAATTTAGTCTTTCCTCTTAATAATAACAGAAATTTAGATGATAAAAATTGGTTTTTATTAAATTTAGAGCCTTTCTTTCATTTTCTATGCTGTTTTTAAAACATATATTCTGGATAAATATTTTAAAAATAGGTATCTCCAATAAGTTGCTAAAAAACAGTATAGCATGATGATAAAAGGCCCCAAACTTAATAAAAACAAAGTTTTATCATCAAAATGCATGTTATCATTAAGAGGAAAGAACAAATTATTAAAAAAAAATTTTTTCCTCCTTTCTAACATGTTAGAAATTTGGATCAAATATCTTGTTTGTTTTTTTTTGTCATTTGTGTAAGACTTGTGATAATGGACAATTTCATGGAGCTGTTTGCAGTGAAAAACACATTAATTTGGAAATTCTTGTAAAAATCAAATAATTGTTAGATTTTAATGATCCTGCCCACCCCGGTAATTTAATTTTGTTAATTTTTTCTAGAATTTCATTTAAAAATCATTTTATATTACTTATAAGTAGGACTCCTTGGAGAATGTAAATCATCAATTTTATCTAATTAGACAGGCTTTTATTTGCTTCTATAATATACATTAAGGACATTATTGTCTGAAGAAAAAAATTTTTTTTGATGAATAATGAATTTTTACAATTGTTTGCATTTTCTAGTTTGAATTTAATTTTTCAATTTTTTCAAAAATGTTTTAAGATTCTTCCAAGCATCATAGTAGGTATGTTATGAATTGAAGACTGTATTTACTAAGCAAAAATTAAAAGCTTAATACTAATCATCATATGAAAACGTTTTACCATAATTAAAAATAATTTTTTTGTGTGTCAAAATGTTATATTTATTTTAGTATGTTGTATCATAAGTGATATTGTGGTCAAAAGGTCATGTGTTTCAAGGTTTGTCCCCCTTAAGGAAAACTCCTTGACATATAAACATTTTTGGCTGCGGGCAATTCTTTCATCATCCCTACTTTTCTACAGGCTTCTTTTTAAACCTTGATGGGATGAATTCCAAAGATTTTTTTTCCTATTTCACTAAATATTTTAAATTTTGCTTTGTATTCATCTTACATTATATAGTGTGTATAATTTTTATACTTTGTGTCATGCATCAAATAATTTGTTTTATTACTTTTTTACTTAGTTAAGAAAAATAATTTGTTTTTAGTTTTTAAGTTTCTTTTCTTTTTTGTGAGTTAAATAAAATAACAATTCATAAACATCAAAGTATAGCAATTAATAAGAAAGAATATAAATTAATACTAAATACCATAAAATTCCAAATTATAGAATTACCTCCATCATTACATTTCATATGATAATTTAATTTTTAATTTGATAAATGATATAATTAAAATTATTATATTATCTCAGTTATCAATTTAATACTTAAGAGTGAGGTAGTTATTTATCTCACTCTGTTATTAAATTGATAACTGAGATAATATAATTCATTAATAATTTAATAATGAGAGTGAGATAGATATTAAAGTATCATTTCAATCTCAATTATTAAATTGATAACAGATAATATAATCTATATTATAACAGTTATTAAATTAAAAATTGATATAATAAAATTATTATCTAATTTATCAATTTTATTAAATTATTATCTCATTTATTAAATAAGAAATGTAATAGCTGATAATATAATAATGAAATTATCATTATTTTGGTTATTAAATAATGAAATAGGTAACTCAATAATGTAAATTTTTATAGTATTTTAAATTATCATATAAGAAACAAAAAACAAGAACCGTTCTTACTTAGAATTTGTAACTTATGTCAATTTTGGTCTACCATAGTAAACCTATTAACACCTTCAGCTATCAAATTATCTATGGAGATGTAAGAATAACAAGACCTTGTGGTCAAGAAATGCCTGTCTAGAAAATTTTATGCTATAAGTATAGGTATATTCAATAATTCACACAAAAAAAAAAACAGAATAGCATGATGAAAAAAAGGCTGCAAACTTGATAAAACAAGTTTTTTTATCATTTAAATGTCTATGTTATTATTAAGAAAAAAGACCAAAGTATTTTGTAATATTGTAAAAAATTTTTTAATCCTTTCTATCACATCCGAAATTTTAGTTAAAAATCTTGTTTGTTTTTTTGTAATCAAAATTTAAAAATTGTAAAATTTAATTATACATTTTCAAAAGTTTTGTAAAATTTAATTTTTTTCAAAATGTTATATTAAGAAAACTAGAAAATTCAAAGTATACTTAATGTAATTTGAAACAAACATTGCTTAATTTTTTAGTAGAAAAAAATTAATTGAAAATAAGGAAAGCATGTCTAGCAGTGGTGATTGGTTTTGGAGGTGTGAATTGACATTTATGTTATCAGCAACTAACATCAGGGCAATTTATCAGATGGAAGGGCAGAAGTGACTATGTTTAAATTTAAGTGAACCAGCTTATTTAACTATGAAATAATTCTTAAAAAATATACTTTCAAAAGTCTAATATATTATGGAATTTTTAGGTACTTTTTTGACAAAGATATATCCAAAATCTGCACTGTTTCCATCCTTAAAATTGAATCTAAAAAAGAAGAAATTAATAATTGCAATATATCCCACATTGAAAAAGACAAAATGATTATAATTCAAAATGAAAAGAAAATATTTAATGAAATATGTAAGAAAAAAATCTGAAACACAGGACATTATACCTGAATTGTGCCTCCGTAGTTTTGCCAGAAACGTTTTTAATATATTTTTGGCACATTAAAAAATGATCATAAAAATAGAAATGCTTTGCAGATTGTAATAAGCATTCAAATTTTTGAACTGTAAAAATAGATCTTTTAGTAAGAGCATTTGCAAAGACACATAATGAAACTTAATTTTCAAATATTTAACAACTTTATCACATTTTCTGTTAGATTAAAAAAAATAAAACAATTCCTGTAAAAATTAATTTTTCATCGAAAAAATATTTTTCAGTAAAAAACAAGATGTCATTGAGGAAAGATCCTGTCAGGTTTATACAGAGAAACATTCAATTCATGCACATTACAACATGATCATATTTGAGGAATTCAAACTGAAAATTAGGCTTACAGAAAGGAAAAGATTCAAATGTAGCTTTGTTCATATAAAATGCAGTGAAAATAAGGCCCAAGCGATTTAAAATTGAAAATTAGAAGTAATGAAGTCTATTGATATTGAGAATTACTGAGAAAATATATATGTATAAATATCTAATAATTGGAGATATTTATTCAAATTTGTATATACATATTCTAATGCAAATTTTGCTGCAAGTTCCAAGTTTTCTGGAATATACCGATATTGTATATTCATAAGTTTATTAACAAAATTTTCTAGGTTGATCTTGTTTTATGTAACTCTTTGGTGAATTATTTGGTTGCATTTGGGTCACTAGTGTTCTCTCTAGTGTGTGTTAACATGTGTGATTTAAGATTTCCATTTTGGCAAAATTTCAATCCACAGACATCACAGTGGAATGGTTTCTCTTTAGTGTGTGTCATCATATGTGTCTTGATGTGTGATTTTTGGGAAAATTTTCGTCCACAGATTTCACAATGGAATGGTTTCTCGCCAGTGTGTGTCACCATATGTGTTTTGAGAGCAAAATTTTGGGAACACTTGTATCCACAGATTTCGCAGTGAAAAGGTTTCTCTCCACTGTGTATGAACATATGTTTTTTGAGATTTCCATTGGTAGAACAATTCAGTCCACAGATTTCACAGTGGAATGATTTCTCTCCAGTGTGTTTTAACATGTGTACTTTCAGAGCAAAATTAACGGAACACTTATATCCACAGACTTGACAATGGTATGGTTTTTCACCAGTGTGTGTCATCATATGTGTTTTGAGATGTGAATTATGGAAAAACTTACGTCCACAGACTTCACAGTGGAAACGTTTCTCTCCAGTGTGTGTTAACATGTGACTTTTGAGAGCTGAATTTTTGGAAAACTGATGTCCACAGATTTCACAGTGGAATGGTTTCTCTCCAGTGTGTGTGAACATATGGATTTTGAGAGTTGATTTTTGGGAAAATTTACATCCACAAATTTCACAGTGGAATGGTTTCTCGCCAGTGTGTGTCATCATATGTGTCTTGATGTGTGATTTTTGAGAAAATTTACGTCCACAGATGTCACAGTGCAATGGTTTCTCGCCAGTGTGTGTCATCATATGTGTTCTGAGAGCAGAATTTTGGAAACACTTGTATCCACAGATTTCACAGTCGAATGGTTTCTCTCCACTATGTGTGAAGGTATGTTTTTTGAGATTTGATTTAGTGGACAATTTTACTTCACAGATTTCACATTGGAAAACATTCCTGCTTGTGTGAACTTTTCTGTTCATTTTGATAATTAATTTCATTGAAAATCCAAGACCACAGATTACATGCAAAGTGTTTTATCTTCTATATGTGTTTTGTTATGTATCTTTTATGTGGACTTAACAACCAATCCACCAATTTCACTGTATTCCTTCTCATTAAGGTCCATCATGGTTTCAGAACCTCTCAAAGATGAAAACTGAAAAAAAAATAATAATAACTGAGCAATGCATAAAGACAACTCCATTATATACAGTTATGAAATAGGTTTATGAAAAATACGTGTAGATATTTTCTTAAAGCTTTCCACAAAATCATAAAAAATGCACCAATATACTATCTTTTGAAGAAAAAGAAATATGTCTAAACAATTAGAGTTTAAATTTGATTTATTTTCAATTTCTTTTGTATCAGTGGACATAGATGTGTGAGTGTTGGAATGGTCAAGAGAAAAACAAAATCAGGAAGCTGAGTTACAGACTAGAAAAGTAAAACTTTAAATTCAAAAGCATATATGCTATTATGTCAGATACATGCTACACTTATATTTCACACCTGACCATCAAATGAATTCAGGTGCAGGAGTTGATTTAGGGTTACTCATGGCCATTGTCCAGTGGTGAATGATATGACCTCACACCTGCATCCAGTACAGCATGAATGTTGTAGAGGTAGATATAAAAACAACAGCCATAGAGATGATTTGGGAAATCTCTCATATAGAACAGAGAAAAAATATATGTGCAAGTCTTAGATAAAGTAAAAGTGAAAAGAGAAATGCCTGAGCAATAGACAGTGGAGAGAATTCATAGGGGATATAGGTTATTATAGATGGTTCATTCTGGCATTTTTTAGACTGGCAACCCCTCTGATAGCATTGACAAAAGAGTATGCCAGGTTTAAGTGGATGGAGAGCTGTCAGAGGGCATTTGACTGCCTGAAGGAGCAGTTGACCGCTGTGCCCTTGCTGACATATCCAGATTTCAGCAGGCCAAGGGACCTCTATACAGATGCTAGTGAGTAATGTACAGGAACAGTTCTTACCCAATCATGCCTAGATTGGGAAGGTCCAGTGCTAAGCATACCAGAAGTACTGATATACTTCCTATCACACAAGCTCTTGGAGACACAACAGAGATGGCCAGTGATATAGAGAGAGGCATATACCTTCATAGGGTGTACTATCTCTCAGGGAGAGATGGACCTAGGTTATATGTACCTAATGATCTGAGGTTAAAAATATTGGAACAGTGTCATGAAAAGTTGGGACGTATGGGGGGGTTGATAAATCCTGTGAACTAGTGGGAAAGAGTTATTATTGGCTTAGGTTGTATAATGAAGTCACTATGTCGAAAGTTGCATGGTGTATCAGATGCAAAATAGAAGACAGGAAATGGTGCCATTGGAAGAGATGGATGTCCCAAGTTTTCCTTTTGAGAAAATAAACATGGATGTGTCAGGACCATATGAGGAGATCTCTAGGAGTAACACCTACATAGTGACGTTTGTGGATTGGCTGATGAATTAGCCCTGAAGAATTCACTGTGCCAGATAAAAGAGGTAGAACAGTAGCTGATATAGTAATAAATATTTCCTAGATATGGTACCCCTGTGCAGTTGGTCACAATGGACCAGAGAATGAGATCAGAATAATGAGAGAGGTCTTGACAATCTTGAATGTAATACACATAACTATGTCTCCTTGTCATCCCCAGAGGAATGCTAAGGTGGAGAGATTCCATAAAATCTTAGATGTATTAGCGAAGCTGGCAACAGAAAACACTGAGAATTAGGACCTGTGCCTGACACAGGCCTTGGTGGCTGTGAGGTTTACAGTTAAGGAAACCTCAAAGTTCTCGTCGTACTATATGCTGTTTGGAAGAGATGTAGTCTTGCTGGTGCATGTTTGGTAATAGCAACAGGCAGTACTCGACTGTAATAGAAGTTGAGTCTAAGTTAATCTGCTGGGCAAATTGGTAGGTGGTTTATATAACAGCCTGGGAGATTCCACTCTGTTACCCGAGCAAGTCTATTCTGTAAGTTTTGACTGGCTGATGATTCCAGTGTGGATATTGTGCTCAATAAACATCCAGCATATTGTGACTTATTCAAGAAGGACATCCATTGAGTTACAACCCTGTTTATTTTTGTCAGCCAAGTTGGACGCTAGTTGGAAACCTCCTTGCAAAGGTGATTCTCACACTTTTGATTGTTCAGTGTATAATTTATTAAAGCGCCGCAGAAAGTATATGAGTGAAGATCATCATCAGTTAATAATAGAATGACAGCATAAATTGTTCACCCAGGCTAAGAGGAGAATAAAAAGGGCACAGAAGAAAAGAAATGAAAGAGTGAATAGAGGAAGGAAGGAGGTAGAATTAAGGGTTGAGGACCATGTGTACAAAAAAGACAAGGATGAGGAGAGCAACTCTAGTGGAGTTGGAAGAAATGGAAACAGATGAAGACTCCAGGGAGGAAGAAAAGAGACAGGTTAACAGCCAGTAGAAACTGTCAATAGTGAACTAGGTAAGGCAGTCATCTGTGTCACCACGACAGAGGCCTTGTGATGATGCCAACCCACCTTCCCGCCATCATTGTAGGACTATAAGAAAAGCAAAGAGCCCTAGTGATGAAGTCCAGGGTTCTAACTTGAAACCTTCTGAGTAGGAGGAAGAGTTGAGTGAGTGGCAAAAGGAATGAGATACCTCTTTCCTAATTCCAAAAGTAGTTAAGAAAGGCTAGAGGTTGAGCCAGAGTTACCCCTTAATAAGAGACTGAGAGGGATGGGGAACCCTGAATCTCACTAAGAAAGTAAGGTTTTGAATGAGGGGATGGATGAGTTTGGTGTCGGTGTGCAACAACATCGGGCTTGTTCAAAAACCTATCCAGTAATAGTGGGGATTGGCTGGAGAGGATAAAGGTGTGGATAGCATGTTACGGAGGGTGAAGAAAATTACTTGTTGGTCTGTACATGGGCCTGTGTATGTCCGGTGGTAGTATTGATAAGATATGGCCTTGTCTAAATCCGATCAACTTACTAAAGGCTTGTTAAAAGAAGAAAGTTTAAAGTTGGAAAACTAAGAGAAGGAAGTAGTGGGAGTACTCCAGAACAACTAAGTATCGAAATAAACAAAGAACGAGTAGTTAGGGGAATAAAAACAAAGAAATCTTATTACTATTGCAGGAATGGCTGGCATGAGGGGACTGATATTACTAATGATGATGATGAGAGCAGAAGCTTGGAAACACAGCAAAAATTTTTAAGAAAACAAGTGATAATAACAAGATCAAAATGGTTAGTTACTTTTGTGACAGATTTGAACCCATATGAGTTTCTATTAAACAAATTGGAGAGTGAGATAAAAGGTCTGAGTGTAGCCAGGGTGCAGGTGGTGTGAAATTATTCCCAAGTATGGAAGTATCTTAGATTGTTATACACCCTGGAATTGGAGACAGTTATAATGAAAGCCCAGTGGAAAGATATGAGGAATTACCTGAAAGGAATTGAACTGCTACAAATGTGAGGAAAGAGAGGAGTGGTCCCTATTGTTGGAAAAGTACCTGAATGTCCTATTTGGAACAGTGACTGAAGATGACACCAAAGCTATAAGGAGAAAACTGGGAGAAGTAGAAAAAGCTCAGAGTTCTAGCCCAGGTGGCAGGAGAAAGTGTATTGATACTGAATGTGAGGTTAGAAATGGCAAAGAATAGCCAATGGCCAAGTAAAGGTGTTAACAAACAGTGCTGATGGAGTTTGGGCAGTGGTCACACAGAGACCGATTGATCTGTCCTGGGTATGTGGGGAGAATCTACTGGAATGCTGAGAGTGGAACCTCCATTGTCCTTAATAAAACTACCCCTGAGGTGTTTAGCATTTGGAATATCCATCTCCCTACCTCCATATTACCAGGCTGAACAGAAATATGAAGGAAAAGATTCAGTTATAGGGATGATTGACAAAAGTTTAGGTAACTGCACAGAAGTATGTGAACTGGTGGTGGGTAAATTTCTTCAAGTTACCCTAGAAAAATGCCAAAGTTATTAAAGCCAATAGAAAGGATTAATATGACTCAATTGAAAGATAAATTAAATGTGATGGGAAGAGAGAGCATGGCTTGGGAAGATAATAAAATGATCATAATAAACTGGTTGGCATTGATAGTTATGATAATTATTGCTGTGATAGTAGCAGCGATATGGAAATGTAAAAAGTAGAGAAAGAAATCAATTAATGATGTTTTGAGTATGCAACAGCTTGAGAAAGGAATGCCATGCAGTGTTCTTTACCCAAACAGATTGAAGCAAGATGAAGAAACTAGATTGAATTCAACAGGAGTGGAAGTAGACCTAACACCTGTTGAAGAAAAACCAAAATCTCCTATTGCAGAGAGAAGAATGGTAACTAAGAAGAACAAGCCGTAAAACACACACACACAGAGAAAAAACAAGAAAAAGGAGAACATTAAAGAAATTGCATGCGAGGAAGAGAAAAGGCCGATTACAAACACTGCATGAGAAAAAAAAAAGAAAAAACAGAAAAGGAAAGACTTTTTATGAAAATATTGCTTGAGAAGAAGAGGAAAGACTGATTACAAACCCTGCATGAAAAAAAGAAAGAAAAAAGACAAGAGGAAAGATTCTTTTTTTAAAAAACATTGCATGACAACAGATGAAGAGAAAGAATGGTTATAAATGTTGCATGAAACAAAAGAAAAGAAGAGGAAAGACTTTTTTTGAAAATAATGCATGAGAAAAAGAGGAAGGACTGATTACAAACATTGCATAGAAACAGATGAAAAGGAAAAACATGTAGTGGTATTGACGGCATAAATCAACCCACACATTTTTTTTACTTTACGAATGTGTAAGAAAACAAAAAGCAAACAAGAGAAAGAACACAAGAAAATAACTTTTCATAACAGGTACAATATTTATATTTATAAATGACAACAGTTTTACATTAACTATTAATATAAGTTACTTCCCTTTGACTGGGCTAAAGTTTTCACTAATAAAACATTTTTTTATCGAAGCTCACAAAAAGCTGAATTATCTTGTTCAAAATGTTCACTGAAAGAGAGTTTAAAAATCTTGCAAAGCTGAAAATATGTTGATAAACTTTTAGCTTTAAAAGAAGTTGAAGAAGTTGGTGAGTGAGTTGTTTCGTTGAAATTGTAGCTTGAATTTCAGTGAAGTTATTTCATGTTAAAGACTTGAGGTTCTAACTTTGTACTTTGCTGCAGTAATGATTCAAGCGTCGTGAACTTGTTTAGCAAATTCAAGTCGTCGTAAATTCTCACTGACTGGGTTCGCTCATACCTTCAATTTATATGTTTTTTAATCACATGACAGGCTCCAATAAGCATTGTTTTTTCGTCAGGTCAAAAACTAGGTTGACGTTATTCGGACGTAGTGGTGAGCAGGTAAATTGTTTTTTTTTAATATCTGTTAACCACTCAGAAAGCGCCTTACAAAACTCAGTCTGGAGCCTGATGTGTTTTGTGTTGCTTATTGAGAACAATGCACGTGAAGATATACGAGATAATTTTAATATTTATTGTCCAATGAGAAGTTCGGGTTTTCAGAAACATGTATGAAGATGTGATCCGCTTTTTTGCATGAAAATCGACATTGATGAAAAAGTGGTAGCAGACAGCTAAAAACACATTAAAGAAATTGCATGAAAGCAAAAAGGAAAAGATTATCTTATTTTCTGCTGCTTGAATTTATAAAAAATGATGCATGATAAAAAGTGTACTATAGATTTGGGGATTTTATGTGTCATATACAAGTAAATAACATGAAGGCTACAAGAGAGATGTGACACTAGCACTGGTAAATGAAAGGAGGGGTTAATGAATAGAATAATGGATATACTGAGAGAATGCTGGTAAATGATTAGAAAGGGTTAATGAATATAACAATGGACAGACTGTGAGAAAGATTGAAGATTTCTCTTTTTAAAAAAGCTTAATTTTCAAGAACCCAGATGAATTACTTAAAGCAATAGTATCACAAGTTGGCTATGTGGCAATCTTTTGACAAGTGATTGATGACCCATCCCTAGAAGTACTGGTCATGTATACACATCATATATACAGAAAACAAATGAAAAAAATGTTTTTTTTCTCTAAAAATGAGGCATTTCTGTACAGCAAAATCAGTAGATAACCAAGAAGAAGTAAGGTCATTTTCAGATTCAGTACCCTCAAATTAGCTAAAAAAATATGTTTGGTGTCTTAACACCATTTCAAAATTTTTTTTGTTGACCATTTTTGTTTAAAATTTATTGGTACAACTTCCATTATTTACATTATTCGGACTGTTATCCTCATCTTCATTCCCATATTCACATTTTGACCATAGAGATATTTTAATGATTGTACAATGGCCAAATATGTTGTGAATATGGCAATGAAGATGAGGATAACAGTCTGAATAATGTAAGTAATCATAATACCTCAATGATATAGTTATTGGTGCCAATAATAATTTTAAAATTTATTGTAATTTTAGAACATTTTCCTAGCAAGCATCTTCATAAACAATGCTATAAAATTCAATAAAATTTATATTGCTTAAAATATTTCTAACTTTTTAAGATTGCTTTTGTAAAGAAAAACTGTTCAAAATGTTATTTCAGTAAAAACAAAAATATGCAAATATCCTCTGTAATCTAATTTGAGGAATGTTAAACTTTCATTTACTATAGTCATCACTATTATTTTTTGATAATGTGATCTATAGTCTATCATACTTTAAAAAAAGAGGGGTCGTTTATATAACATTTTATATGCATACACAATTATTTGAAAAATCTTTGTGTAAAATGATTTGTAGTAAGCTCTTCAATTTTTGATTAGTAAATATAGTTTTCACTTAATAACAATATCACCTAATTGGATGAAAGTAATGCAGAATTTTAGGATTTAAAACTTAGGAAAGTTTTTAATTCTTAATTCAAGTTTTAAAAAAATGAAAACAATTCTTGTAAAAATTCATTATTCAAAATTCTTCTTAATAGAGTCCTTCAGTGCCATGCGTGTTACATACTTAGGTCTTCAATACATGACTGACAAGGCAGATTTTTTTCCCACAGTATATTGCCATTTCTTTCTGCAGTAGACCTGTTGCCAACCAAGACTATAGAACCCAGTCTGTCCTGCTATTTACCCTTAGCTGGGGGGAGAAGATGATTCATACCTTTCCCAAGGTTATTAGCATGCAAGTGAATGTAATGGATTCAATTGGAATTCAAACTCAGCTCTCCAATCCCTCAATCCGAGCTGCGGTCCATTACTTCACTTAATTAAATCATCATATTTTTTCCAGAAAGCATCTTCAACTAGAGTTGGTCGGTTTGGCAATTTATATTTTGGTATTGGTTTCCGTTTTTTTTTTCCTTGATACCGCAGTTTTCGATTTTGTTTTTCAGTTTTTAATTTAGTATTTTTGCTTTCTAAGGAAGCCATTCATTTTCTTGTCAAGTTGATATCTGATTTCGTTTGAGATTGATAAATTTGCAACTTAGTCCAATCAAGTGGTAAGTTTTTGTGTATTTCCGGTCCAATTTTTAAAATATTCATATGGCTGGAAAGAAAATAATCTTTCTAAATATGTAATTTATATGTACTTTTATTTATTGAATTATTTTTTTACAGCGAATTAAAGCAGTATTTTGCTTTGAATAGCTAAAAATGCAAAATAAGATTTTTTAAATACTTTTTTGAGATTAAATTTTACATGTTACTTTGTTTCGCAAAATCAAAGTGATCAATCTTTATCAATATTCTTGAAATTGTATACTCAATTAGAAGACACATTAAACTACAACCAGGAAGATGTTTATTTATTATTTATTCTGACCCGTGGAAGTGAATTCTTTCAAAAATTATAAACAAAAAAAGAAAAAAGAAGAGCAACTGACAGTAATAAATGTGTGGTAAAAGAACTTTCAAATTATTGAAACTACTGTCTGACACCAACAGACAATTAATCATTCATTTAAAATTTGTACCAATTTCTTAGTAAAAATTTTCAATGCAGTTTCACAGACTGATGAGGAAACTGAAAAATGTCGTTTTTTTTGGTTAAACCACCCATCTCTATCTTTAACAAATGTAAGGTTAAAGGTAAAGTACTTAGAAAATAAAATATTAGTCTCCTCAAGTATTTGTTACTCATTAAAAATTATGAGATAAGTTGCTTTATTTAAACTAGGTACCTCCACTTTCTTGCGGGAAAACAGCATAGCATAATGAAAAAGGCCACAAACTTAATAAAAATAAAGTTTTATCATCAAAATGTTTATTTTATTATTAAGATGAAAGACCAAAGTATTTTTTGATTATTTAAAAAAATTTTTTAATCCTTTCTAACATGTTTGAAATTTTGGTTAAAATCTTGTTTTGTTTCCGTCATCATGGTGGCATAATTAAACATTGACTTTTTTGCGCTTTTTTCTGTTGAAAACACATTGATTTGGAAATTCTTGTAAAAATCAAATAATTGCCCAATTTTAATGACATTTTCAAGACTCTATTGTCTGAAGAAAAAAATTTTTCCAATGGATAATGAATTTTTACAAGAATTTTTTTAATTTTTTTAAAATTTTAATTATAATAACTTTTAATAGTTTAAAAATTGTGTAAAATTCTGTATTTGGCTATTTCCTGGATGAGATATAGTAATTACATGGAAATGAAATTTATGAATCTAAAACTGAAAAGATTAATAAACATGGTTGCAATATTCTATTTTTAAAATATTTTTTTATTTTTTTACTTAATACTTTTTTAACTTCTTTTCGGCTATGGTATGCTCAAATTCACATTATTATGAAAAGGTCAAGTAATCTATTAGGTTGGTGCAAAAATAATGATGTAATAATGTTATTTTTTAACGTCAAAAAACGACATTATTACGTCATTATTTTTGCACCAACCTAATAATAGTCCCTTTATAGTGAAATTCGCTTGTTAATAATGTTTCAACAATTTTTCCTTTCAGCTTTAAAAGTTTAAAATTTAAAGTAAGTTTTACTTTTTCAATTACTATTTTGCCAAATATTTTTATTTTATTTACATTAGTGTGGGTCCAACTTTAGTTGAGTAATTTTTTTAAAAACATTTTTAAGGAGAAACAAAAATTCTTTTTTTTTGTCTGTAATTTCTTCAGTATCTGTCTATATTTCTGAGATGAGGTATTATGTACACTATTTACATTATTCAGACAATTGTCCTCATCTTTGTTGCCATATTTATTACAATGTTTCAGCTGTTGTACACTCCGGCCTTCTTCAGGCAGTTCAAATGTTGAACTGAACCCTTTATCTCACTTAATGGATGTCAGTTATCAGTTATTTCCTATTAATTCCCCTTAACCGGGTATTGAACTCACACTCTTTGGGTCCTGTAACTGGATCTAACTAATGCCTTTATCCATTGTGCCATGTGTCCTTGTGGACATCTGTGTATGAATTTTTGGGTATTATAAACTTAATGTCTTCAGTAATCATTTTTTTCAGTGCTCATATTGCAATTTTTGTTGTTATTATCGCTTTTCTCTGGCACTCCTTATTACTGGTTCCCATATTGTATTCATTTCTATGTTTGGTCAGCCCAGGAGATTTTTGTGGCCTAGCATATGTGCTGATTCCTTAAGTTTAAGAATTTTCCAATGGTGTTCTTTGTCTATAAACTCAACCTGATCCCACAGAGGGCGGTGATCTCCCCTTTCTCTCCATATGTGGTCAGCCACACCTGATTTTTCCATTTTTCCTCATGTTACAGCTTTTTGGTGTTCTTGAAGCCTTACCTTAAGTGGAAAAATCAAATGTGGCTGACCACATATGGAGAGAAAAGGGAGATCACTTCCCTGTGTGGGATCAGGTTGACTTAAGGCAGTGGAGAGTGGAATTAACAGAAGATAACTGACATTTATTAAACATGGCATGTCGAACAAGAACAGTCTACCCCAGTGAGCAAAATAATGGGTTCAGTTCGACATTCCAACCACCCGAAGAAGGCCAGAGTGTACAACGGTTGAAATGTTGTAATGAGGACAATAGTTCGAATAATGTAAATACCATAATTTCTTTTTAATTTTTTCAGTTTATTCCTTTTAATAGCAGTTATTTTGAAAAAGACGTTTAATTTAATTTTAAAACTAATGTTTAAGAAAAATTAAGAAAATGGCCGCTTTTAAGAAAATTTTTAAAATATCGAAATCAAATTTGACATTCTAATCTATATAATTTCTATCTGAAATACACCAGAATATTTTACTTACTGGAAATAATAAATTTAGTCCTTTATCTTTGAATTAAAGCTAAAATGAAATCTTCAAGGATGGTTCTACATTTTTTAATTTTTAAAATCTTGTAAAAATAAAAGTAATTGTAGGATTTTAATGAAACTTTAAGAAAATATTCACTAATGATAGAACTTATTATAAATACGTTTTCCTTTTTTAAAGTTTTTTTTTTTAAATATTTTTTTTCATATGTATTAAAAACTAATTGTATGAAAACTCTATAATTTCAATTTTGGGGAGATAAGTGATTATATTAGTTAAAAGCACAAGGCTTTGAGGAAACCAAATCATGTTTTTCTTTTTTTAGTTGGACCACCTCTACCTGAAAATTATCTCTAAGTTGTAACATACAAAACTCAATAAAACAAAAATATTATTTAATTTCAAAAGCTTTTAATTGCTTTTATTTATTTCAATGAACATGGACAATATTGTATGAAAGCAAAAAGATATTTTGATGAAAAATGAATTTTTAAAACAATTATCTGTTATTTCTGAAATATTTTATTATTTTAACATTATGTTGTTAATTCTTCTAAAATTAGGGAAAAGTTTGTAAAATTTAATGAATGTTGTTATTAAGTAGATATATATTTATGGATCATAATTTCCAAAGCTTCTTACAAATTAACGAACAACAGTATATAAAAAAATATAATTTGTGTCAATAATAACACTGTAAATCAAATCTATGGAAGACCGGAAGTATCTTGTGTACAATAAAAAAGTCACGTGGACTGATTTTGTCTAGTATTTAACTTAAATATTGAATTTTTAATACAATTATTTGTTATTTCTTTAATTATAATAGATTTTTACATTTAAGTTATTAAAATATTATAAAATTAGTTAAAAGCCGCATTCAGTTTTGTAAATGTCCTTTTGAGATATAGATTTATTTTTGCGAAACAGATGTGAAGAAGTTAATTTGATTTTTCAATTTCAACTGAGAAGGGTACCTACAAATATCAGTATCATATGAAATTTAAATTTGTATTTTATGTACACATCAGATAAAATTTCATAAGAAAGGTACCTATAAATTAGTTAGATACCTTTCTTATGAAATTTAATCTTACTCTCAACAGTCTTATTTTAATTTCTTTATATTTTCCATAAAGCATTGTAAACATAAAGGTGAAAGCTAAGTACAAAAAAATAAAAAAATTAGAGCACTGAAAGTTTTCCTTAAAAATAATGAGGTAAATAATTTGTTCACTTAAATCTAAATAACTTCATATCTCTCCTTCCGTAGAAGAAATTATCCTCATGTAAGCTATCAAAATGTCATGAATCTCTTTTGTCACCTTGTCAAGTGACGCAAAAGATTATGACCTGCTTTGATTTATTTTCAAACTACATCTTTTCGGCACAGAAACTAAGTTAAGCTTGGTTCAAAATATTTTAAATAAACATAATTTCTGATTTTCTTAAAATAAGTTTTGAAAAAAATTATAATTGATTTTTAAAAGAATTTCAAAGTGAGATTTTCATTTTTTTTTTATAAATTGGAAAAAATGGTTGACATGATTATCTGTCAATTTTACTGACTAAAAAAAACAAGATTTTTAACAAAAATTTTGGACGTGCTAAGAACGATTAAAAAATGTAAAAAAATACCCCAAAAATACTTTGATCTTTCCTCTTAATAATAACATAAACATTTAGATGATAAAGTTTTGTATTCATCAAGTTTGGTGTCTTTTTCATCATACTATACTAGGTACCTCCATGAAAATCAATAAAAAGAGTATAGCATAAGAACGGCCTTAAATTTGATGAAAAATTTTTTTATCTGTTTAAGTATATATATCATTATTAAAAAGAAATACCAAAATATTTTTTGATTATTTTTAAAATGTTTTTACTCATTCTTAGCATGTCCAATATTTTAGTTAAATATCTTGTTTTCTTTGTCAGTGAAATTACTAAAAGAAACTTGATATCAGCCATTTTTAAAAAAATGTTGTAAACTAAGTTAAAATCCTAGTTTAAAATTCTTCCAAAAATCAATTACATGTTTTTCAAAATTTATTTGATGAAAATTAGTAAATTTAAAGATTATTTGATATATTTTGAAAAAAACTTTTGCTTACTTTCGTCGAAGAAAAATGTTGTTTAAAATAAAAAGGAGGCGATCTTAACATCGTTGGCTATTGACAAGTGATAAATAATTGCTGTCATCACATATCGACAGCTAACATGAGAGTCAAGTTATCATACGGAAGGACATAATTGACGTAATGTTTTTTTTTACATGAACCAGCTTATGTAGTACCTCGTAATTATTAAAGTAAACAAAAAAAAAATCCTTTCAGCATTCCAATTTCTTTTATTTTGTTTTTTTTTATTACTGTAGCTTACACCATAAGTTCATTGATACTATCTGTAGAAATTATAAATACTATAAATAAAAATACAAGTGCTGTACAGCTTTTTGAGGTCAACTATAGACCCCTAAAGTCAATACAGATCTGCTATGATCTATTTCTATCCCAAGTAAAAATCATCACACACATATCAAAAGTTATTTTGTTACACTACAGCCAATTTGAACTGAAAAAAAAAAAATTGAAAAATGACTTTTGTCATCATCTGAAAATATCAAGGAAACTTTTGATCTGCACCCCATGAAACTAGGTATTTTCTGAGAGCAAAGAATGCTTTTATTTCTAAGTGAAATTGGTTGGTGTAAATGATTATAAAAAATTTTTCTGGGGATAAAATATGAAAAAATAGTTAAAATTGCTATTTCTGAACACTAGAAACCAGAATTTTTTTATGTTTTTTATTTTTATCTTTATTTTTTTTTTAAATCAGCAATAAGGAAAACAGTGTTGAAATTAAGCCAAAATTGACTTTGACATTGCTGGGTCAAAGGCCAGCTAGCTGACAATACCAAGCTGTCATCACCTTGTAAAAAATCCCATTTTTTTTTTTTTTTAAAATCTATGTTTAGTTTGAACAATGGATTGATGTATTTTTGTTTTTTAACACCTTTTGAGCAGGGTGATGACAACAACACTTAAGGATAGAACCGAAAACAGTTTGTTTGGAATAAGAAATTCACATAAAATTGAAATAAAGATGAGTCACTGAAAACTGTAAAACAACTTAAAAAAATTGAAATTGCAATGAAATATGTAAAAGAAAGAAATGGTACTTTTAAAAATGTTGTAATGTTGATGGTGAAAACAGCTTAGGATGATGTTCAAATTTTTTTAATGAGTAAAAAACACTAATTCAAAATGCTCAGCATGTGTTTTGCATGAAGAATTTGCAATAATGTAATCAACGTTCAGCAGAGAATGCTTACACTCAAGCCACGTGACGTTTTATTGCTTGTGACCTTCCGTACTTTTTAATTACAGCCATTTTAACGATTTTTATAAACACAAAATTACATTTCTTAATTACTGCGGATCTTCTGAATGGTCAAAATGATACAGTTTACAAAGTGCTAAAAAAATGATCTATCTCATAAGGACACTTAGGAAACCCGATGCGGCTTTTAACTAATTTTATAATATTTTAACAACTTAAATGTACTAAAAATCTATTATAATTAAAGAAATAACAAATAATTGTATTAAAAATTCATTTTTCATCGGAAAAAATTTTTTGCTTTCAGAAAATATTGTCCATATTCATAAAAACAACTAAAAGCAAATAAAAGCATTTGAAATTAAATAATATCTTTGTTTTATTGAGTTTTGTATGCTACAATTCAGAGCTGATGTTCAGGTACGTCGGGGTCCAATTTATTTAAAAAGAAAAAAAAAACATGATTTGCATTCTTTAAAGCCTTGTGCTTTTAACTATTAATCACTAATCCCGATGCGATCGAGATTTTCTAAAATTAGTTATGGGAGTGGTAATAAATATATATAAAAAAATATTTCTGCCATGACTTTAATAAAGAAAAAAACAAAACATATTTATAATAATTTCGATCATCTGTAAATAGTTTCTGAAATTTTCATTAACATCCGACAATTATTTTTATTTTTGCAAGATTTTCCAAATTAATGTGTGTCACACACACAAAGAATAAGAAACATGCTAAAAATTGTCTGTTATTTTACTAGTTCTGGTTGGTACAAACAGAAACAAAGCTTTTTTTAATCAAAATTTAGAATGTTCTAAAAAGAAGGAAAAAAATTTTAAAATAATTAAAAAATACTTTGGTCTTTTCTCTTCATAATAACATAAACATTTAGACGATAAAATTTTGTTTTCGTAAAGTTTGACGTCTTTTTCATCAGATGCTCTTTTTTTAGCGATCTCATTAGGTACCTACGATAACGCTAACGGCAGATTTTATAAAAATTTCTTTGTTATTTTCGAATTAAGCATATATAAATTTACACCTAAATATACCTATTCGATAGATTTTTATTACAAAAAAAAAAAAAAAATGAACTAGAAAAAATTACGAAGAATTAATTTTTTGTTTTTACACTTTCCAAAAAATGGTGGGCATATCAATTTCTGGTATTTTCGCTGACTCAACAACAAAAAAGTAAAAAAAAAACAAAAAACATGTAACTAAAAGGTTTCGGATGTGTTAGGAGGGATTAAAAAAGGTCTAGAAATATAATAAAATACTTTGATCTTTCCTCTTAATAAAATCATAAATAATATTTTTATTTTAGACGATAAAAAATGGTTTTCATCAAGTTATTAGCCGTTTTAAAAAAATAATTTTATTCTTTTTTTGTGAATAACAAAAAAGAAAAAACAAAATTTTTATTTTAACCAAAATTTCAAATGTAAAATAAAACCAATGTCTTTCCTCTTAATAATAACAGATATTTTGATGATAAAACCCTGTTTAGTTTATGTTTTATTTTTATATTGGATGTTAAATATTTTAAGTGCCTGCAATATTTAGACTAGAGGCAAATTAATTTTTTTTTAAATTCACAATAGCTTTAAGCTTTTAGGTCATTATCTTTGAAATAAAGCCGAAATCTAAGCGAATTTCTTTCAAAGAAGACACTTAAATGAATTAAAATGTGTTTTTATTCGTGGCTTTTATGAAGTCTTTTATTCGGTCCGTCTCTCTTACTTACCTTTTCAAGGCGAATCTCTAAAAAAACTTTTCATAGAAAAACAAACAGGATTAAGTTGCTGTTGATGGTGGACTTGATGTTTCTTTTTCAAGCTCGACAAGATATTCTAATCAATAAAACTTCCTATTTTTAAAGAAATTGCAATTAAAAAAGATTCATTATTTGAAAATATGCTGGACAGAACAACGAAATAACGGAAAACGGTGTAAAAGACAAATTTGTCCCTTGCTCAAAAATAGTCCGGTTACAGACAACATATCACAATATTTAAATTTATTATTGTAAATATACAATAAATGCGGCACAAGGCCAAAAAAGGGGGGTTGGGGAAAAGACGGTCATCATTTGTCTTAATATAAAACTTAGCTAGCCACAACCACTGACCCTATCATACAGAACAATATTCCTTTCACCAAAACAACACATTTATCCATACCTTTCTTACTACATCCACCACTCTTTGACTCAATGAAAATCCTAAGTGCTCCCCTCATTTACAAATATCGACTGTGGGGGTAGGGGCATAAAACAACAATATTTAAAAAGAACCCCAATGAATATATACAATATGACACATAAAATATTTACAAGAAACTAAACAAAAAAGTGTGTCTCCATCATCGCTTAGCTGTCTCACGTCGGGGTCACCACTTGTTGCGAGGCCGATAAGGATGTCGCCCCCGCAAGCTTTATGAAGAAACTTGTGAACAGCCAAGACAATGAGGGGACAAAGGCGAAGGTTTATGAAATAATAATGTCGATTTTATTAATGCCAATTGTACAAGAGTGTACTCTGAAGAAATGTGTTCAAGTCGGTGTCGGGTCCGGTATGACTGGTTTTGTTTAGGGGTAGCTGCTTTCGGTCGTAAAGGTAACACGAATGTAGAGTTGATCGGCGAAACGGATGTAGCTGGTCGACTGCCGGATGGGAGAATAGACGGGAACAGCAGCAGGTTGATCGGTGTCCCTAAACAGGGCCAAGTCAGAACAGTGATACAACTTTACTGGGCGGATCGACCGCGGAAACGGGATCGCGCCAAAGTGTATCCCTTGGCAAAGACGGAGTCCCTAAACAGGGCCAAGTCAGAACAGTGATAGACTTCACAGGGCGGATCGACCGCGGAAACGGGATCGCGCCAAAGTGTATCACTTGGCGAAGGTGGAGTCCCTAAACAGGGCCAAGTCAGAACAATGAATGACTTCACAGGGCGGACCGACAACAGTGATAGACTTCACAGGGCGGATCGACCGCGGAAACGGGATCGCACCAAAGTGTATCACTTGGCGAAGACGGAGTCCCTAAACAGGGCCAAATCAGAATAGTGATTGACTTCACAGGGCGGATCGACCGCGGAAACGGGATCGCGCCAAAGTGTATCACTTGGCGAAGCCGGTCAGAGAGGTGATACGTCTTCCAGGGCGGATCGACCGCGGAAACGGGATCGCGCCGAAGAGTAACACTCTCGACAAAGCACCGGAAGCTCACAAAGGCAGCGTACTACACTACCGGGCCGAGCAGCTTGGTATTTATTAATCCACCCACGAGGATTAAATGTGGCACAAGGCCGGTTTAATGTGGGTAGCCCGCAGGCTCGGCCAAAAATATGACCTTTGAACCCGCCTTGACGGGTTCAGGTCCTGTCTACCTCCCGAAGGAAACCTTGCCCTTCGGCAAAGCTTCCTCCGAGTTCCTCTCTGCATTAGAGAGTTCGACAGAAGCCAGCCCGGATGATCACAAAGCACAGATACTGCACTTTGATCCTAAACGGGCCGGGCAGCTTATATTTATTAATCCACCCACGAGGATTAAATGTGGCACAAGGCCGGTTTAATGTGGGTTGTCCGCGAGCCCGTAGGCTTGGCCAAAAATATGACCTTTGAACCCGCCTTGACGGGTTCAGGTCCTGTCTACCTCCCCGAAGGAAACCTTGCCCTTCGGCAAAGCTTCCTCCGAGTTCCTCTCTGCATCAGAGAGTTCAACAGAAGCCAGCCCGCATGATCACAAAGCACAGATACTACACTTTGATCCTAAAACGGTCCGGGCAACTAATATTTATTAATCCACCCACGAGGATTAAATGTGGCACAAGGCCGGTTTAATGTGGGTTGCCCGCGAGCCCGTAGGCTCGGCCAAAAATATGACCTTTGAACCCGCCTGGACGGGATCAGGTCCTGTCTACCTCCCCGAAGGAAACCTTGCCCTTCGGCAAAGCTTCCTCCGAGTTCCTCTCTGCATCAGAGAGTTCGACAGAAGCCAGCCCGCATGATCACAAAGCACAGATACTACACTTTGATCCTAAAACGGGCCGGGCAGCTAGTATTTATTAACCCACCCACGAGGATTAAATGTGGCACAAGGCCGGTTTAATGTGGGTTGCCCGCGAGCCCGTAGGCTCGGCCAAAAATATGACCTTTGAACCCGCCTGGACGGGTTCAGGTCCTGTCTACCTCCCCGAAGGAAACCTTGCCCTTCGGCAAAGCCTCCTCCGAGTTCCTCCCTGCATTAGGGAGTTCGACAGAAGCCAGCCCGCATGATCACAAAGCACAGATACTACTCCTGCTTCGTAAAACCGAGCTCGCCAATCAGATCATCTTGAACGGCCCCCTAACTAACACTTGATACAATCCCTACGAGACAACGCCTGGGCGTTGGAGAGGCCAACCGAAGCCCGTAAGAGGAGCTTCAGAGCACGACGACATTCGCGATAGAAGGAGCACTCGGCTCGGGGTGTACGGCGAGCCTCTTCCTCGCACGAGTGCACACTTCTCAGGCACGGGAAATATTTGCGGACGTCTTCTTTCCAAAAGGCACCCTCCTCATCCGATCCGCGACACATTCGGTCTAGAAAGGTGATGCGAAGCATATGTTGACGAATCTCAATGCTAGGCATACCCAGGCCGCCCTCAGAGGGATGAAGGCAACAGATCTCGCGAGATGCCATAGGGGCCTTGTATCTCCACAAGAAAGAGAACAAGGTCCGTACTAATAAAATTAGTCTGACATACGGGAGTGGAAGTACAGAAAGTCGGTACAGGAGTATCGGATAGATGTGTGAAACACACTTCCGCCCTTCCCTTCAGGGAAAGTCTCCTCCGAGACCACAGATTAACCGCGATCTCGGCCTTCCCTTGCACCTCCGACCAATTCATTTCCAACTGGAGATCAGGACCGAACCAGACGCCGAGTATCTTAATCGGCCCATCCGTCCAGAGGAAAGGTCCGGGAAGAAAAACTCCTTTCCACGCACCCAACCGCAAGCCCACAGACTTATCGCGGTTGATCTTGGACCCTGTCACCATCTCATACTCACTGATCTCTTTGCTGACTTCGTCAGTCTCGGCTCTGCTCGACACATGAACCGAAACGTCGTCAGCATAGGCAGAATACCTGGCTGAGGTGGAAGCCCCAGGCAGGGAAATTCCGCGCAGGACTTGATTCGCCTTTAACTTGCGAAGGAATGGTTCCAACGCAAGAACGTAAAGCAGAGGCGAGAGCGGACAACCTTGACGAATGGAGCGAGACAATACGAAAGGCTTCGATCTTACCCCATTCACTTCCACCAGCGCACCGGGGGTCGCATACAAAAGTCGGATCCAGGACCGAAAGTCGGCTCCGAAACTGGCCGCCGAAAGGACAGCCTCCAGAAATCGGTGGTCAACCCTATCGAAGGCTTTGGACTGATCTAAATTAATCAGCGCGGCTTCACTGTCGACTTGTTCTAAGATCAAGCGTACCATATGAAGGTTATCCTGAATAGTCCTCCCCTTCACAGCACAAGTCTGTTCAGGGCCAATCAGACTAGACAGGACAAGCTGCAAACGGTTGGCTAAGATCTTCGCCAAAATCTTTAAGTCCGTATTTAACATCGTTAAAGGGCGAAAGTTCCCTAACCCATCCCCACCGTTCTTGTCCTTACGCAGCAACTTGATCACACCCCTAGTGAAGCGTTGGGGTAAAGACCCCTGCTTCATCCAGCGGTTGAAAATCAGCTCCAGCAAAGGAACAAAAACGCGCGACAACCTCAAGTAAACTTCGTAGGGAAGACCATCTAATCCCGGAGACTTATCCAGGCCAACCTGCTTCAGCGCTTCCCAGATCTCCGACTCTGTAATGGGACCCTCGCACCGAGCCGCTTCAACTGCCGAGAGGCAGGGAAAGTCAGCTAAATAGGCGTCGAACTGAGCAGAGCTCAGACCGGGCTCCCTAGTGAAAAGACCCTGAAAGTAGTCCCGAAAGATCTCACATATGCCCGCGTTTGTAGTCACGGTCCACTTATCCGGCAACGTGATGCACGCTACATGTCGCCTAGATGCGTTTCGATTCTCCTCTGCACGCAGTTCAGCGGCCATATTCGTTGCCTCAGAAGACATTCTTTTTAACCTAGCCCTAACTACCAGAGCTTGATCCTTCTTGATAAGCAAGGAGGACAACTCTGCCTTAGCTAAGGCTATGTCCCCACTAACACCTTATTTCACTGCCCGATCGACTTTATTTTCTAAAGCAGTTTGCGCCGCTAATCTATCTAGATTGAGCCGACGACTAAAATCGGCAGCAAACGTTCGAATTTTAGATTTTAAATTGCCCCACCAGCCGTTTCCCACAACCGCTCCCGTCAATTCCCTTTGGATGGTTAGTAACAGCTGGTCCCGGAAACCCTGATCACCAAAAAGTGAACAGTTCAATTTCCATTAACCAGCCAACTTAACCTTAGGCTTATCTAAGTTTACACGGGCCCGGACAAGCCTGTGATCCGTATAAACTATGTAATGGAAACTTGGACACCCTAAGAGCCCTACATCGACTCTCCTAACTAAGACTCGGTCCAGGTAGCTCGCAAGCGTCCCAGGAGCCGAGTTGCCACTATTTGTCCAAGTCCATGCTACCTCCCGAGGGTGTTCATTCCGGAACTTATCGACAAGATCAAACCCATCGATAAAGTCCCGAAATGGTTTCACATCCGGGTTGTAAGTACCTTGTTTATGCCCTATACGATCTATATCGGGGTCAAGGACGGCATTCCAATCCCCCGCTAAAACTATCCGACGAGACGTCGTCAAGAACGGCGCGATCTGCCGAAACAAAGCAGGCCGCTCGGAATGGGTATTGGGCGCATAAACCCCAATGAGACGTAAAACCTTATCCTTTATGGTAACATCCAGCACTCAAAGTCTGCCCGCCGGATCCGCGAAGACAAGGGTACAAGCAGCCTTCAAAGACTTGCTCACTAGCCAAGAGACACCCCTCGAACGACCATCAAAACAGGCTGAATAAAGGGCGAACCCCTTAGACAGTATGTCCTCACGATCATGAGAAGAAAACCGGGTCTCTTGTATACAACATACATTCACCCCGAGGCACTGAAGGTCACGAGAGAGCCTCGCCCTGCGAGACTCGGACCTCAGGCCCCGGACATTCAACGTAGCTAACCAGAGAGACATTGTCAATCGAATTAGGGTTGTCCTTCAGGATAGAACATGGCTGGAGTGAGGACACCGACACCTTGTCCCATCGAACCTGACATCATCTCAGTATCGAGTGTATCACTCTGAGACAAGCTACCGATGTCCGCGGGATAAGTTAACTTAAGAGCCCTATAAAGGGATGGGTGAACATAAAGAGGGACCCTCCCTTTACACTTTTTAGTTTCGTCTAAGTTTTCCTCAAGGAGAACTACTGCTGGGGGCACCACTTTCAAGGAGGCCTTAGCCTCCTCTATAATGCCCATATCTCCCGCGTACCCGGGCCAGTTCTTACAACGGTTAGCTGATTCCGTGCCTTAAAATTTTCCGGCACCTCCACATCTACACCCTTGATGTGCCGGAAGTTCCAGAGAACTTTTAAGGGCATCGGGTTTTTAGTTTGCCCGAAGACCCTGTCAGTCTGATCCCGGGATACGCGGCAGACGTCTTCCCCCGGGAGATATGGTGGTTTTCTTTTCTTTTTTTTCTTGTCCGTAGCTGATTGAGTATCCGGACTTCTGTTTCTTTTTTTCTGAGGAGAATGAGAGGGTGTATGCATAGGAGTGTCTCTCGGTGTAGTTGATGGAGTCATGCCGGAAGGTGTCTTTACGGGTGAAGGTTTGGAGGAACGAAGAGATTTCACTGGGGAGTTTGTCAAAGATTTAGGCGGAGGTGGTTTTGTGAATTTATATTTAAGTGATGGAGGGGAAGACGGGGCAGAGGATAGGGGGCCCGGTGCCCCCAGCGATTTTTAGCCCGCTTGGCCTCCACATTTTCTTTCAATTTTTTCAGGTCCAAAATTTTCTGCCAGCTTGGTTCATTAAGTTTTTGGGACTCAGTTGCTGTTTCTGCATAAGACGCCGAGGCGTCGCCCTCAGAGTTGGTAGAGGGAATGGGGCTTGTAGGTGACAATGTCCCCGGGGTCATGTTCGGACTGAGGAACCGCTGTTTGGGACTTCCCCTTGCCCCTAACCACGAGGCGCCATTCCCCCTCATCCTTCTCCTTAACCACACTTGTGGTAGGCGTCGGATTTGAGGGTAATGTGGGTCTGGACCCAACCGAGGGATTTTCCCCACCGATCCGCCCCGCAGCTAGGCCCACTACAGGCGCCGCGGATTTTACTTTGTCGGCCAAGGGGGTATTTTGGTCACCTGTGACCGGAACTCCAGGGGCCTTCTTCCCTGGGCAGGAGGAGGAAAGGTGACCAGTCTCTCCACACCTCCAGCAAGTTGGTCTCCTACCGGTCACTATGACCGGCATTTTCCGGTCACCAAACACCAAACAGTTGGGGACGGACTTGAAGGCCTCTTGATCAAGCATAATATCAAAAGTCCATCCCCCGTTCAAATTGTCGGAGAGAGCACCTAAAATTTAGCCGTACTGCATAAAAAATGCAGCCAGGAGCTCTCCCGAAATTTGAGGAGGAACCTCGAAAACGGCCACCCTGGTCCGCCTTCGGCCTTCATACTCTGTTCTTAGTATTAGATCTTTAGTGATCAGCTCTTTTTTTTCCATGGCTAAGCAATCTTCTGGTGTGGGCAGCAGAATGTCCCACATGAAGAACCCTCTACCCTTAATTACTCTTTGGGGTTTTATCCCCAGGGACAAAAGTGATTTAATCACTGTGTCTTTAGTGGAGCGACAAATCTTTTTGGTTTTTTTGTCCACCACAAAAACGGTCACCATTCTTTTTGTGAACACATCGAGCTCCTGGACAACATCGACGAACCCATCTTTATTTACAAGATGGGCGTAACCTTTCGCCTTATCCAGGAAATCCGCCATGTTCAGAATACAACTTGGTGGGGACTTCCAGCATGAGGGCAATTCCTCGGCTGTCTTACTTTGTGCCTCCTTTGGCACCTCGACATTTTTACTATTAGCTTCTTTCTTGGAGCTAGTAATCCGGTCAGATTTGGGGCTACCATCAGCCCGCTTCTTGGCAGCATTATCAGGGGGGGGGGGGTTAGCAGCCGTCCCAAAAAGGTCCTTTTTTATATTGGCCCGACTGGCACCGTCGGCCATATTGAGAAAGTGGAGACTACCACCTACGGGTCTTTTTTAAAAATAATCACCAGATTTGGGGAAAGGAGTTTTGGGAGGGGAAAAAAAAGAAATTAAACAAATAAAAACAAGCCTGGATGTACCAGTAAATTAAAAAAAAGAGAAACAAAGACAATAAACTTTTTAAAAAATAAATAAACTGGGAAAATTAAAAGACAAACAAAAATTAAACAGGAGAAAAAAAAAAAAAATTTAAATGGCGCCCAAAGGCAGCCGAAAGCAAAAAAAAAAAAAAAAAAACAGAAACTCCTCTCTTTTTTTAAAAATTCAGAAAAATGTAAAAAAGAAAAAGAAAGAAAAAGAAAGAAAAAGAAAAAGTCTGGTTTACAACCAGAAAAAAAATAAAGGTTTGCGGCCGAAGCCGCTAAAGAAAATAAAAAATGCAAAAGAAAAAACAAACTAGTTAAACCAAAAAAGACGAGAGAATGCGACCGAAGTCGCTAATAAAAGGAAAAAATAAAGTTTTCTTTTTCTTTTTTTCAAAAACTGTGCTGATTTTTTTTTTTTACAAAAACAACTAGAAAGAAATAAACAATAAAAAAGAAGTCGTCCGGTAAGACTTTGTCAAACCGGACTAAAATAAAAAAATTATGAGGGCCGAAGCCCCAAAAATAAAACAAACAAAAAGAAATAGAAGAATAAAATCAAAAATATAAAACTTAAAGAATAACTTATCAGAAAAATCCTCAGAAGTTCGTCCAAAAAAGTTCTTACAGCACTGAAAGAAAACAAATCGTTAGCAGAAAAAAAGGTTCGTCGTTCGTCAAAAATTACAAACCAAAGGACAAAAAAGACACTCTCTGTCACTCTGTCCGTCGCGAAGCTCACAATATTTATTTATACAAATGTGTATAAAATGTGGCACAAGGCCTAAAAAGGGGATGGGGAATGACGGTCTTCTTCTGTCTTAAATCTAAACTTAGCTAGTCCCAGACACGGACCCAAACAAACTAACAATATTCCAATCACCAAAACAACACATTCAAACCTACCTTTCTTACTACGTCCACCATAATGCCTCAAATTCTCTATGAAGTCCTAACTAGTCCCCTTATGTACAAAAATTGTCTGTGGGGGGAGGGTCAATAAAACAACAACTTTTAAAAGATCCCCAAATGAGTATATACAATATGACTTAAGTATTTACAATAAGAACTAAACAAAACTGTGTTAGTAGTAAAACCCCCCACAAACCATAAATGTGGCAGCAAAATCAGTTAACTAGACGAAATCAATGCGGGGCTAAGAAAAATAAGAAAAAAAAACATTCATTCCTCCAAGCATTCACACAGACACAAACACATTCATACACAACAACAAATACGAAAAACCACACACACGAAACGAAAGGCGCCCCACATCCACCAGAGAACTGAAGTCACTGACCACCTAACGAGGGAGGGGATGGGGAATTAAAACAAAAGGAAAATAGGGACAGAAATAAAAGGGACCAATGCGCATGCATACCCTAGCTAAGTTTACTAGAAAAAAGGGAAAACTAAAGATTCAAAAATCGAAAACCTAGTCTAACCTAAAATCTGGGTGGGTTGCCTATGTTCAACCCTGTTAGGACAAATCCTGTACCTAACCGACATCCAAGTGCCACTCTAGGTCAGCCCCTTTCACTCTACACATTCGCACAAGATTCACCCACCTTTTGCCAAATTCCGATGAGGTGAGCCGCCGCCTTTCCGTCCTAATCTTGACTTTAAGCTGATGCTTAAAGTACAAGATCAGTTGGAAAGAGGTGAACTTCTCGCCCTCATGGAATCCCTTCTGACGCGTCGTCCAAATCACGACTCTCATAATCCCTAGTAAGCAACAGAACACATAGTGTTCAGCCTTCGTCAATTGCGGCACCACATTGCTACAAACAGAACTGGCTTCCAGGACAAAGAACTTTCCCTGCAGCATGCGAACCATGAGGCCTTCAACAAACCTGCATAACGGCACTACCGTCTTGCACTGAAAAAAGGCGTGACCAATGGTCTCGACTTCCCCAGTGCAGCGACGACAGTTTGGATATTTCTCCAAACCTGCTGAACAAAGTCTCTTGCCGACCCAGAGGGCCCCACGAATCATCAGCCAGGTGAGTGATGCCTCATCGTTATTGAGACATTTCAACCCAGGCGCCCAAGGCCATATCGAGCGAGCCTCCTGCTTCGTAAGACCGAGCTCGTCGAACAGATCATCTTGAACGGACCCCCTAACTAACAATTGATACAATGCCTTACGAGACAACGCCTGGGCGTCGGAGAGGCCATCCGTCGTCCGTAAGAGGAGCTTCAAAGCACTACGACATACGCGGTAGAAGGCGCACTCGGCACGAGGTCTACGGCCGGCCTCCTCCTCGCACGAGTGCACACTTCTCAGGGATGTGAAATGTTTTCGGACATCTTCTTTCCAAAAGGTGCCCACCTCATCCAATCCGCGACACATTCGGTCTAGAAAGGTAATGCGAAGCATATATTGACGAATCTCAATGCTAGGCATACCCAGACCGCCCTCAGAGGGATGAAGGCAACAGATCTCGCGAGTTACCATAAGGGCCTTGTCTCTCCACAAGAAAGAGAACAAGGTCCGGACTAATGACATTAGTCTGGCATACGGGAGCGGAAGCACAGACAGTCGGTAAAGGAGGATCGGATATATGTGTGAAACACATACCTCCGCCCTTCCCTTCAGGGAAAGTCTCCTCCGAGACCACAGATTAACCGCGATCTCGGCCTTCCCTTGCACCTCCGACCAATTCATTTCCAACTGGAGATCAGGACCGAACCAGACGCCGAGTATCTTGATCGGCCCATCCGTCCAGAGGAAAGGTCCGGGAAGAGAAACTCCCTTCCACGCACCCAACCGCAAGCCCACAGACTTATCGCGGTTGATCTTGGCCCCTGTCACCATCTCATACCCACTGATCTCTTTGCTGACTTCGTCAATCTCGGCTCTGCTCGACACAAGAACCTAAACGTCGTCAGCATAGGCAGAATAGCTGGCTGAGGTGGAAGCCCCAGACAGGGAAATTCCGCGCAGGACTTGATTCGCCTTCAACTTGCGAAGGAATGGTTCCAACGCAAGAACGTAAAGCAGAGGCGAGAGCGGACAACCTTGACGAATGGAGCGAGGCAATGCGAAAGGCTTCGATCTTACCCCATTCACTTCCACCAGCGCACCGGGGGTCGCATACAAAAGTCGGATCCAGGAGCGAAAGTCGGCTCTGAAACCGGCCGCCGAAAGGACAGCCTCCAGAAATCGATGGTCAACCCTATCGAAGGCCTTGGACTGATCTAAATTGATCAGCGCGGCTTCACTGTCGACTTGTTCTAAGATCAAGCGTACCATATGAAGGTTATCCTGAATAGTCCTCCCCTTCACAGCACAAGTCTGTTCAGGGCCAATCAGACTAGACATGACAAGCTGCAAACGGTTGGCTAGGATCTTCGCCAAAATCTTTAAGTCAGTGTTTAACATCGTTAAAGGGCGAAAGTTCCCTAACCCATCCCCACCGTCCTTGTCCTTACGCAGCAACTTGATCACACCCCTGGTGAAGCGTTGGGGTAAAGACCCCTGCTTCATCCAGTGGTTGTAAATCAGTTCCAGCAAAGGAACAAAAACGTGCGACAACCTCAAGTACACTTCGTAGGGAAGACCATCTAATCCCGGAGACTTATCCAGGCCAACCTGCTTCAGCGCTTCCCAGATCTCCGACTCTGTAATGGGACCCTCGCACCTAGCCGCTTCAGCTGCCGAAAGGCAGGGAAAGTCAGCTAAATAGGCGTCGAACTGAGCAGAGCTCAGACCGGGCTCCCTGGTGAAAAGACCCTGAAAGTAGTCCCGAAACACCTCACATATGCCCGCGTTTGTAGTCACGGTCCGCTTATCCGGCAACGTGACGCATGCAATATGTCGCTTAGACGCGCTTCGATTTTCCTCTGCACGCAGTTCAGCGGCCATATTCGTTGCCTCAGAAGACATTCTTTTTAACCTAGCCCTAACTACCAGAGCTTGATCCTTCTTGATAAGCAAAGAGGACAACTCTGCCTTAGCTAAAGCTATGTCCCCACTAACACGGGATTTCACTGCCCGATCGACTTTATCTTCTAAAGCAGTTTGCGCCGCTAATCTATCTAGATTGAGTCGACGACTAAAATCGGCAGCAAACGTTCGAATTTTAGATTTTAATTTGCCCCACCAGGCATTTCCCAAAACCGCACCCGTCAGTTCCCTTTGTATCATTAGTAAAAGCTGGTCCCGGAAACCCTGATCACCAAAAAGGGAACAGTTCAATTTCCAGTAACCAGCCAACTTAACCTTAGGCTTATCTAAGTTTACACGGGCCCGGACAAGCCTGTGATCCGTATAAACTATGTAATGGAAACTTGGACACCCTAAGAGCCCTACATCGACTCTCCTAACTAAGACTCGGTCCAGGTAGCTCGCAAGCGTCCCAGGAGCCGAGTTGCCACTATTTGTCCAAGTCCATGCTACCTCCCGAGGGTGTTAATTCCGGAACTTATCGACAAGATCAAACTCATCGATAAAGTCCCGAAACGGTTTCACATCCGGGTTGTTAGTACCTTGTTTTTGCCCTATACGATCTATATCGGGGTCAAGGACGGCATTCCAATCCCCCGCTAAAACTACCCGACGAGACGTCAAGAACGGCGCGATCTGCCGAAACAAAGCAGGCCGCTCGGAATGGGTATTGGGCGCATAAACCCCAATGAGACGTAGAACCTTATCCTTTATGGTAACATCCAGCACGCAAAGTCTGCCCGCCGGATCCGCGAAGACAAGGGTACAAGCAGCCTTCAAAGCCCTGCTCACTAGCCAAGAGACACCCCTCGAACGACCATCAAAACAGGCTGAATAAAGGGCAAACCCCTTAGACAGTATGTCCTCACGAATCCAGCGGCCTGCAGGACAGCAGCAAGGTAGCGATGGTCGACCCTATCAAATGCCTTGGACTGATCCAAATTGATCAGCGCGGCTTGCTCGTCGTCTTTTACACCCTCTATGATCGTGCGGATCAGATGCAGGTTGCTCTGAATTGTTCGGCCCCTCACAGAACAAGTCTGCTCAGGTCCCAACAGAGACTCGGCAACTGACTGCAAACGCTCCTGCAGGATCTTGGCCATAATCTTTAACTCTGTGTTTAGCAGAGTTATGGGCCTGTAGTCATCTAGTTTCCCCCCACCACCTTTGTCCTTTTTCAACAGAGTGATCACGCCCCTGGTGATCCGGTCGGGGATGGACCCCGACCGAAACCAGTTGTTGAACACTGCAGTCAAAATCGGAACAAAGATGTGCGACAGCCTCAAGTACAATTCATAGGGCAAACCATCCAAACCGGGCGACTTGCCTCTGCCGACCTTCTTCAAAACCGCGTAGACTTCGCCCTCCGTGATCTCTCCCTCGCAGCTAGCCGCTTCAGTCGGCGAAAGCCGAGGAAAGTCAGCCAAATAGCTACGAAACTCCTCCTCACGGAGACCAGGCTCCTTGGTAAACCGGCTCTCGAAATGGCGCCGAAACGCCCCGCACATGTCGTCAGTGGCCCGAAGAGTACGCCCCTCCGGGGATTCGACTTCACGAATGTAACGATCGCCACCTCGACGGACCTCTTCCCTGCGCAGCTCTGCGCCCAAGTTCACCGCTTCGGAAGACATCTTGCTTAACTTATGTCTAATTACCTGGCCCATGTACCGCTCGCTATTCGAACGATCCAGGGCCTCCTTAGCTAAGGCTATCTCTAGGGGATCCCCCCCAGCCACCGCCCGGGTGTAACTAGCTTTAAGCGTCTTCACCTTATCAGCTCTATCTAGAGTGAGCCGTTTGCTGAAATCAGTGGTGAAGGACCTAATCCTACCTTTAAGGCGTTCCCACCACCTATTCCCGATAACCGCCCCCACTAGCTCCCGCTGCACTAGTCTAATTAGCTGTTCCCGAAAGTCCTCCCTGTCCAGTAAGGACAGATTGAACTTCCAGTAACCAGCCATTCTAGGCCTACCGTCTAACGCCACCCGGGCACAAACGAGTTTGTGGTCCGAATAGCCTACCCAGTGGAACGTAGGGCAATCTAACAGATCTATGTCGGCTCTTCTAACTAACATTCTGTCAAGGTAGCTGACTACCTTGTCACAAGGCCAATTAAGAGCCCACGTCCACATTTTCCCCCCGGGATGATCGACCCGGTATCTATCGACGAAACCATAATCGTCGATCAGATCAACCAGGCTACGATCGCCCCTTCTCCCGCTAGCTCCCCGCCCCCTGTCTAACTTGGGGTCCAGGATGGCATTCCAGTCCCCCATTAAAACTAGGCGCGTTGAATCCACCAGGAACGGCCCCAACCGCCGAAAGAACGAGACCCGCTCCTCCCGGTCGTTGGGCGCATAAACCGCAACGACCCGGAACGAACCACTTTTCACGGCAATATCGGCCACGATCAACCGGCCCTCGGCATCGGTATGCACAAGGTCCACCTTCGCATCAAGAGTACGCCTGACAAGCAAAGAAACTCCTCTGGCAGAACGGTCCCCATATGCTGAATAGACGACAAAGTCATCGTCCAGCACACACGCATCGGAACTGCAAACAAAGTGGGTCTCCTCAATCGCGGCAACATCCACATCCAGGGACAGAAGGTCCCGGAGCAGGCGGGCAGCCTTACCCCGATCCCTTAAGCCCCTCACATTTAAAGTTGCTATCTTAATAGACATCTTCTAAGCCTGCAAAAAAGAAAAGCAGAAGTGCAATGAACCTACTCACATACAGGACGGAAATCTGCGGGTGAAAGGACCCCGACGGATTGTCCCAGGCTCCCCACGCCTAACTCCGACGTCATCCGTCCTTCTGTGACAATCCCGCCGACGTCCGTGGGGTAGGTTAATTTGATGGCTCTATATAAGGAGGGGTGGAGTAAAACTGGGACCCTCCCAGAGCAAAATTGTCTTAGATTTTTTAAGTTGTGGTTCTCCAGTTCGAACATCCTTATATTCGGGAACGCCGCCCTCGCTTCGTATAGGTGATTCCATACTTCGAGCTGGTTCCCGGTTTCTCTTATGCAAGTTATTACACCTGGAGCTCGGGGGAAATTTTGAGGGTCTTCGATGTTTTTCCCCTCTATAGTCTCCATTTTGTAGAGTCCACCTAGAAGGGTTTTCCTCTGTTTGGGGAGGCCCTTTTTGTATTCCTCTTTATCTATTTTGCAGATCCATTCCGGACCAGCAAAGGTCTTTCTCTTTCTTTTCTTCTTTTCCCTTGATGGATGAGGAGGGGAGGAAGTGGGTGAGAGGGGAAAGGTGGAAACTGAATTAAGGGGAGGAGTGGAGGGAGAAGGGTGGGTAGTACTGGAAGGGGAAGAAGAATGACGTCTGGTTCTTGTTGGTTCTTGGGTATTTTTGAACGAAGCAGGGACGGAGATTGCCCTGGACTGCTCCATGACCTTCTCCGCCCTACCACGGTCATGATGCCTTTGTGGAGGTTCTTCATCATCTTCCTCCCTTGACCTCTTGAGGGATGTAGCTCTAGGTGGAGGTGTTTGTTCTACCTCCATTTGATCTTGTTCCGGTTGCTGCTGCTCCGACTGTATGGGGTTGTTGCTCTTCTGGCTGCCGGAGCTGTTGCTGTTTGTGTTGATGCAGCTGCTGTTGTTGCTGCTTTTTATCTCCTTTCTGTCTTGGAGCTTCCACCTGTTGCCTCTCTTTCTCGCCTTTTTGTTCCGGGAGGGGCACCTTCTTTGCCCTCTGTTGTGGTGGCGTTTGCTGCTTCCTTGGGGTGTCTTCCTTTTTGGGTGGGGTAGACACGTTCTTGGGTTTTTTGCCACCTCCTACCACTTTCCAAGTTCCTTCAGCATCCTTTGGGGTTGCTTCAGTTGTCGGGGATGCTGCCACCACCGCCGCTGCTGTTGTTGTCGTTTTCGATGGTGTGGGCTGCTTTGTAGGTGGAGGGCGTTTAGCGGGGCACTCTTTAGCCATGTGGCCAGATATCCCACAGGACCAACAAGAAGGCCTTCTGCCCTCCACCACCACCAACATTCTTCTTTCTCTACACAGAAGAACATTGGGAATCTCCATAAAACTTGATCTGGTTATTGTGACCTGTAGTTCAATATCGCCTGTTGCAATCCCCGATTTCCCGGTTATTGCCTTCACCTCCTCGACACTGCCAAACTTTGAAAAGTATGCACCCATTCTATCGGTGGATACATCCACGGGCACACCATGTACGGTAATCCGTGTCCTCCGTGTGTCCATGTATTCCGTTTGCAGTCGCAGGTTTTTCGTTGTCAATATGTTTCCGGCTATTTGTTTGGCATCCTGCTCTGTAGGAAGAAGAATATCCCACATGGCATTTGATCTTCTTGCCAGCACTTTGGGGGAAATTTGTAAGACCTTTAGGACTTCCTCCATTGTTTCTCTGCTGACTCCGATTAATTTCCGGCTTTTTATGTCGGAAGTCAGCAGGGATACTGTTTTCTTTTTGACTGCCATAAATGCCTCCTCAATTGTAAGGAATTCATTTTCCTTAAACGTATCCTTCAGTTGAACTCTTAACTCCTCATAATATTCGGCGTTTTTTCCCCTGGGTCTATCTTCAGCCCAGACACTTTTTGCCGAGGACACCGGCGGTGTTATGTTGTCATCGCTCATGGCGACCGAAACGACCACCACGACCGATTGGACGCCTTTTAATTATTATTTTTTTAAATGGAATATCATTCCAACACGGAAGCAATGTCCAGTATAAACCAAATAAAATCAGAAAAGAAAAACGGGACAAAAAAAAGGCAACCAAAAAATAATTCGATAATAAAAGTAATACAAACAAAAACGGTGGGGAGGGTAAAAAGTAAGAAAGGAAATCAACAAAAAAGAAACAAAAAACACAAGTATATCTTAAGAAAACAAACTGAAAAGACAGACAAAATTTTTTTTTTTTTTTTTTTTTTTTTTTTAGGAAAACAAAGTAAAATCAAATAAACAACTTATCAGTTAACGTATGCTCGTCCAAGGATCAACAAGACTGCAAACAGGCACTGGTGAAATGCTGTTCTCCCCTGAAATTTCGAATGCTGTCCATCCTTAAAAGTATGATCTGTGAAATCCTTAAAAATATGATCCGTCAATCCTTAAAAGTATGATCTCTGCCGTCGCGAAGCTCACTGGTAAACTTGTGTTCGTGCATTGTATTTATTTACATTTCTGGTCACGTGTGTGGCTCGCGAACACATTTCAAGATTTTGGGCGGTATTTTGTGTTTAAACACGTGTGCGTAGGCGTTGTTATTACTTTGAGATATATTGGCCAATCAGAAGCAATTATTGTAAAACTTGCGTCTGGAGCCTGGATTGTGTTTAGCTTGCACAAAAATCTTTAACTAACATGAAAATGTAAATTAGAAATGTTTTTAACATTTCTTGTCCAATGAGGATGTAGTGCACTCAGTAATTGGTTCTGATCCACTGGCATATGGAGGTTAAGCTCTATAATACCCTCCCGCAGATTGTAAAAAATTTTAAAGATTTTTTTCAATATGTATAATATTTTTTTAACTTGGTAGGCCAATGAACGTGCCTCCCAGCTCTTGTAGTAACTTCCCTAGTCTGTTGAGGGGTAAGATTTTGAGTTGAACAGGAAAAAGGTTGTGTCGGTACATCCAGAAATGCTGGCTTCAATTTGTCAATACTGACTTTCGTTTCTCTGTTATTGACAAGAACTGTGAAATATTTTGGGCAATGGGAGACTACCCTGTATGGGCCAGAATATGTTGGCGTAAGTGTTTTTTTTTACTGCATCTCTGCGAACAAATATGTATTCACAATTTTCCTAAGTTTTTGGAATAAAAATCTCCTTGTCTTGTGTGCGAGTAAGAGTAAACGAAAGATCGGAAATGCGTTGCTTCAAGTCCTGAATAAAATACGTTGTTGGCCGAGTCGGGATATCTTTTACAATGAATTGGCCAGGGAGTGTAAGCGAACTCCCGAAAACTAGTTCGGCTGTGGTACAATGTAGATCTTCTTTTACTACGTTACGGAGTGAAAGCATTACCAGTGGTAATCTTTCAATCCATGTTTGAGAGTCTTCAGTAGCTGTAAGTGCAACCTTAAGCTGCCTATGAAATCGTTCGACTAATCCGTTGGCACATGGATGATAGGCAGTAGTCGACACATGCTTGGCACCTAGCAAGTTTGTGAATTCTGTAAAAAGAACAGATTGAAACTGAGTGCCTCGGTCAGTGGTGATGACAGAAGGGCATCCAAATATAGAAATCCACTCGCGTAGGATCGCTTGAGAAATTACATCTGCGGTGATCGATTTGAGTGGGACAACCACTGGCCAACGTGTAAAACGATCGATAATGGTTAATAGATACTGACAACCATCGACTTCAGTTAGAGGACCGACTAAGTCGACGTGTATGTGTTTGAAACGACCATCTGGTGCTGCGAAATGTCCCGGGGGTGATTTCGTGTGCCGCTGGACTTTAGTTTTTTGGCACTTAGTACAACATTGTGTCCAGTGTTTAATGTTGGCGGACATATTTGGCCAAACGAATCGATCAGCAATCAGCTTTGTCGTAGCTTTGCGTCCAGGGTGAGAAAAGGAGTGAAAATGTTCAAATATCTGTTTGCGCATTGAAGGTGGGACGTAGGATCGTGCATGACCGGTACTGACATCAGAATACAAGTGTGTTGCGCTGAAAGGAAGAGGTCGTTGCTCGATTCGTAGTGACGTGTCCTGCTTTACTTTTTCAAGTGTTACATCGTTCTTTTGTTCCCTGGCTAAACACTCCAAGTCCAAGGATTGTGAACGAACAGAGTTTAAAGTTGATCTAGACAAGGTGTCTGCAACAGTATTATCTTCTCCGTGAATGTGACGGATATCAGACGTTCTAGCTGCCTTATATCTCGTGGGTTGTATTTGTCCGTTCTAGAATGCAAAGGGTAGATTAGTGGCTTGTGGTCCGTGTAGACTACGAAATTCCGACCTTCCAACAGGTGTCGGAAATGACGGATTAATAAATAGATCGCGAGTAATCCGCGGGAGAAAGTACTGTATTTCCGTTGTGCGGAATTTAATTTAATTGAAAAGAAGGAAAGAGGTCTTTTAAAATCACCATATTCTTGATGTAGAACAGCTTCTATAGAGTCTGTTGAAGCGTCTGTAGTCAGAGTTAATACAGCTTCTTCGTCGCTAGAGATGTATGATAATTTAATAAAATTCACAAGAGCTTCCTTTGCGTTTGTAAATGCTGTCAAAGTATCACCAGTTAAGGTAATTTTTGCATTCTTTTTTTGTTGGCTCCGCAATAAGTTCGTCAAGGGAATTAGAATTTGAGAACATTTTGGAATAAATTGTCTGTAATAGTTAATCAAACTGAGAAATCTGCGTAACTGACGGAGAGTTGTTGGTTGCGGAAAATTTTTAATTGCATTAATCTTTTCAGGGATTGGTGTTATTCCGTTCTCGTCAACTTCATGACCGAGGAATGTAAGTTTAGAAACTGCAAATACACACTTTTCAGGATTGATTTTCAGTCCAAAGTACTTTAAACGCTGGAAAACCTGTTCTACGTGATACTCGTGTTCCGATGCGTTCTTGCTAGCGATCAAAACATCGTCTATGTAAGCGAAAGTAAAATGTAGTCCATGTAAAACTTCATCAATCAGGTGTTGAAAGGACTGTACCGCATTTCTTAATCCGAAAGGCATTCTGGCAAATTCGAACAATCCGAACGGTGTAGTGATAGCCGTTTTGTGGATGTCCTCTTTAGCCACTGGAATCTGGTAAAAGACCTTTCTCAAGTCTAACTTGGTGAAGATTTTTGCACCTTCCAAAGTAACAGCGAAGTCTTGCAGGTCGGACACAGGATATTTATCCGGAATCGTTTGAGAATTAAGTCTCCTAAAATCTCCACACGGTCTCCAAGATCCTGCTTGATTTTTAGGTACCATATGTAACGGGGACGCATATGGGCTAGATGAAGGGCGAATAATCCCTAAATTCAACATATGCTGAAATTCAGCTTTCGCCAGTTTGTATTTTTCTGGGTGTAGTCGGCGTGGCTTCGAAAATACAGGAGGTCCAGTCGTCTGAATGTTGTGTTCCGCGTTGTGTCTAATTGGCTCTGTGTATGTAAAGGGTGTTGTGATTTCTGGGTACTTCATAAACAGATTCTGTAAGCCATTAGCGGCAGGCAAGGCTGTACTAATACCTGCAGTTGTGAATTTTGACGTTATTCCTTTAATTGAAAAATCTTTAGTTCGATCTGTGAGAGATCAAGATGCCATGTCAACACTTAAGTTGAAATGAGACAAGGAGTCTGTCTCTAGAATAGGCGTATTAACTTGTGCAATAGTAAAAAGCCAAGAGATCTACGTAAGCCAAGATCTAACGTTAGTGAAGTTTCACCGAAAGTTTCGATGCGAGATCCATTCGCGGCTTGTAAGTTAAAGTTAGCTTGTTTGGCTGTCATGCCTGGCTTGGGTGGTATGACACTGACTTGGGCTCCGGTGTCAATCAGGAAAAGGTATCCAGAATTCTTATCACTAATGTAAAATAGGCGGCTTTGCATTATTTCCCCAGCAGCAGTCGCCGTCCTCACGTGCTGCCGGGATTGTCGTTTCCCGCCTGTCGTTGAGGACAGTTGCTTGTAAGGTTTGCACTGTACTTGCACGGTCGGATACATTTCCGCGCCTGTTTACCAAATTTGAAGTGATACCAGCAAGTATCATAGTGTTGCGGCTGTTGCCTATGTCTGGGTGCAGAGTTCGATCTGCGACGAATGTCTGGAACGATCGTTATAAAATACGGCTTTCTGTAGCCCTTCTAGTTGTAAGGTGAGTTCCGATATTTTTCTTTTAACTCTTTTACTTCGTGTGACTGGTTGATAGATGCTATGCAGGGTGACGAATCAGTATTAAAAATAGTATTAGATGGCTGATTATCAACGATCTTATCAGCTATTTCTGCTAGCCTCTGAAGTTCGATGTCGTCTGGCAGTGACGCTGGAATTTGGGTGGTCTGCGCATGTAATTTGTCCATCCATAGTTTGCGTAAAATAATATCGGACATCGTGTTCCCTCCCAGCAATGCTCTCATTTTCCTTAATAGTTGGGAAGGCTTATTTTGTCCAAGATGCAAGTTATTGAATAGGTCGTGCAGGCGTCTCTCCTCTGATTCGCCTGTGCGGTGGGTAATAGCCTCTTTAAGTACATCATACGGCTTATCGGCGGGTATCTCACTGAGGAGGTCGGAAATTTACAGGGCCACATCATGGCTTCTCGACTAAAAGGGCGAATCGAGAATTCTGTGATGTTATTTTCTTCGCGTTGAAAATGGCATTCAATTGGGCGAACCACACTTGCACATTAGTTTTGTTGTATGTTGGGAGGTTGATAGATATCGCCGCCCCTGTGTGTGTTTCAGCCATGCTTGAAAAATAAGAACTTGCACAAATTCCTGCGTTTTAATTTGGTTGTTGTTCGTCGGGGTCGCCAAAAATATTGTGGCTGAAATCACGTATCACGTCGAACGTCGGGGTCACCAAAAATGTAGTGGATCGGTTAATTATGTGGTAATATTTGTTGAGAATAAGTTGCGTGTCAATTAACTATTTCCAATACAAAATTCAACTGAATTGTTTTAAAACGTAATAATTAATTTATTTAGGTTGGTGTACAACATGCAAAGAAAAGTTAGGACAGAGTCGTGTCCCTTTGATTTGGAAATATTTGTACCAGAGTTCATATTACGAACAAGACATATTTAATTAGAAACTAATAAAACAATGTACAAGCAGAATACAAGCAGAATATTTGGTATATGTTATGTTGGCAATTATGTATGATGTTTTAGGTTTCAGAATGTCTTTCTTGTAATCGTTCGTTAATGTTGATATTAAAGTTGTTAATATTAAGTGTCTTTTAAACAGAAAGTTCTTAAGAAGTAATTTACCTTTTACTGTAATATTGAACTTGTAATTCAGAAGAATAAAGTTTGGAATTGTGAGTTCTAAAATTTATAAAAGTTCAGGAGTGATTTCAGAGGTTGGTGAGTGAGTGTATTGGAGTTGTTTCGTGTTAAATAAATTTAACTTTGTAACTTCAAAAGTATGAGTGACGTGGAGTTGTTTGGCAGTTGGTTATCCGTCACGAAGCTCACTGGTAAACTTGTGTTCGTGCATCGTATTTATTTACATTCCTGGTCACGTGCGTGGCTCGCGAACACATTTCAAGATATTTGGCGGTATTTTGTGTTTAAACACGTGTGCGTAGGCATTGTTATTACTTTGAGATATATTGGCCAATCAGAAGCAATTATTGTAAAACTTGCGTCTGGAGCCTGGATTGTGTTTAGCTTGCACAAAAACCTATAACATGAAAATGTAAATTAGAAATGTTTTTAACATTTCTTGTCGAATGAGGATGTAGTGCACTCAGTAATTGGTCCTGATCCACTGGCATATGGAGGTTAAGCTCTATAACTTCAAAGAAAAAAAATGATCATAAAGGCTTGCTCAAAATATTTCTCTGAGCGCCTAAAAGTTCTTTAAGCGAGTAAATTGTGATTAAGGGTTTAACACCCAAATACATTTCTTCAGGGCTCTTGTTGAGGAGCAAATTGTCGGAATTTTGTTGTTGAGTGAGTTTGTAGGCCGACGACAGGAATTTCTAGGTTCAAGGAAGCAGATCTCAGTTTTTAGTAGTGGGCCGACGTTTTGTCTTTGGAGCCCAGCAGGTAGACCTCTTTCTTGAAACAGATTCCGAAGATAAATGGTGTTCTATAGCCGACCTGATGTTATCACAGACGATATCAAGTAGTCAGTGCCAAAGAGGCGCATATTCTCGCTATTTACCAAGATTAGAAGTACCGGAAATATCTGGAAGTTTTCCCTCTAAAATTGCTATAGTATACACTATCCCGACCCTCTAATTCGTCAGAAAATATATTCTTATCTCTGATGAGAATCAAAGTTTTGGGAGCTGCTTTTTTGAGTCAAGGTTTCGACAAGTTGTGAGCATTAAAAGACTTTATTGCATCATGGTTAAAGTAAGGAATGTCATATCCTTTTTATATTTTCCAGCTCTCTTGTTCGTCAGAAAATATATTCCTATTTCTGATAAGGATCAAAGCCTTGGGAGCCGGATTTGAAAGCAGGGTAAAAAGTTGGGACAAGAATGAGAAAAGAGGCTAGAACGTGAACTTGTAAAGAAATGTGTTAGTGGTTCTCAAATTAAAGGTTAAAAATTGCGACAAAATTGAATAAAAACAGCAACTACGGCTTGAAAGATTAGCGTAGAAAACCCTTTTTTAGGCTGAAGAATAAAGACTCAAACTCCTGCTCGGTGTGTAACAATAAAAGAAGAAAATATTTATTTACATGTACAAAAAAGGGGGTAAAGGTATAAACACAAATACAAGAGAAAGAAAGGGAGAAGAAAACACCGTTAATTTTAAAGGAAGAAAAAATGTTCATAAAAGAAAAAAAGGCTTGCTCAAAATATTTCACTGAACGCCTAAATGCTCTTTAAGCGAGTAGATAGTTTTTAAGGGTTAAAACACTTACAGTTTTCTTCAGAGTTCTTGCAGAGTAGAAAATGTCGGAAGATACGAATTCTGTAGTTGGGTGAGTACGTAGGCCGGCGACAGATATCTCCTCGGTGCAAGGAGGCAGATCTCAATTGGTTTTTAGCTGACGTTCTGTCTTTTCAGTCCAGCAGGTAGATCTTTCTTGAAGCTTACAGCGAAGATAACTGCCTTTCTGTTGCCGACCCGTTGTTTTCTCAGACGGTTGTCGAAATTACTCACTGCCAAATAGGCGAAGATTTCCCGTATTTATAGAGCCTCACTCATTGCAAGGGCAGGGCTCTTCCTATCCTTCTTTATTTTTATTGTTTTGTAGGCGTAATTAGCCAACATAATAGACACTACTTCTGCTGCTTCGACTACCGTTTTACACAGGGCCACCTAGTTCTCTTCAAGGCTGTCTTCTGCTATCAGAACCAATTGAAGAACCTTTTTCTTCACCTTCCTCTCTGCCACTAAACTACCCCTGCACGATACTGTGGTTCTAGGGAGTAACTTTGTTTTCTTCAGCTACCACCGTCACTGACTTATCAGGAAGTTTTCCTAATGGCGTTTCCACGCCATCTACTATCAACACAGTGGGGTTGAACTTTATTTATGCCTTATGGCAGTGTAGCCAATCCTTCCTCAAAATTACCTCCCCACAGAGGTCAGCGGTTACGTAAAATTTATGAACTCTCTACGTCCTTCCTACCCTCACTAGGAGCTTTACCATCCCCTTTATTCCCATAGGGTTAACATTTACCTAGGTAATTTCTATGTCAGGCTTTCTCATCCACCCCTGTTTTCTCAAACGCCTATACTCTTTCTGCCTCACTAAAGCATTTCCGTATCTGTTATGTCTCTCACTGCTGACCCCCCCCCCTACTACTGCTTCACAGGTGAGTTTTCTCACTTGGGTCAACAAGGAGAACACCTTAGCCGTCCTCCGTTTGGGGTGTCAACCTTTTGCCAATCCAAAAATATGTGCCGGCAGCAATAAGGGTGTCCCCGACCATCATCTTCTACGCCGGTGTGCCGCTGGCTGGGTTTTCTGAGGTTTTTCATTTCTATTCTTATAAGAATAGCTTCTTTTCAGGTGTCATGGTTCCCCACAAAACCAGCACCTTCTTCCCGGGCAATTTGCAGAAAAGTGGTCAACCTGGCCACATATTCAGTACCTTATTCCACTCCTTCTTGTATGGGCCACCTCCCTTACTTCTGGGGCGGCCAATTCGCGTTTCACTGCTACTGAGGTGTGCTTTTTAACAGGGGTCGGTGGGGCCTTCTTCATAATCTCACGTCACTTCGTCTTGTGCCCACTGCGACCGCACCTGGAGCATCTAGGTTCATAAAAATCTGGGGTCCATCCCCACTTTGTCAGGCAGTTTACTGCCCTATGCCCCCCCCAGGTTACAGGCCCAGCAAATCAGCTCTAACCTGCCCGGTGTGGGCTTGTAAAACCCATGTCTCAGCGTTCATGCTCTTCTAATGGGAGTCTCCTCCCACTTCTCTGGTCCGACCTCCTACTGTTTTATTTTCCTATTCCACTTGTGGTTTCTTCTTCCTCCGCTCTTGTGCCCTCTTTCCTTTAACTTGCTTCCATATCTCCTGGCTATCTTTAGCTAGTGCAACCACTTCTGATAACTTGACTGGCGCTTCTTTAATTACGTCATGACCTATGCGCTCATTTTGGAGCGCCTCCCCGTACAGATCAGCCAAATGCATAACTCACCTCCTCTGGAAAAGCCAGAGTGGCCACTTTCTCTGCTCTAACTTCCAGCTCTCCGGGAGTTCCGTCCTTCAGCTGAACTAATTTCTTGAGGCCTCTCATGGCCTCAATCACCGCTCTTTCGTCAGCATATTTCACTATAAGTAATTCTTCTAACTTCTTTCAGGTCAAATAGAGGTTCCTCGCTAGATGATCCCCTATAAAATTTGACAATGTTCCTTCTGCAGCATTAAATGCTACATAGACAGTTTCTCTTTCGGACAGCACATATATGAGCTGTCTATTTTCAATTGACACTAGCCAGTCTTTCACTTCTCTGGGTTCCCCAGTAATCGTCTCAGGCCATTTGTTAATTGTTTCCCCGCCACTTCATCCTCAACCTCTACCCTTTCTTTTTTTTTCTGACCCATGGTCACTCATGCTAACCCACTAGTAAATCGAATATTACTAAATCGGTAAATCGAATTAAATCAATAAAATCGAAACTTGAAATAAATAACAAATTGTCTTGGCAAAACACAGCAACAAAAATCGAGAAATTTCAGGGGAAAACAAAAAATGTCCTACCTGTCACTTGTTCCGAGTCGCTGTGAGTTTGTCTTGTGGTCGTTAACACACACTGGAGAGAACGCTGTTGGCACTAATGTAACCCAATATTTCACCATAGAGCTACATAAATCAAGATCAACTGAGAAAATTTTATTAATAAACTGATGAAAATTGTAGTAAAGTTTTGATTAGAATAGACAGAATTCATAATCCTTTAAAAGTACCAAATAAGGGTCCTTTTGAAGTTCTTGAATTTACGGCAAAACATCTGACAAAAATGAATGATGACATGCAAACCAAATTATCCATTTATAGATTAAAGCTCTTCATTTAAACACAGGCAAAATACAAAATTCCATTGCAGCATGTTAAAGTGAAACAACAAATCTACTCTAGCTCAAACGAAGAACAGACTGTCGGAGTTAGCTCCTCCTCAGTTCCTTAACCTTAGTCTCTCTCCCCTGGCTATAAATACTGGCTGACCCTTCGCCTCGATCTCTCTTTTCCCTCAGGCCCTGGGCCGTTACCTCGCTTGGAGTTGAGGTGGTAATTCATTTCAGCTAACACCAATATGTGAGCTCTCACAGATACAGCGTTTCCCAAATTCTGGGAACACACTAAGAACAATACACGTCCGTACGAACACTCACCACAACACACACACACATAATATTCACCACACGCACTCAATATAACTGTCCATGTGCTTGTAACTTGTACTTGTTGTTAATACATATATTTCTTTACATATGTTTATCGATCTTCTTTGGACTTAATTAAAGTCCAACTTTCTCATGTAGTTGGCTAGCAGGAAATTTTAACTCACGTGTGTTCTTCTACAATACATACTCATCACCGCCACGGTCCGCTACAAGACGACACTTCCAGTAAACCTAAAACTAAACTGAGTAGTACACCTTCTAGGAAGAAACAGAACAATTATTGAGAAAATAAAGGGAATAGCCAATTAACAGACTGCTGTAATCAGCAGATAATGAGTTATCTGATAGGTCAGTATGTCGCGGCCGCCATTAGCCGCTCCTTAGATAAACGACCTTTCACAACCCCTGATCTCGCAGATTTAAGTCAAGCAACATGCGAGGAACCGGACGACTAGTCTAATATGGCTGAGTCCAAACCGTACCTCGTGAGCATCGGATTAGGCAGCGCTTTTCAAACATCGAACAACATTGGGATTAATTTAATATCTACGGTTTTCTACTCCCTCTAGCCAGGGAGTATTTGAATAAATCGTTTTACATATTGTTAGCCCCTTTTTTCGTCCAAAATAGAGCTGCTCGGCCCGGGGGTGGGGGAGCTAGGATCAAAGTGTAGTACGCTACCTTTGTGAGCTCCCGGTGCCTTCGTCGAGAGAATACTATTCAGCGTGATCCCGTTTCCGCGGTCGATCCAACCTGGAAGATGTATCGTCTCTCTGACACAGCTTCAAGTGCTACCCTTCGGCGCGATCCCGTCCCCGCGGTCGATCCGCCCTGGAAGAAGTAAAACTACTCCTAGTGTTACGCCTTCCAGGGCGGCCCTGTTTAGGGATTTCGCCTTCGTCAAGTGTTACACTTCTGCGCGATCCTGTCTCCGCGGTTGATCCGCCCTGTGAAGTCGTATCACTATACTGACTCGGCCCTGTAGGGACTCGTCCTAACCGATGCAATGAATCTTAGTGAGGCATCGATCAATCTGCTGTTGTTCCTGACAATTCTCCCGTCCGGCAGTCGACCACCTACCGCCGCCGACCAACTCTACATTCGTTTCGCCGATACGACCGAAACCACGATTACCGGACCAATCTACTGCAGTCCTAGTAGGAGGGTCACTTACCCCTAATGACCTTCATAGATATTTTTTTCATAGATATTTTTATTAATTGATATGAGCAATTCTCTAGGGGAAAGGCGTTGTCGCGTCCGCCATTAGCCGCGCCTTCTATAAACGATCTTGACCTTTCACAACCCCTGATCTCGCAGATTTAAGTCAAGCAACATGCGAGAAACCGGACGACTAGTCCAATATGGCTGAGTCCAAACCGCACCTCGTGAGCATCGGATTAGGCAGCGAACAACATTGGGATTAATTTAATATCTACGGTTTTCTACTCCCTCGTTTTACATATAGTTATTCCCTTTATTTGTCCAAAACCGGGCTGCTCGGCCCAGGGGCTAGGACCAAAGTGTAGTACGCTACCTTTGTGAGCTCCCGGTGCCTTCGTCAAGAGAATACTTTTCAGCGTGATCCCGTTTCCGTATCACTATTCTAACTCGGCTCTGTTTAGGGACTCCGCCTTCGTCAAGTGTTACACTTCGGCGCGATCGTGTCTCGCGGTTGATCCGCCCTGGGAAGTCGTATCGCTATTCTGACTGACTCGGCCCTGTTTAGGGACTCCGTCCTCGTCAAGTGCTACACATTGGCCCGAACCCGCCTACGTGGTTGATCCGCCCTGTGAAGTCGTATAACTATACTGACTCGGCCCTGTAGGCACTCATCCTAACCGATACAATGAATCTTCGTGAGGCATCGATCAACCTGCTCTTGTTCCTGACAATTCTCCCGTCCGGCAGTCGACCAGCTACCGCCGCCGACCAACTCTACATTCGTTTCGCCGATACGACCGAAATCAACTACCCTTGAAAAAAAAACAGTCATACTGGACCCGAACCGATACAAACATATTTCTCCAGAGTACACTCTTGTACATTTTGGATAAATAAAATCGACGTTATTGTTTTTTAAACCTTTGCCTTTGTCACCTCATTGTCTTAGCTGTTCACACCTTTCTTCGTAAAGCTTGCGGTGGCGACATCCTTATCGGCCCCGCAACAAGTAGATGTATCAATTTCCACATTTCCTCATTTCCACCTTGGCAGATACTTTAGATAATCTTCCTCTGTTGACAATGGACAGCTGACCAGTAACATGTATTGAGATGCCTTCTGATCAAGTGAAGTTATAAGCAAAAATTCATAGTAAAATCAGTACAAAGTTTCCAATAAAGATAGTTATCTTCTTCTTTCATTAAAAGATAGTTTAACAGTAATACTGGAAAAATTAATATTTTTTCTTAATAATCTTACTTATTATAAAACGTAGATTATGTGTGTGTGTGTGTGTCTGTTACGTTTATATATTGGATCGGATTTCCTACATTTTTCAACCGATTTCAACAAAATTTCACAGGACTACGTAAAATTACCTTGCGGTGGTTCTGACAGCACCAAAAATTGGAAAAACACAATTGTTTTTGCACAAAATCAATTTGAAAATACGATTAAGGGGCATTACTTAAAGGGGACAACTCATATCGAGTTATACTTATAAAACCCAGGTTGTTTGTGGGTGTGTGTCTGTGTTCGTTTATATATGGGATCGGATTTCCTACATTTTTCAACTGATTTCAACAAAACTTCACTTTTTTTTTGGCAGGTAGTGTTTCTTATTGTCTTGCACACTTTTTTTCTTTATTTTTACATTCAGAATGCTTTAAAAATTCCATTCACAAGACAATTGTTTATAATAAAATTCTATTCAATCGGTAGACTCATAACGTTTGAAAACAATGTTTTGTTTGAGTTTGGGTTTGACCAATTCGTAAAAAAAAAATAATTAAGACATGCGTGTCCGTCAACCTTAAACAATAATCTTTGTCAATTTTATTTTACAGTCTTTATGATGGTCGATACTTGATCTATCTCTTACTGTTACATCCCCGAGCAACGCCGAGCTCTACTGCTAGTTCTTTGATATGAGTAGACTTCATTACTTCTAATTTTCATTTCCATTGAAGCAATTTTAAATCTCTGGAACCTCATTTTCACTGCAGTAAAATAAATAAAGCTAAGTTTGATTTTTTTTCTTGCTCCAAATCTAACATTCAGCTTGAATTCCCCAAATATGATCATGTTGTGATGCTCATTGAATGTTTCTCTGTATACACCTTACAGGATCTTTCCTCAATGCAAATTTGTTGATACTCTTCAGTAAAGTTTACAGAATGAAAACATTAAATACTGATTTCATGTAGACTCTTTCTTGGCTTCCATCCAGTGATCATGTAATTATTGTGAGCATGTTGATACAGTTACATATTCACAACCATCGGCACCACTACCACCACCACCATATTTTTCAGAGGGTGGTGGGGTAAGATACTTTATGTCATCTTTTGAAACGAATAATAAATATAGCATCAAAAGGGAAGGAAGTCATTGTTCTGCTAAATTTGATGATTTTTGATAACATCTGAAGTTGCATCTCAATTGTATATAATTCTGTTCAGCTATTGCGTTGTTTTAGAAATGTGTCTGGTCGTACTATCAGGATGTCTGTGGACAGTTCTGTGTCTCTGCTCACTGAGTTTTTCTAGCCATTGGTAGTGAGGTTTTTAAAGCAGGATAATTTTTAATTGTATCGAGTTTTTAGTTAAATAGAGACTACAATTTTGAATAAAGTTTGTGCCCAAGGCCAGCAACTGGTAAAACCAATGAAAACTGGTGCTTATAAAGAGTTTTGGCTAAAGGTAATTTGTCTTGAATCTAAGAGATTGCTTTTCAAAAACTGCCTATAACTAAATGGCAGGGTCCTAACTTTGACAGATTACCAATTTTCTTTCATTAAGTTACCTTATTTCTCCACAAAATTTTTAATTCTTTATTTATTTGCAGAAAAACGTACATCAAGTTTCCCACTTAGTTTGACAAACTGGCAATTTTAAATAATATCTAGTCTGAGAAAATCGTGTTGCAGATGTACCTAGAATTGTTTCAGCATCTGGTTTTCTAATTTTAATTTAAACCTATTACACTTTTGCTTCAGCTCTGCACACTTCAGTTGAATAGACGATGTGTAAACTTCTTTGGTCTCACTCACTCAAACACCCTATGTCTTTTGATTTTAGAATCCTGCCAAACCCGCTCAAAAAACTTTGTTCATCTTGAATTACTCGAAAATCACAGTTTCAACAAGTTTACTTGATCAATTTCCGTGTTATCCATCAATCTTTTCTACGCAATCAGAAGTGTGAATGTCACTTACCTCATGGCCAAATATTTAGATAAACAGAAGGTTATAGTTGATCTTTCTCTAGCTTGTAAAATACAAAATAACTAACAATACTATATTTCCACACATTTTTAAACATCTTGAATAATACTTTTCCCCCTGGGCTGTATTTTTTCATTGGTACAATAGAGGTCGGACCTTGTTTTGTTTGTTTGGGCAGCAATTTATCAAAAACGGATCTTACTTTACGCGCAAACATTATTTTGCCGGAGATAGTGAAGCTGGCGCGTTAACATTTGGCGTGATCCTGTAAACTTGTAAAAACTGCTGCAGGGCCTTTTCCTTTTTTCAGGGCTTTTTTTAGGGTGTCTACGAAGCGTTCTGCTTGACCATTCGACCTCAGGTGATTTTGGGGAGTCGTAATGTGTTTTATCTGAAAAATCTCTCAGAACTCTTTAAAGTCGGTCGAAGTAAATTGAGTTCCGTTGTCACTGATCAAGCAATCTACTACCCCAAAACGAGCGAATAATTCGTGAAGGTAGCTTATTGTTGCCTCCGTAGTGGGATTTTTTACATCGGAACACTTCCGGCCATTTTGAATAACTATCTACTACAATTAGATAGTAGAATCCCTCTAGCGGTCCCGCAAAGTCCACGTGAATCCTTGACCAAGGTTTGTCTTTGGCCACGGTTTATGTGTGATAGGTGGTGCTTTTGCCGCCAATGCACAGCCCTTGCATGTGTTGACCATATTTTCGATGTCCTGGTCCATTTTAGGCCAGTATACGTAGCTGCGCATTAAACTTTTCATCCTATTTTTCTCCGGATGCCCAATGTGAAAATCCTTAAGGATTCTCTTCTGTAGGTTTTTTGGAATGACGACTCTCTCTGTATAGGAGTACCTCGTCACATAGGGAAAAACTGTCTGATATGTGCTGGTCCTTCTCTGAAATTTTTGTTTTTGTTACGCTAATGAATTCATCATTGCGGGCTTCATGTTTTATTTCTTTTAGCGTCACAGGAAGTTCTCTTATAGTGCTACACAATAAAGTTTTTATTTCCCCTTTCGTTCGTAGTGAATCGATCACAGAATCTTCTAAGGGTTCACTATGTCTTGGAACCAGTCTAGAAAGTCCGTCAGCATGACAGATTTTTTTGGAGGGGAGGTATTCCAACTTGAAGTTGTAATTTTGGAGAATTATCCCCCACCTCAGCAGTCTGTTTGCCGTATAACCGGGTAATCCTTATTTTTGACCCGAAAATACTGAGTCGCGGTTTATGGTCTGTTTGTAATGTGAAAAATCTTCGTGTAAGTAAAGGTGAAATTTCGTGACTGCGAATATGATTGCTAATGCTTCTTTTTCTATTTGGGAATAGTTCTTTTCCGCTGGGAGCAGGGTCCTTGATGCATGAGCGATGGCTTTTGCACGCTCCTATTCCATGCGAGCTTGCGTCGCTAGCAACTATAATCTTGAGGTTTGGGTCGTAGTGCGTAAGGAATAAATCCGATGTTAGGACATTGATAGTTTTCTCGAATGCCTCCTGGCATTCCGGTATTCATTTCCAAACCTTATCTTTTCTTAAAAGCTCGTTCAGCGGGGCACGGAGGTTATGCATATTTGGGATAAACGCTTGGTAGTAATTCGCTAACCCCCAAAAGCTCTATAGCGCTGTGACGTTTTCAGGAGTCGGCATCTCCTTAATTGCAGTGGCCCTTTCTGGGTCCGGTCTCCTACCGTCTTTGTCTATGATGTGACCCAAATATTTGATTTCTTTCTTGAAGAAGTTACATTTGCCTTCCTTTATTTTGAAGCCATCGTCTTGTATTCGTGAAAATACTTTATGGATGTGTTCCTGGTGTTGTTCCAAGCTTTTACTGTTTATCAAGATGTCGTCTAGGTAAGCCATTGAAAAGTCAAGTCCACCCATAACCTGCTGAAAAATGGCTGGTGCGACTTTGACTCCAAATGCAAGCCTTTCAAATTTGTATAAGCCTCTATGTGTATTTATACATAGTAATTTTGAGCTTTCTTCCTCAACGGGTATCTGGAGATAAGCTTCGCTGAGATCGATTTTCGAAAAGAACTTGCCTCCATTAAGTTTTGTAAAAACTTCTTCCGGGCTTGGAAGTGGGTAGTGATAATCTTTTAGTGCTGCGTTTAGTCCAGTAGAAAAATCTGCGCACACGCTGATTTCCTTAGACTACTTCTTTACATACACTACTGGTGCTGCCCATTGGCTATATTCCACTTTAGATAAAATGCCAGTCTCTACAAGTCTTCTAATGCCTTGTCTATTTCCTCTAACGAGGCGAAAGGCACATTCCTTTTTTTTCTTAAATATTGGTTGAGTGTTCTCTTTTAGCTCAAATTTTGCTGACATCTTTTTGCATCTACCAAGGCCAGCCGAAAAGACCTCAGGGAAGGTTTCTTTTAATTCATTTCTTAGTTTATCTGACTCGGTCGTCAGATTTTCTATTTTCTGACAAAAAGTATTAATTGGCAAATCCCACAGATTGAACTCCTGCATCCAATCTGTGCCAAATAGATTGTCTGTGCTTTTTAACACGAACATTTTCAATTTTTTGGTTGTTCCGTTCGCGATAATTTCACCCTCAAACTTAATTTTTTTACCGGTCACCGACCTAGTTATTTTGCCGGTTTTTAGCATAGTTGGTTTATTTAACCTTTTCCAAGTATGTAGGTTGATTATTGATAAATCTGACCCGGAGTCTAATTGTAACCTGACTTTTTTATTCAGTATTTCTGCCTGCACATACTTTCTTATATTTTTGACGTCCAGTTCGTCTGTTTTTGTAGTTCTAATCCGGCTTTTTCCTCCTTTATTTGCTCTGCAATGTGAACTCTTGTTCCCAACTTTATTACAAGTTAGACAGGTTTTAAACCGATATTGGCAATCTTTAAACCAATGAAGTGCTCCACAACGGTAACATGGACTAGGCGGTAATTTTCCTGTTTTTCATTGAGTTGACTTTTTTCTTAGGAGAGTAAAATAACCTTTTTTGGTTTTTGTTTTGAAGGGGAGGAAAAATGTTGTTTTCGGTGTATTTTTCTTATGTGTGCAGGGCCTGACTCTTCAATATCTCTAGAATCATTTTTTACACTTATATATTTTTGGCAGTCCTCAGCTATATTTTGTAAAGTTAAATTTGGTTCTCCCTCTAACCTGGTTAGGACTCTACGTCTAATTTCTGTATCTTTCGTTGATACAAGTCCTTGTACAAATATTAGGAATTTTAAATTGTCTGCGGTAAGTTCGGCCAATTTAAAATCGTCACAATATTTGTTAACTACCGATGCGAACATCGAGTAATCTTCGCTGTCTTTCTTGGATAGGTTTAAACACTTCCACCTTTTGTGGAATAACGACGTTTTTGGGCTGAATAATTCTGTAAGGAGATTTACAGCTTCAACAAATGTCAAATCACTAGTTTTTCGAGGTAATATATAGTCCACGAATTTGCTATGTTCAGTAGTCCATAATTTCCGGAGCAGTAGGCGGAGCTTTTTAGCATCTGCCCATTTCCCACAATCTATTTCGAATAGATACTCATACCTTCTGAAATATGAAGCAAAGGTTTTATCTTCGTCTGGCGAATAAGTGAAATTGTCAATTGCATTCCAAATCGCGTTTTGTGAAAAAGTAGTTTCGCTCTCGGTAATTTGACCCTTATTCGACCCTGTTTTTAGAAGCAATTCTTTAAACCTTTTCTGTTGTTCTATGATTTGTCGCTGTAATTTTAATTGTTCTTCTTCGTGTTTTTGCTGTAATTCTAATTGTTTTTCTTCGTTTCTTCGTTGTTGTTCAAACTGGACTCTAACCAGTTCTAAAATAATAGCTTTAAACTCTGCCATGTTTTAATTTTTAATATTACGCTTCTAACGTAATTTTAATTGCACACATCCTTTGTGTTGCTCGGAGGGGAAGAGGAAAAAAACAAATCACTTTTTTCTCTTTAAATGTGTTATTCTTGTACACAGTAGTTTTTTGGACAACCGCGAAACGTAAAATTTATAGCTTCGGCGCAATTTTTTCTTTTTTCCCCGCCGATAAGCCTGTTTTTAGATTTTTTTTCTTTCTTTTATGGTTCTCCTGTCGAGTTCTTAAAATCCTCGTCGCCAGTGTTGTAGACACTGGTAAATAATTTTTTTTCTTTTATGGTTCTCCCGTGGAGTTCTTTAAATCTTCGTCGCTAGTGTTGTGGACCCAGAATAGGTCCGAAAGAAAATTCGAACTCAGAAATTTAGTGAAACGTATTATTAAACAAAAAGAACACATACAAAAGTGTTGCACGTCCGACTGACAGCAAAGTACAGTAGTCAACTCGTCAACTGTAGAAAGCTCTCTTGAGAGGCATAATATAGTAATAGGACGAGTCCTGTTAGTCCATAAAGGTAGGTCCCATAACAATTAATATATAACAATAACTTATACATCTAGACATGAATTATATAGTAGCTAAATACGTGGTTTTAGCGGGTTGGAAAAATTCTCATACATTTCGATAAAGGCAGTTTGTTACAGTTATCATGTCTTTCTCTTGTACGTTGGGACTTTTTATTCGTACAGGTTTATGCGCTCTTCTCCGGAGCCAACCAAAGACCTCTGCATCCTTCGAATTCATAGGGATCAGTAATCAAGATTTAATGTATATAAAATACAATTGTGGCACAATGCCTAAAAGGCGGAATTGTTTCAGGCTGGTCGTTACTTACTATATACCTAGCTGATCCGATTCGCGATCCAATCAATCGTTACAATTTGCACATCCACCACAAGAACTCATCCGTCATCATTTAATCTTCCATTTACCATAGTACCGTATACACTCAGGGAACCTACAAAACACACACCATGACATAAAAATTTAATGAGCCAAAAATTCTATATATATAAATCTGTAAATGATATGGAATGAATCGGGGGATGAACCCCCCAAAAACAAACTAAAATATCAAAACAAATGCACAAAATAATGATAACTGCCATAAAATAAAATAAGACATATCTCGGATGATTTGCAGGCAAATAAACTAACATACTCATGAGCGAGAGCCGGATGTGAACGGGACAAGGCACCGTCACAAAATGACCATTATCCTCGTTTACACATAGGCCCGACGCACGAGTTCCGGTCGAAAAATAAAATAATATTTTAAAGTGTTTCTATTTTTCGACCAGTAAAAATGGTTCCCTCCTAATTATACTCGCGTCGTTTTTTAGCCTGTTAAGCCATAAAAACGCCATAAAAGGGGTCACACGGGGAAGTACAACAGCACTCAACAGGAGGCCAGGGAAGAGACCTGTCACGGTCAGTCAGCAGCAGTCAGCAGGAGGAGCGCCACCCCAACCAGTGAGAACTACTATGAGAGATCAACCCAGATCTGCAGCCGGCTTATGAACTATACCACAAGGTAGCTGTCCCAAAACCACACGTTCCTATTGAAATAAATCACGTAAATCTATTTCTGCTGTTGTCGTATTTCTTTCTTGCAACCATACGCTTGTCTATAACATAACTGATGTTAGATTGACCCGTCAAACCCTCAAAAGATTTGAGGCCGCTGTATTCTGTCTTTTGACAAAATCAAGAAGCTCTCTTGGTGAGGGAATGATAAAATAAATATGGCCATGGAGACAGAAAAAGTATGGCCAAGTTGTGATGAAATAAGTGAACAAATACAAACTGTGGAGGTTGGGAATTTCGACTTAGATCATAACCAAAGGAACAGGCTGCGAACGACACTTTCTCACATTGAATAGGTGCACAAATAGGGTCTATCCTGACCAGGGGAGGGCTCCAAAGGAAACCACCCCTATATGATAGGGAAACCTAAAAATGAATCAAGGTGGCTATCCCAGTTCATGTTAATTAGGCTTACCTCAGTCATTCACCATTCGCTGAAGCCACCGTATGAAGGCTTTGTCATTGGAGATAGCGTATTCTGAACCAGTCGCTTGATGAGCGAACATTCAAGGTTGCTAAGGTAATCCGTCGCTGGCTTCCAAAACCAAAAATAGCGAAATTCGCCCGCCGACAAGCCGAGCCGAGCCGGTCTCGTAGTGGATCCTTCACGAGCCCCTCCACTAGTTCACGAGAGAAGATTCTCCTAGGCTGAGAAAGATCACTGGACTGAGGAATGACCCTCTAGTTAACATTAATCTAGTGTTCGTAAATGCCCGCCAAATCTTATTAGGCGCGAAAACTGGTTTATCCCATTATAAACTACATGGTAGGATCTTCCGATAGCAGGAGCAGCAAGAGGAAATAACCCAATTTCTTTTACTATATAACGAAAAACTTCTGATATTATTTCAATAAAAAAGTTAACAATAACAAGTTTAAAAAACAGAAAATCTGTCCTTAATATTACCAAAATTGGTTCAATAAAAGTAAAACCATAAAAAATTCTGCTTGTATAATTAAATGAAACACGTAAATGTTTTTCAAAATCGACAAAAATGTATTCTTAATATTTCTAAATAAACGTTGTTAATACTGTTTATTATAAACAGGCATCTACTTAAATATTTTTATCTATAAAAATAACGTATGACAATGAAATATATTGAAATAATTGTCGGACTTTGTCCATTTCGTAGTGTTTGACTATCCCCAACCGTCATCACCACCAACACCATGTTTTTTTCAGAGGGTTGGGTGTAAGCTACTTTATGACATCTTTTGAAACGAATAATATATATGGCATCAAGAATGAAGCAAGTCATTGTTCTGATAAATTTGATCGTATTTGACAACATCTAAGGTTGCATCTCAATTGTATATATCTTCAACTACTGAGTTTTAGAAATGTGTCTGAGAGGATATGATAAAATAAATACGGCCATGGGGAAAGAAAAAATCTAACACAGTCGAGATGAAAAAAGGGACCAAATACAAACTGTGGAGGTTGCGAATCTCGACTTGGATCATAACCAAAGAAGGATCTGGGAACGACACTTACTCATATTAATTAGGTACACATGTAGGGTCTATTCTAACCAGGGAAGGATTTCACACTCCTATGTGACAGGAAGACCTAAAAAAGAAAATCAAGGCTATTGTGTCTTAAAAATGAATGCACAAAATCTGAGAGACGGATAACAACATTTATTCTGCCCAGCGGGTACAACAGGAAACTGCCATACAATTAAAATCTCTTTTTCATAAAAGTATAGAAATCAAAGGGTTAATGGTATGTTATTTCCCATTGGACTGTAAATACAACAAACTTCCCTTACTTTGGATAAGGGTTTCAAGTTATATAGTCCTTTAAGTAAGCTGGGGGTTTTCTTTGGCATTGTGGTCTGGAGTGAAGTCTCGGGACAAACCTAGGGGTTTCGAGAAGAGATCTCTGGTTCCAGCAAAGGGGTGATGATTGGTGATGATGTGGGTGTGGTGTCAATACAGGTTTCAGCTGAAAACGGCATGTGGCCTGAATGACAAGGCCTCTCAGCATCTATTGTGCAAGTCTCATTTTCTCTTTCAAAACAAGCAGGTGACAAAACTTTTATGGGTTTAAAATGAGATGAGTTCCGTGTGATGCTATTTTGGCCACGTTGTGCTGTTATCATACTGCCTTTCTTTTGAGTTATTATGTAAGGCAGTGGGGAAAAGTGTGGTGTTTGTTTTTTTTGTTGTTGTTTTACTAGGACAATGTTGTCAGGTTGAAGTGTTAAGGGACAGGTTTTTCTTTTCCTGTCAGCATATTCACACATCTTCTGTTTACTGATGTAATCATTTTCACAGATTTTTTTTTGTTTATTTTGTCATGTGTATTTTTGGGGGTTGGGACTTGAAATGGGATGCTAGGTAGGCCGATTTTTATCTTCTTACCTGTGAGAGCCTCAAATGGGGACATTTTTATCGAAGCATGGGGATACCCCTATACATACGAAGAAATGTGAGTAGTTAAGATTTCCATGTGTGTGTACCCTCAGTTACAGATGACCTAATGTTTTTGTTAAGTGTGGCCATAAAACACCTCCCCATTTGCCTCTGGCCAGAGAGGTGTTATTTTTCTGAGTTGTATCCCGAACTCAGGCATTGCTTTAGAAAAATCTTCCCCATTAAATGGAGGACCATTGTCTGTCTTAATTGAAGTAGGGATTCCTTGACGTGAGAAGATGGTTTCAAGTCTTGGCAGGACTGCTCTTGTTGAGGTGGATGAGATTATTTCTACCTCAGGGAAACGGCTGTATTCATCTATGACTACAAGTAAGTAGTCAACTGAGGGAAAAGAAGCAGCAAGATCAATGGCAAGGGAGCTCCATGGTTCTGGTGGTAGTGGTGTGGGCTGTAGTGGTTCACGTCGTCTGTGGCTTGGGTGAGATGCCTGGCATGGTATTTAGGATTTTACTGTATCCTCTATAAATTCCTGGAAACCACACCTTTTCTCTGATACATTGTTTCGTTTGATTATGCGTTGGTGGGCCTGGTGGGCAATAACTATAGTCTTCTGACGTAGAGTTTCAAGTATGATTATCCTGTTTTACCTGAGGATAAACCCATCATAGATGGACAACTCATCCTTGAATTTTTTAAATTCCTTTATGTCTGGATCTATCCAGTGGCCAGTCCGTATCGCTTTCATTACTTTTTGGAGCCGTTGGTTTTTCCCAGTTGCAGACTTTATTTTTGTCACAGTCAGAGATTTTGGGATTGCATTCATTGCTATATATGCAATATGCACTTCTGCATTGTCATGCTTGAATATTTCGTGGGGATGTCTGCTGATGTAGTCAGCAGCTTGTTTTCATCGCGTCCAGGTCTATATGTCAGGTCCATGCTGTATAGCATTAGGCGTAGGCGCCATCTCTCTAGCCTGGCTGTGGTGGGTTTTTTACTGTTCATTATTCCTATGAGTGGTATGTGGTCTGTGATAACTGTAAAATGTGCCCCAAACAGATAAAGGTGGAAATGCTCAACTCCATATACAACTGTTAGGTATTCTCTATCAGTCTGGGAGTATTTTTATTCTTTTTCTGTTAGAGCTCTACTTGCGTAGCAGATGGGGTGACCTTCTTGCATAAGGATTGCTCCTAGTCCTACGGGGCTGGCATCCACCAGGATTTCTGTGGGTTGTGGAGGTCAGAATATGACATCACCTTACTACTGGTGAGTGTTTCCTTCAGCTAATTGAAAGAATTTTGTTCGTATTTCCCCCATTTCCAGACTGTGGACTTTTTTTGCCAGATTCCTTAGAGGTTCTGTGATGGTGGCATATCCTGAGATGGATGTGGTGATATACTGTGCCATGCCTAGGAATGACCGGATTTCAGTCACTGATTCTGGTGGAGCAGAGTCACGATTAGTTTGTACATTCACCGAGTCTGGGGAGATTCCATTCTTTCCAACTACATGTCCATAGAATTTTAATGTTTTAACAGAGAAAAGACATTTTTTTTTAAGTTTGGCCACACTTTCATCGAGTCTCTTTAAAGTATGTCTCGGATTTTTATCATGTTCTTTTTGGTTTACTTCATGTACAATGATATCATCAGACAGGTATTTTGTTCCTGAGATATCCCTCAGAAGTTCTGATATGGCATTCTGGAATATCTCAGCTGCTGCATTGACTCCAAATAGCAGTCTTTTGTATCTTCTCAGACCTACCTGTGTGGTGAAAGTTGTTATGTACTTGCTGGCTTCATCAAGTTCTAATTGGTGGTATGCATTGCTCATATCGAGTTTGCTGAAGACTGTTGCACCATTCAAATCCGCTATCAGATCATCAATAGTTGGCATTGGGTGTTTGATTCGTGTTAAGGCGCGATTTGCTTCCCGCATGTCTATGCAAAAGCGCACTCCACCTGTTTTAGGAACAGCAACCATGGGGCTGACTCGTCGTGTTGGACCTTCGACCTTTTCAATAATGTCCAGGTTTTCCAATCTTTCTAACACTTTCTCTACATGGAAGGGAATACGACGACGTGTTTGAGCAACTGGAGTTATGGATCTGTCAATGTGGAGGGTGAATTTGCAGTTCTTGATGAAACCCATTTTCCCATCAAATAAGTGAGGGAATTGTTCAGGTATGTCTTTTAAGCCTGTCCGTAGCGAAAAATGGATTAGGTTTAGTTGTTGAGCAGTTTTACCGCTCATCAAATTTGAACATCCATTTGTGTTTAATACATAAAAAATAGCCTCAACTGCTGATGTTTTATGGCTAATTTTTGTTTTGAAAAATCCACGTACTGGAATGGGAGTATGCTGGTTGAAGGAATAAATTTTGGGTACCGGCTTTTTGAATAATGGTGTCACACGCCCAAGTGATTCATATGCCGATTTTCCCATAATATTGACTGAGGCACCTATGTCAGTAACAAAATTGATTTTGTTGTTGTTGATAGATGGCGTAATTCTGGGTAGGGTTATTGACGGAGATGGTGTTGAGAGAACATTGACTGGGAATAGATATTCATTTTCGGATTGAGAGCGGTGTGATGGAGGTAAAAACTGAATTTGTCTTACCGTCGTGCCAGACAAACATGCTTGAGCAAAATGTCCAATTATTTTACACTTTTTACAAGTTTCCCAACTTGCAGGACAATCCAATCCAAGGTCGTGGGAAATTGCAGAAAATGCAGCGTTTCTTGTTATTTATTTATTTATTTTTTGTCGAGTCTGTGGAAATTGTTGTTTTGTGTTTTGTGCTTTTAAATGGGAGCTCCTTGTCCTGCTATGGTGATATTCTAGGCAGTGAAGTCTCTGTTGGTTCGTTTCTGTGTGTTTCGGCCTTGGATAGCTAGTATTTCTCAGTACTTGGTGAGCTGGTTCTGCTTTCTACCATGGCCGCACAGCTTTCGATGAGTTCAATACCCCGAGCCTCGTCAAGTAGTTGGGTTATTGTTAAATTGTCTTTTAGAACTTTCCGCCGAAGTTTTTGTGACATGCATCCTAATATCATTTGTTCCAGGATTTCGTCTTCTATGTTGCGGAATCCGCAGATGCTTGTAATCGAATGTGGTACGAGTCCATGCTTTCATTTTGTTTTTGTTTTAGCTGACTAAAATTGAAAATTTCATAAACTGTGTTTGTTTTGGGTATGAAATGATTATTGAAAGACTTTTTTTAATACAACATATTCATTCGGTGTTGGGTTTTCGCCTTCTGACATCGAATTAAATGTCTTTCTGTTCGTCTGTCATGGCGTCATAGATTTCCATTATGTCGTTACCTCCGTATTGTAAGAGTAAAGCCTTTTTTTTTACGTCTGTCGGTGTTTATATCTAGAGATATGAAAAGGTTATCCAGCTTGGAAATATATTTTTTCCATCTTGTTCCGGTTGTATGTTCTTGTCCGTGGACAATGAAATTTTCAAAGCCTGGAAGTGACATAGTAAGTTATTTTGTTTTGTAATGACGAAAAATCCGAGGTTGTAATATTGTTCTTTTTTTGTGTATGAGTTTTGTTAATTAATTCAGCTTTATAATCCTTGTCGCCAGTTATTGTCTTAAAATTGAATGCACAACGTCGGAGAGACGTATAACAACGTTTATTCTGCACAGCAGGTACAACTGGAAACTGTCATACAATTAATTTTTTTTTTCATAAGAGTATAGAAATCAAAGGGTTAATGGTAAGTTATTTCCCTTGGACTGTAAACACTACAAAAGCTAGCCCCGTTCACGCGAACCAGGCTCGCCTCAGTCACTCACCATTCGCTGAAATGTGTCGAAACTAATCGCTTTCTATTAGTTCTAAGCTGATGCTCAAAAAATATGATTAATCTTGATGGGAATAACGGTGACCTCACAATACTTCTTCCAATCACGTAGTCCAAATCACCATTCCAGTTGTGGCCAGCAGCAATAGAAACCACTCGTTTCACCTCAGAATACGCTGGTGGCATATTATCACATACGTATCCGCGATCAATGAGCACGAGCTTTTCGGGAGCGGTACGAGCCGTCAACTCGCCGACCTGGTCCCATAGGAGATAGGCCCGAGGACAATTGTAGAAGGCGTGCCATGCAGTTTCCTCTAAACCAAGGACAAATCATTCAGTCTGGCAAATCCGCCAAGCCCCATATAAAGGAAATCGTTGCAAAAATCAAATAATTGTCGGATATTAATGAAACTTTCAGAATTTATTAAAAAATGAATGAAATTATTTTAGAAATCTTTAGGTTTTTAGAAAGTCATGGTAAAATTATTTATTTTTTTACATCTGTTACTTACTAAAGTTTACGAAATTGTAGAGGACCAGTGTGGGATTGCGTGTAGTTAAATTAAGAATACGTGCTGTTTATTCCTGCTAGAAGGTCCAACTACAAGAACAATGCGGACTCAAGTTGAGCCCAACTGAAGATGTAAAGAAAACAAACAAGACCGATATATATATGTCAACAAATATATGTATTTTAAACAACAAATTTACAATTGAAAAAGACATCAAGATTTGTGTTTGTGCGTTGACATAAAGAGTTTGTATATTGGTGAATGTTCATACGTACGTGTATGTGTATTTCATGGCGTTTTCCCACAAGTGGGCAAAAACGCCTATCTCTGTGAGAGATCACACTTTTAAATGTGTCCGCTGAAATGTAAAGTGAAAAAAAGAACGAGGCAAGAAGTTGTCCAGTATTTATAGTGTAGGGAGAGCGTGTCCTAGTAACAATTAGGAAATTAAGGATGAGTTAACTCCGGCAATACCCACCTCAGATTGAAAGTTGCAGGAACGAAAACTTTTAATATGTAAGAAGTTATAAACTGAATAGAGAAAGTGTCCCAAATTGTTGACGCATGTTGAAGGTTAATGTGATTTCTGAAATGTTATCAGATAAAAAGTCGCCGAAAGTATGTGTGTTGTCAGGGTGCTGAAATTATATTGGGATTGAATGTATAGCACAGTCTGTATGAATATGTGTCGACAAAGTGTACACCTGAATTGCTGTTAGCCGACGCTGTTGTGTTTAAATGCTTGCTTTAGTTTAATTCTAATGCTCCGCGTAGTTCAGTGAGTCGAATGCATGCGGATTTATGTTGGAGTGGGAACGTCGTGGCGAAGTTGAAAAATTTGCTTATTAGTGATAACTAAGTAATATTTCGTGAATATCGTCAGCAAATTTTTATGTGAAAGTTGCATCGTAGAATGCATTTCGGGCAGTGAGTCGTCCGAAGATTGTTTCACACTTAATCTCTTCAGCGTGGAAAACTTTTGTACATTAAAGGCATGGTAAGCAACGTTGAAATGTTGATAAGCAGTGGTGTGAAATGTCGCACGTGGTGTAGAATATATGTTTAAGTATGTCTGCCGCGTGAAATTAGGTCAAACGAGAAAGAAAGGGTCAAGGAGTTTTGTACTGTTGTTGGTGAATCATGTCATAGTAGTAGTAATTATAGTGCCGATTCGAGCTTCTGTGTTTTCCACGTGTTGTAGAAAAAAATTCTCTTTGCTGCGCAGGAGAAATGTGTTTTGTATAGACATATTGCAGCGAATTAAAATTGTGATTTTGCACTTTCATCTGATCTAATCACAAATTTTGTTGCTGCATAAATGTTTTTTATTTATTTATTAATAGTGTACAGCGTTCGTGTTAAGATTTTTTCAATATTTTTCCTGACTGGCTCTCGTTTGAAAAGTGTGTGTAAATGTGAGTTTGTACATATATCCAGTCTTGTTTCTGTTAGAAGGAGTTGAAAAAAATAAATAAATCACGTCGGGGTCATCAATCTGCAGAGGACCGGTGTGGGTTTGCGTGTAGTTAAATTAGGAACACGTGCTGTTTATTCCTGCTAGAAGGTCCAACTACACGAACAATGCGGACTCGAGTCCAACTGAAGATGTAAAGAAAACAAAAAGACCGATATATATATATATATATATATATATATATATATATATATATATATATGTCAACAAATATATGAATCAAACAACAAATTTAGAATTGACAAAGACATCAACATTTGTGTTTGTGTGTTGACATAAAGAGTTTGTATTTTGGTGAATGTTCATCCGTACGTGCATGTGTGTTTCATAGCGTTTTCCCACAAGTGGGCAAAAACGCGGGTCTCTGTGAGAGATCACATTTTTAAATGTGTCCGCTGAAATGTAAAGTGAAAAAGAGAACGGGGCAAGAAGTTGTCCAGTATTTATAGTGTAGGGAGAGCGTGTCCTAGTAACAATTAGGAAATTAAGGAGGAGTTAACTCTGGCAAAATCTTAAAAACTCGAATATGCTCATCTCTGTAATTTTTAATTAAATGAAGAAATCTTTAAAGAATAAATTATCAACCTATTTTTGTAAATTGAGGAGTGTTAGAATTTAATTTGAGAACAATATTTTACAAGTTCACATTCTAGCTATCTTTTATATCCTCCAATCTCTCTTTTTACTTTCAAAACCGGCTCCCAAAGCCTTGATTATATTTTCTGGCTAACGAGAGAGCCTTTCTTCTTTTTTTGTTACACACCAAGGAGGAGTTTTTTCTTTATTCGTCCGCGCCTAAAAGAGAGAGTTTGTCCGCTCTAATTTTGTTTTTTACTCGCGTTTTGTCGCAATTTTTAAACCTTAACCTTTTGATGCGGGAAAGTCGGGACAAATTTCCCCGCAGGAGCGTTTTTACCCAAACTTTAGCTCTGAATTGTAAAAAATAATAAAAAAAATACTTTCGTTTTTCCTCTTAATAATAATAATAATAATAATAATAATAATAATAATAATAATATAAACTAAACACTTAGACGATAAAATTTCGTTTTCATCAAGTTTAAGGCCGGTTTTATCATGCTATGTTCTTTTTTTTAGCGATTTCATGAAGCTAAATTTATAGAATTTAAAACTGAAAATGAGTTGAAATCTCAGCAACACTTTTTTGCTGTCATAAAAAAAAAAAAAAAAAAAAAAAAATAACAACTTTTTTCTTAAAACGTTGAATGTATTTTTTTTATTCGTTAAAAGCAAATTATAAAAATGTACCTTGTCGGAGTTAGCTCCTCCTTGGCTCCTTAAACCGGAAGAGAACAGGTCATTTCGGCCTTGACCTTTCAGTTGTGCTCCCTACACGCTGTTAACCCGAGGTAGAGACTAGGAAGTTACCTTTTCAGCTTAGTTATATTACGAACCTAGTTTTAATATACTTCTAGGCATTTTTAGGCCTTGGTTTTCTTTTAGCTAAGCTCTATTCATTTTTTAGATAGACTTTACTCTGTTTGCTTACCCATTCTCTTGCTAGTCTCCCTTACCACAAGACAGTGACTTCTCGCTAAAAATAGGGTCGGCGACTGAAACGGTCGGTACGCAGGGCCTGGCCTCCGTGGCCAGGACGTCGATCACCGGGCTGTGTATTAAGTTACACTCCCATTTCTTTTTGTCTGCCAACTTGACGATAGTTGGAAACTTTGCTTTCTCCCTCTTACTTCTGGCTCCTTGCCAATTCTCGGCATTCCGTCCCTACTGGCTGCCTGCACGTCGCCCGTAACCTTTCCCGTACACTACGTTTGTAATTATTACGAGAGGTTACTAATATCGGACTCGACCGGCAGACACGTAACGTCTCCAATGGACCTGTGACATGCCCGAACAACATCGCAACGCCAGCTCCTCTTTCCTTCACAACACGTCAACTTGGCATCCCGGCAACGACCAACATGAACCTACAATGACCAGCAGCGATTATCTGCAACGACCAACTTCAACAGCAGCGACCACCTGCAACGACCTACAGCGATCATCCCGGCAACGACCAACATCAACTTCAACTGCAACGACCAACATCAACTTCAAATACAGCAACCACCTGCAACGATCAGCAGCGATCATCTGCATGACCAGTAGCGATCACCTGTAACAACCAACCTCGACCATCAATGCCTGCACCGGAACATCTGCATCTCTACCGTTCCGACCACCTTTATTTCTTTATTACTTTTCTAGAATAAATTAGTTTATATCTTATATATCCTCGTTCTGTCGTCTATGTTGTTTCACCTTGTCAGATTTAACGTCTTCGAAAATGTTAGCGGGACTCTTTTGACCTCCTCACCCTCTACGGGGCCGCTCGAGGGGTCCGCTACAACATCCACTTTTTCAACAGTGGTCACGTAATATTTACCATTAGTTTTCTAGCGCGTTTTTCTGTTGAAAAACACATTAATTTGGAAATTCTTGATAAAATCAAATAATTCTCGGATTTTAAAGAAAATTTCAGAATTTATTCACAAATGAATAATATTTTGAAAGTCATGGCAAAAATATTTTTCTTTTTTTTTTTTTTTACATCAATTACACCCGCCTTATTTAATTTTATGAAAACCAAAATATTCGACTTCTGTGCAATTTTACGATTTAGTTAAAAGCAGAAGACTTTGAAGGATACAAATCATCCATTTTTTCAGTAAGTTTCAACCCAGTATTACCCAAACCAAAATTCAGTTCTGAATTGTAAAATACAAAAACTAATAAAACTAAGACATTATTTAATTAAAGAAAAAAAGCTTTTAATGGCTTTTATATTAGCCCAATCTAGTCTTCTTCGAGTAATGCTCTATTCCAACTTTAATTCGTAAATCTAGCCATATGATTGGTTCATTTCTACCAATCAGGTCGCCCGCACGTGCACTTCGAAGTTGTTGCGCAAAATCATTTTGGATCCACCCACGCGATCATGACCTCTTAAAAAGAGCACAAAGCACGTGTGACCACGCAGAGGCAGACGTAGGCCTGGGCAGATCAGCAGCAGACCATTTTTCGACCGCTTACTCAAGCTTAAAGATGTGACGACTACAATTCACCGTCTCGCAAATCGAGACGACAAATCTTTCCTGTTCAATATCTTCTACAAACTTCTTCGTCATTCAAGAATCTCAAACTATACATTCTCTTTGATCATTACGATAAATCAGTCAGTCGAACGAGCGCAGAGATATGCTAATAAAATCCACGTCGCTTGCAACTGCAATCTTACCGCGCAAACTAAATCACAACTGACTCAACCCAAACCGAAGAACACTTTGTGAATACCGAAACTTTTCTATCCGAACGACTTTACTTTTATAAAGTGAATTAACACTCACTACTATTTTAAGTAAATAACATTATCGAACGAACTCAACATTTACAGTCAAAGGTAGACTACTTTGTAATGACTCAATTTTAAAAACATAATATCGACATTCTAAATACTAATTACAATTTTCTAAAAAGGCTGTAACACAAATACACAAGACATAAAAAAGGACATACAAAAAACTTAAAATATTATTACGAACATACCAACACATTCACACCTTCAAAAATATTCTGTGCATATTATCTTATTTGTATATAAAATGCATTTATTGGTTTTGAATTGCATGCATGTTTTTGTCTTGTTTATATCGAAATTGTTTATTTGTTGTGGATGCAGAAAAGTTCACGCAACCTAACATAAAAAATTCCTTCTGATTTATCTCAATGCTACAACAAATTCCTTAGTTTATTCTGCACATCCCCAACAATAAGGACATTTTGTCTGAAGCCAAATTATTTTTCGACGAAAAATGAATTTTTACAATTATTATTTTTTTTTTTCAATTTTAAATACAAAATAAAGTTGTTAAATATTATAAAATTAAGTTTGAATAATGTATCTTTGGAAATGCTCTTATTAAAAGATATTTTTTTATTGATCATAAATTTGAAAGCTTATCTGCAAAACATTTTTTTTTTTTGACAATAATTTTTTAATATGCCAAAAGAAAGATACATTAAAAACGTTTCCGGCAAAACTACGGAGGCACAATTCAGCAATAATGTCCCGTGTCTTAAAAGTTGTTTATCCTGATAGCAAGAATCCGGCCTCATAAATTGCGTTGATTTCATGTCAAATTCTCTGACTGACCGACCATCATCGCATTTTCAAATTTTTAAGTTTCCTTTTTTTTTTTTTTTTTTTTTTAAATATTTCACTAAATATTTTCTTTTCATTTTTTAATCAATTTTTCTTTTTTAGTGAGAGATATACTGCAATTATTAATTTTTCGTTTTAAATTCAATTTTAGGGACGGAAACATTGCAGGTTTGGACATATCTTTGGACTATCTAGAATTTTAAAAGTATTTAAATAATTAAATAAGCTGGTTCGAAATTTTGTCCTTAAACCTACCAAAATTAGTTCAATAAAACGAAAAAAAAATTATCAGTTGCTGCTTGTTTAATTTTTAATGAAACACCTAAGTTTCTTTCAAAATCGACAGACAAAAATAAAATGAAAAAAAAAATCTTAATTTCTGTAGAGTGTGTAGACATGGTTTTTCTTAAATGATACTTGATAATTTTCAGTTTAATATTTTATTTTTTATCTTCAAACCAGATTGATATTAAAAATATCTAATTGAACCCAATATCTTCTTTTCTTTTTTTAAATTTTTTTTTTAATTATTCTGAATAATATTTGAGTAATGCAAATTGAGACTGCGATACAATGTTGTGATATATTGTGTGCATCCATACTAATTTTGAGCAAGGGACAATTTTTTCTTTTACACCGTTTCCTGTTATTCCTTTGTTCTATTCAGCAGTAACTACATGTAATGTATTTTCAAATAATGATCTTTTTTAATTGCAATTTTTTTAAAAATAAGAAAGTTTTTTGATTAGAAAATCTTGTCGAGTTTGAAAAAGAAACTTCGTCCACCAACAACAGCAACTTTTAATCCTGTTTGTTTTTCTATGAAAAGGTTTTTGTTAGAGATTCGCCCTGAAAAGGTAAGTTAGACAAACGAAACCGACTAAAAGACTTCATAAAAAAAAGCCATGAATAAAAACACATTTTAATTCATTTAAATGTCTTCTTTGAAAGAAATTCGCTTAAATTACGGATTTATTTCAAATCTGGCGATAAAACTATTTTTTTTTTTATTGATTTGGGCACATTTTGACTTGAAAACTTTGTTTTTAGTAGGCATCTCCGCTTTTTCGACATAAATTTTCGATACGTAAGGTTTAAAATTAAAATTTTAAAAATGGAAAAGCTTTCTTGAAGATTCCATTTTAGATTTAACTGAAAGCTTAATGATTAAATTTATTATTTCCACTAAGTAAAATATTCTGGTGTATTTCAGATAGAAATTATATAGTTTGGAATGTCAAATTTAGGTCTGTCCATTTGTTCGCCCAAAAACGCATAGCATGAAGAAAAAAAGGCCCCAAACTTAATCAAAACAAAATTTTATCGTGAAAAAGTTCATGCCATTATTAAGATTAAAGACCAAGGTATTTTTCAATTATTTTTTAAAAATATTTTTTCATTTGCAGCATGTTTTAAATTTAGGTTGAAAATCTTGTTTTTTTTTAGGTAAAAAATTAGGTAATAATTAGCATTACTTGTTTTTCACTGTTTCAGTTGAAAAAACACATTGATTTGGAAAATCTTGCAAAAATAAATTACATGTTGGATTTTAATGAAAACTTCAGAACTTATTCAGAAATGAATAAAATTATTTTAGAAATGTTTGTCTTTTTGAAAGTCATGGTATAAATATTTTTTTTATATATGTTACACCCCTCGAACTTAATTTTATGAAAACTTCAAAAATTTATTTTTCCAACGTGAATTTTTTTTTTTTTATTAAATGCACAAGACTCTGAAGATTCTAAATCATCGATACTTTTGGTAAAAAAATGCGCAAAATTGTCCAAACTTTTACCTCATTTGTAAAACCCAATAAAACTAAGACAATATTTAATTAAAAAAGCTTTTTATGACTTTTCTGAATAACATATACTAAGGTAATTTTTATCTGAAAGAAAAAATAAATTTTGATGAAAAATGAATTTTTACAATAATTTTTTTCTATTTTAAATACACAATATGACAAAATGTTGTTATATATTTTAAAATTAAGTTTCTTTATGCAACCTTACGAAAATGACATATGTTCTCTACTTTTTAAAGATCATAAATTTGAAAGCTTAATAAGCTTTCAAATTTATGATCTTTAAAAAGACAACCATTGATACTTTTAAAATAATTTTTTAATATTCCAAAATTGTATTTTAAATCGTCTCCAACGTATGGATGCACAGCTTTGAAATAATGTCACATGAGGTAGACTTGTTTCTCTTGATAGAAGCAAGTTCTTTTTACTTCAGAAATTGCTTTGTTCAGTTAACAACACAGCAAAGTTTGAAATCGATTGCATAGCATTTCAATGTTAATTTTATTAATAAATAAAATATGTATAAAACTCCCATGGCTGCCATATCACAAGTATTAATAAATAGAAAAAAAGTCTGCCTTAATAAAAAGAAATAAAATCTCATTTCATTAAGTTAACCTGTTTCAATTATGAAATTTATTGGTGTTTCATGTAATTTTTATATTCTCAGAAAAATATTTCATGACAAATAATACAACTCAATTTAAAAAAATGTTGTTACTGTTTTATTTTTACTTGTAAAATTTGATTTTTTTTCATAATCTAAATGTTATTTTCAGTGCAGAAATTTTTCCTCAAATGTAAGGTTAATAAAAAAATAAAAAAAAATTTGAAAGTGAATTTTTTTTTAATTTACTAACCAGGTTCACTTAAAATTAGAACAAATTACATCACTTCTGCACTACTGTACGATAAATTCCCCTGACGTAAGTTGTCAGTATATTGACGTACATCAATTAACGCCACTCAAACATGCACCTAAGCAAGCACCACGGTTGGAAATATCTCTATTAAAAAATTTTCTGCTAAAAAGTAAGTAATGTTTGTTTCAAATTACATTAAGTATACTTTAATCATTCTAAATTTCCTAAGATAACAAAAGAAAAAGGTGTAAGTGAATTTTTCATGATTTTTGTTTGATACATTTGATTTTTGTTTACAAACTCGGGCAGAAATGGCCACTAAGATCGAATTTACAAAAAATTTTTGATTCGAGAAAAACAAGATTTTTAAATAAAATTTTTAACATTTATAGGAAGGATTAAAAAATCTGAAAAATATTCAGAAAATACTTTGGTCTTCCCTCTTTAATACTAACATAAACATTTACACGTTAAAATTTTTTTATCAATTTGGGGACCTTTTTCTCCAGGGTATACCACTTTTTTTAGCATTATATGGGACAGACCTAGTCAAATTTAAATTTCGATTTCTTAAAATTTTCTGGAAAGCGGCTTTTTCAAATATTTTAAGAAATTTGCAAACAAAAATGGTTAAAATTCTTTCAAAAAATACATATGTCACGTTATTTGAGTAAAATTAGAAAATTTAAAGTTAAATTAATCTGATTTGAAATAAATATTACTTATAGTATAAAAAAGTAATATACAGCCTATTATTAATGATTGGTCCTGTTCATCTGATCCAAGGTTTGATGGACTTCTCATTGATGGCTACTGTGGATGACTCTAATTGACATAATTGTAAGAAATGTAAGTGAACACATTTTTTTTGTTTTTTAACTACCTAGTAATTTTTACAAATGAACATATTTTCCACAATTATTTAATATTTTATTGACTTTTATTTACCTTTCAAAGATGCAAAAATTAAAAAAATTTAATATACTATAAAATTTTCTTCAATTAATTTTATAATTTAATAACAAATGAATTACCATGATTACTCAATTGAAGTATGACCCACACTAATGTAAACACATAAAATATTTAGCGAAATAGTAATTGAAAAAAGTAAAACTTAGTTTAAGCTTTAAACTTTTAAAGCTGAATGGAAATTTTTAAAATCTGTTGAAATGTAATTGAAGTGAAAAGGACAAAACTTTTAGTTCATAATAATTTCAGTCTACTATACATGAAAATAAGGATTGTATTAAGTAAAAAAATACAAAATAAAAAAATTATTTTATAAATAGAATGGCTGAACTAAGTTTATTAATCTTTTCAATTTTGGATTTGTAAATTTTGTTTCCACTTAATTACTATAACACATCCAGGAAATAACCCATTACATGATTTTAAACTATTATAAATTATTATAATTTTTAAAAAAATGAAAAAATTCTTGTAAAAATTCATTATTCATCAGAAAAATTTTATTTCTTCAGATAATAATGTCCTTAATATAACTTATTTACAAAAGCAATTAAAAGCTTTTCTAATTAAATAATGTCATAGTTTTATTGGATTCATTATTTTTCAATTCAGAGTAAATGTTCAGTTAGAATAGCTTAAATTTGAAAAAAAAAGTAGGTAATTTACAATCTCCAATGACTCCTACTTTTAACAACAACAACAAAAAAAAATTCAGGAAATAAGTTTTGTGCAAAATTTTATGAAATTAACTCAGTAGGGGATGGGGAACATATTCAAAAAAAATATTTTTTACCAAAATTTTCTAAAAAAAAAAAAAACATTTAAAAAATAATTTCATTAAAATCAGACAATTATTTGATTTTACAAGACTCAATGTGTTTTAAACAGAAAAAAGTGCAACAATATCTTGGTTAAAAATATATATTTTTTTTTTCATAGGTCCGCCACCCCACACACCTAATTTCATGAAATTTTGCTAAATCAATTTTTTTACTCGTTTTAACTGCTTATGGTGTTACTTATGTTCCCACCTATGTCCCTTTACCATGTATGTCATTTTGCCAATCTGTTTTCTTATAATGCCATCTACCCAGAATTAATTTCCACAATACATTTTAAAAAATACCTTATCTTCTGGTAATAATTTATTAAAAATGGACTTAAACTTCTTGGTGAACAGCAACTTTGTAGTCAACATTCCAGACATGGTGTTCGGGTTTGGTGTTATTCTGTAAACACTCAAAACTTGTTGTAGCATTTCTTCATCTGACTCTTCACCCTCCAACTTTATTAGTGCCCTTTTAAAAGTATCAACAAACTGGGTGATAAGGAGGTGGTTGTAATATGTTCTATTGCTAATTGAGTCCTGTTATCTGAAATGATAGAGTCAGAAACCTGAACCGTGTAAAAATCTTGTGTAGGAAATTTAATTTTACTGTGGTAGTTGGTCTTCTGCTTTTTAATATTTCTGGCTATTTAGTGTAACTATCAACTACCACTAGACAGTATACTCTATTTAATGGTCCTGCAAAGTCTATATGTATTCTGGCCAAGGTTGAATTTTGATAGGTGGTGACTTCACTGCCAGAGCACAATCTCTGCATGATTTCACTAAATTTTTGATATCTTGATCCATTTTTGGCCAGTAAGTATAACAACTCATTAAGGATTTCATTCTTTTATTTTCATTCCATTTTTTGAATGGTAGAAACTCCATTTTATAATTATAGTTCAATAGGATAGTTTCCCAGTGCTAAAGTCTATTTGCTGTATGTGTGGGAACACCCTTTTTTGATTCATATATGGGCAATAATGGATGATGGACTATCTGTAGTATGAATTCTCTACTATGTATGAATTTATGTAACTTTTTCATAGCAAATATGAATGACAGTGGTTCCTTTTCAATTTGGCTGTAGCTTTTTCTGCTGCAATTAATGATCTTGAAGCATGAGCTATTGGTTTAGTTGTTCCATCCTCATATTTGTACAGTATCACTGCTCCAATACCAAATGCAACAACAATCTTTAATTTAGAGTCAAAATGAGCTACTGACAAATCTGATGTTAAGACTTTCTTGTTCTCTTCGAAAGCACTTTGGAGGTAAGCATTTTAAAAGTGCTTTTTCTTGAAAAAAACAATCACTTTTAAAATGCTTACCTCCACAACTGTGACAAGTATTAGGTATTGAGTAGGGTCATCATCCTTTTTCCTGTTCTGTTAAGAGTTGAAAAACGTTTGTAGTTTTTTCTTAGATGGTCAAACACTATGTAACAGTGAATTGTCTTTTTCCTCAATCTTTGCGGTATCAAGTTTCAAATTCATAATACGTTGGCACCCTTCTGCTATTTTCTGAAGATTTAATTTGGAATTCATTTCTAATTCAGCAAGTATCCTGGATCTTATCTCTGCATCCTTATTAGAAGTTAAACCCTGTACAAATATCAAGCATGGGTTAGGGGTTAATTCATTTGACTCAAACTTTTCACATTCTCAATTCATGACCCCTGCATGAGTGACAAAATCTTCATCGTCGAACTTTACTATGTTAGGACACTGCCAGTGTGTATTAAATAATCAACTTCTATCATCAAATTTTTTGATAGTATTAGAACAAGCTCAAAACATTTATCTCTCCTGGTTTTTCAGCAAAATATAATTCACATATTTTTTATGTTCAGCAGGGGACAATTTCCTTAATAATAAACTTTCTTTTCATCATTCCTATGTGAACAATCCCTTTTAAAGATCCCTTTGTATCTTCTATAATAAGCTGGATTGTATACAAATTCACTGATTGAATTAGCAACAGCATCTGGAGTGAATGAATCTGAAGTCTTTCTTTCCATAGTTTTGGTAAACAACTCAAAAAACTTCTGTTCATGTTGTTTTTGTTGCTGCAACTGTTGTTCCTGTTGCTTTTGTAGTGCCAACATTTGAATTGTGATAGCTTTTAGTTCTTCCATTTTGCTGTACTCTGCTGAACAAATCCTCATGTAAGTTCAAGGAATCCTTGTGAATCCTTGTTACAACTTTTCTGATGCCAACAAATATTCATTGTCACTTTTCTAATGCTCGTTGTAGAGACATTGTAATTGCAGATGTAACTATAGTACACTCTTGAACAATGCTGGTATCAGATGCCTTCAAATATCACTTGCACTAATAGTACTTGCTTGATAATACTTGCTTGAATATAACTACCAAATTGAGATCAATATAGAGAAATAGTGAATAGAGTAGAGAATAGTGATCCGTATGGTAATAAAGGATAGATGTCACGCTGCTTTCTACTTATGTATTTCTCCCATGGTCCACTTGATTCAATAATGTGATTGCCTGTGTTTTTTCACTGGCAAACTATGTTCAAACTTAAATGTCAGCAGTGACACTTCATTCCTATATAACAAAAGTAAATTTCAGAAACATTAAGTGTAGATTTTTTCCTTCCAATTTAAAAGTAAATGACCTGTTTTCTTAAATTATGGAAGCACTGCTAGAAAAATTAAATTTTGAATTTTACTGAATTATTCTTTGTGAGATTTGTGACAATCCAATGACCATTGTTATTTTAAAAAGGATTTTGAATTTGTATCAGCTATCAGTTTCTTCATATTGATAAATCTGTTAAGATAACATAATTTGTTTTTGAAGATGATTGTTGAAAAAATGTTCTGTAATTACAATGAATTTAAAATTTATTCTTTGTTACAATAAATTTTAAATTTATTATTGGTACCTCTATTATATTCTGATAATGTCATGTATGAACATCCCTATTAAAAAAACTGTCATGATTGCAGACAAGAAACAATTCCAAATTGTAAAATACCATGGACAGTTGAATTGTAATGAGCATTTCCATTTCATATTAATATATAGTTTTATTTTAATAACAACATCACTTGGCCCTGCAAATTAGTACAGAATTTTAAAAGATTTTAAAGTTTATAAATTATCCTAATTCAGGGCAGTATTTTCTGCAGCTGGACAACCTGTTTGATCAAAACTATGATGATTTAAATTTTGTATTAAGCATATTTTGATATTAATTTTTGTGCCTTGACTTTGTTTAATACAAAGTTAATCAATAATTAATAATAATTAAGTGTTGAACATCTTTATGCTAATTGTCTTACATCTCCAAGTAATGCAAATGTATAGATTCTACAATTACTTTAGCTCACAGGAGTAAGCCTTTCAGTGATAATTGTTGCTAATATTGTTAATATATTTAACTTTAAAGTACCAAATGAAAATATTATTGATCATGTAACATGGATATGAATATATTTACCTGTAGCTAAAAAGGTAGTCAGATGGAAATGTCATTTGTCATTCTAATCTTAAAATAGAAGTATGTAGAAATTGAATAAGAAAAAAGTGATGAGAAAAATGAGGATAGATCACTTTTGTATGTATCATAATAATCTGGTGTACACATGACTGACCATGATTAACAGTTACTTTCACACTCTGCAGGATTTTTGGTACTGTGCTGTTCAGTGATATATGAGCATTTATACATGTTTGTCTGCATCATTATATGAGAGCAGATATTAAATATGAAATTGTCAATTTGATGGCCATTATTAAATAGCCCAAAAAATCAACACTGTTTAAGCAAACAAATCCCAAAACATCAATATATTAACAATTGTGTCAAATGCTCCAGTCTGACATGCTGATATATTCTCTCTCTGCTGTATATCCTCCTCTGCAGTATTCATGTTTTCTTGCCTGCTGTACTAGATACAGATGTGAGGTGACCTCCTTCTCCACTGAACAATGGACATGAATAACCATAATCAACTCTAGCATCTGAATTCATTTGATAAGTTTGAAATTTGAGTGTAGCATGTATCTGGCATAATAGCATACATGCTTTTGAATTCAAAGTTTTCCTTTCCCTGGTCTAGAACTCAGATGCTGATTTTGTTTTTCTGTTACATTGCCCACTCCAACACCCATACATCCATGTCCATGGATACAAAAAAAATGGAAATAAATCAGATTTAAACTCTAACTTCTTTTTCTTCAACAGTATAATGGTGCATTTTTATGTTTTTGTGAGTAGCTTTAAGAAAATACCTGCAAATGCATTTTTTATGAACTTATTTCATAACTCATGTATTTTTTGATTACAGTGTTCAGTTATAATGTTTTTTATTTTCAGTTTCGTCATTGAGAGTTTCTGAAAACATGATGAACATTCATGTGAAAGAAGGCATTCTCATGCTGTGGAACTTATGGATTGATAGTTAAGTCCACAGATAAGAAATATAACATGCATAGGGAAAAGCTTTGTATGAAATCTGTGGTCTTAGAATTTCAATGAATTTGAACATAAATTTTTTACAAGGGTGAGAAATTTTGCATTGTGAAATATGTGGAGTAAGGTCCTTGCAAGGCATATGCTAAGACACACTGTATAGAATCCATTCCACTGTGAAATCTGTGAATATAAGTTTTTCCCAAAGGTCATAACTCAAACAACATATGATGATGCACACTGTAGAGAAACCATTCCACTGTGAAATTTGTGGATGTAAGTTTTCCCAAAAATCATATCTCCGAATACATATGATGACACACACTGGAGAGAAACCATTCCATTGTGAAACCTGTGGACATAAGTTTTCCCATAGATCACATCTCAAAACACATGTGATGACACACACAGGAGAGAAACCCTTCAACTGTGATGTCTGTGGATACCAGTGTACTGTTAAGTCTGCACTCAAAGTACATATGGTAACACACACCGGCGAGAAACCATACCACTGTGAAATCTGTGGAAACCAGTTTTCCCAAAATTCTTCTCTCAAAACACATATGTTCACACATACTGGAGAGACACGTCACCAGTGTGAAATATGTGGATTGAAATGTTCAAAGAAGGGAAATCTCAAAAAACATATGTTAACACATACTGGAGAGAAACCATTCCACTGTGAAATATGTGGATATAACTTTCGCCAAAAATCACAACTCAAACCACATATGATGATACACACTGGAGAGAAACCGTTTCACTGTGAAATCTGTGGACGTAAGTTTTCCCAAAGATCATATCTCCAAACACATATGATGACACACACTGGAGAGAAACCATTCCACTGTGAAGTCTGCGGATATAAGTGTACCCAAAATTCTGTTCTCAAAGTACACATGCTGACACACACTGGAGAAAAACCATTCCACTGTGAAATCTGTGGAGTAAGGTTTTCCATTAAATCAACTCTCAAAAATCACATGTTAACACATACTGGAGAGAAACGTTTCCACTGTGAAATCTGTGGACTGAAATTTTGCCGCAATCGAAACCTCAAATCACATATGTTAAAACACACTGGTGGGAAACCATACCAATGTGAAATCTGTGGACTGAAATTTTCCCAGAATGGATCGCTCAAACAGCATATGTTAACACACACCGGTGAGAAACCATTTCACTGTGAAATCTGTGGATATAAATGCTCCCAAATTGCAAATCTGAAAACACATATAATGACACACACTGGAGAGAAACCATTCCATTGTGATGTCTGTGAATACAAGTCTACCGCTAAGTCTTCTCTCAAAGTACACATGTTAAAACACACTGGAGAGAGACCATTCCATTGTGAAATCTGTGGATATAAGTTTTCATTAAAGTCACAACTCAAACGCCATATGATGGTACACACTGGAGAGAAACCATTCCACTGTGAAATCTGTGGACGTAAGTTTTCCAAAAAATCATGTCTCCAAATACATATGATGACACACACTGGAGAGAAACCATTCCACTGTGAAGTCTGTGGATATAAGTTTACCCAAAGTTCTGGTCTCAAAGTACACATGTTAACACACACTGGAGAGAAACCATTCCATTGTGAAATCTGTGGATGCCAGTTTTCCCAAAATTCTTCTCTCAAAACACACATGTTCACACATACCGGAGAGAAACCTTTCCTCTGTGAAATCTGTGGTTTTAAGTGTTCCCTTAAGTCTACTCTCAAGCAACACATGTTAACACACACTGGAGAGAAATATTTTCAATGTGAAATTTGTGGATTGAAATTTTGCCACAATGGAAATCTAAAATCACACATGTTAACACACACTGGAGAGAACACAGGTGACACAAATGTAACCCTATAATAGAGAGCAACACAGACAAGATCACCTTAGAAAATCTTATGAAATATGCAGATATGTACAGCATGTGTTTCTTACAGAAAACTTGGAACTTGAATTAAAGTTTGGATTAGAGTAGACAGAATTCATAATTCATTAGAAACACAATATACAGGTCTTTTTAACGTTCTTGAATAGAGAGCAAAGCATCTGATAATACTTAATGATGACATGCAAACACATGTATCAGTTCATAGATTAAGACCCTTCATCTATACACAAAATTCTATTGAAGCATGTTAGAGTGAAACATGATAACCAACAAATACACCCTACTCCAAATAAAGAAGAGAATAATGTAGAAGACCACAATTCAAGTAAGCCTAATGCTAAATCAAGCAGTATAGTTTCTTGGAAGAAACAACAATTATTGAGAAAATAAAGGAAATGGCCAATTTAATAGGACTGCTGTAATCAGCAAGTAATGACTTATCTTATATGGCAATAGATGAACCAATGACAGCCCTACCTCATTTCCACCCTGGCAGAAATTTTAGAAAATCTTCCTCTATTGACAATGGACATCAGGTAAAATGTATTGAGATGTATTGAGATCAAGTTGTAATGTCAATGAACATGTATGTACCTTTTTAAATAAATATCTGTAATTATATATATATATACTTAAAGTATATTGTGAAACTGAAATCATTTTGAATGACTTTCTAAATGGGAACAATCAGAGCAACTGAAGTTATAAACAGAACTCTATAGTAAAATTGCTACAAAGTTTCCACTGAAAAAAATAGTTATTTTTCTTTCATTAAAAGGCAATTTAACATTAATATTATATAAATAAATATTTTCTCAGTAATTCTTTGATATCAGTAGACTTCATTACATCTAATTTTCATTTCCACTGAACCTATTTTAAATCTCTGGAGCCTTATTTTCACTGCAGTAAAATGCATTTTAAATAAAGCTAAATTTGAAGTTTTTTCTTTCTCAAAGCCTAATTTTGAATTTGAATTTCCCACATATGATCATGTTGTAATGTGCATCTTTCCTCAATGTAAAATCATTGTTGATTCTCTTCAGTAAAGTTTATAGAATGAAAACATTAAATACTAATTTCATTTAAACTCTTTCTTTGTTCGCATCCAGAGATCAGGTAATGATTGTGAACAGGTTGATACATTCACATATCCACAGTCACCAGCAGCAGCACCACCACCACCACCACCATGTTCTTTTCTTCAGAGGCTGGGGGGTAAGATACTTTATCGCATCTTTTGAAAAGAGCAATAAATATGTTATCAAGAATGAAACAAGTCATTATTCTGCTAAATTTGATGATTTTTGACATCAGAGGTTGCATCCCAATTGTATATAATTCTATTCAGCTACTGAGTTGGTTAGGAAACATGACTGACCATACTATCAGGAAAAAATTTTAATGTCAGGATGTCTGTGGACAGTTCTGTGTGTCTGACCACTGAGTTTTTGCAATTACTGTTAGGTTCTCAAACCAAGACAATTTTTAATTGTAGGAATTTTTAGTTAAATAGACTACAATTTTTGATAAAAATTGTTCCTAAGGCCAGCAACTAATGAAAACTGGTGCATATATCACAATGAAATTTAATTTAAAAAAGCTTTTAATGGCTTTTATGTATGATATATATTAAGGACATTTTTGTCTGAAGCCAAAATATTTTTTGATGAAAAATGTATTTTTACAAGAATTGTTTTTTTTTTTTTTCAATTTGAAATACATGTTTAATAAAATTGTTAAATATTTTAAATTAAATTTGAATATGTGCATCTTTGGAGATGCTCTTATTAAAAGATCTATTTTTAGAGATCATAAATTTAAAAGCTTATTACAATCTGCAAAGGATTTCTATTTTTACAAAAATTTCTTAATATTCCAAAAAATGTATTAAAATTGTTTCCAGCAAAACTATGGAGGCACAATTCAGAAATAATATCCTGTATTTTAAGAGTTGTTTCTCCTGATAGCCAGGATCTGGTTTCATAAACTTCATTGATATTGCATCAGATTTTCTGACTGACCTACCATCATCATCCCATTTTCAAAATTTTTAATTTTTTTTTTTTTTACATATTTCATTAAACATTTTCTTTTCATCTTTTAAATATAGTCATTTTTTTCTTTTTCAGTGTGAGATATACTGCAGTTATTAATTTTTTCTTTTTAGACTCAATTTTAGGGACAGAAGCAGTGCAGACTTTAGACGTACCTAAAAATCAATAAAATATTGGACTTTTGAAAGTATTTAATTTTTAAGAATTACTTTATTGTTAAATAAGCTGGTTCACTTAAAATTTGAAAATACTGTCACTTCTGCCCTTTCATTGGATAAATTGCCCTGGCATTAGTTGTCAATACATTGATGTAAATGTTAGTTCACACCTCCAAAACAAATTATCGCAGTTAGACATGCTTCTATTATTTCTAACTAAATTTTTTCAACTAAAAAATTAAGTAATCTTTGTTTCAAATTACATTAAATATACTTTAAATTTTCTAATTTTTCTAAAATAACTTTTGAAAAAGTATAATTGAATTTTACAAGATATTTAAATTGAGAATACCACTTCTGTTTACAAAACTGTCAAAAATGGCTGACATGATTTTATGTAAATTTCGATGAGTCAAAAAAAAAAAAATTTTAACTAAAATATCGTACATGCTAGAAAGGATTAAAAAATTTTTTAAATATTCAAAAAAATTTTTGGTTTGTCCTCTTAATAATAACAAACATTTAGATGGTAAAAACATTGTTAATCAAGTTTGGGGCCTTTTTTCATCAAGGTATGCTCTCTTTTAGCATTTATGCGCTGTTCTCTGGAGCTCGCCATAGACATTTGTCCCCTTTGAATTACTAGCTAGCACTAATCTAGTGTTCATAAATACGCACAAAATCTTATGCATGGAATCTGGTTTATCTCATATTTTTTTGAGGAAGGGACAAATTCTTCATTTAAACCATTTCCTGTAATTCCTTTGTTCTGTTCTGCAGAAACTACATGTCATCTATTTTCAAATAATGAATCTTTTTTAATCGCAATTACTTTAAAAATAAGAAGTTTTATTGATTAGAAAATCTTGTTGAGATTGAACAAGAAACATCAAGTCTACCAACAACTGAACAGCTTAATCCTGTTTGCTTTTCTATGAAAAGGTGTTTTTTAGAGATTTGCCTTTCAAAGGTAAGTTAGATGAACCAACTAAAAGACTTCCTAAAAGCAATGACTAAAAGCATTTTAATTCAGTTAAATGTCTTTTTTGAAAGAAAATCGGTTACATTTCAGTTTTATTTCAAAGATAATAGTCTAAAACTACTGTGAATTAAAATAAAAATTAATTTCAGGCATATTTAAAACATTTAACAATTAGGCACCTCCACTTTCTGAAAAACAGCATAAAATAAAACTTTGTACTTTCACTAATTACGGATAAATTTTCGATACCTAAGATTTAAAAATGGAAAATTATTGTTTAAGATTTCATTTTAGTTTTAATTGAAAGTTATTTGATTAAATTTACTATTTACTATCAGTAAAATATTCTGGTGTATTTAAAATAAAAATTGCATACATTGGAATCTCAACGTTTTGGTTGATTTCAGAAAATTTTCTTAGAAGTGGCCATTTTCTTAATTTAAAAAAATTTAAACAAAACAAAACTAGGGTTTGAAAATTTTCCTAAAATAAAATATAAATTTGTGACATTATTTTAGTAAAATTATCAAATTTAAAGTTAAATCAATCTGATTTGAATTAAACATTACTTAATATTTAAAAAAAAATTTTTGTGTCACCAAAATTACCAAAAATTTTAGCTCGACATTTTTGGGAAATTATAAACAAAAATTAAATTCTCCATCTAAAATTCTTGTAAAAATCAATTATAGCATTTTCAAAATTTATTTGAGGAAAATTTAATGTATTTGGAAACAATCATTACTTTCTTCATTGAAAAAATAGTTTAAAATAAGAGAAAGCATGTCTTAATGGTGATGATTGATGTATCGACACCTAATGTGAGAGGAAGTTATTGCAAGGAAGAAGACAAGTGACATAATTTTTTTCTAGTTTCAGTTTTTAAGTTTAAGTAAAGCAACTAACCTCATAATTTTTAATAAGTAACAAATACTTCAGATTATTTTATTTTTTAGATACTTTAGCTTTAACCTTTACGTTTGTTGAAGATGCTTTTTGGAAAAATTAAAAATACCATAAAAATTAAATTTCATAACTGCTGAGATTGGTGAGATATAATTTTTTATTTATTAATTTTTATATTATATCATTCATGAAAAAGTCTTAACCGAGATAATACAAATGACCATATAAATTTCATGAGATAGGCAGTTAATAAGTGTAGGTACCCTTCTCATATTTGAAATGTTATACATTTTTTTAATGTGTTAATATTCTGTGACACTATTTAGCTATGGTAATTGATTAACTAATTGACTATAAAAATTAAACAAGAAAATACTGAGAATGGAAAAGAAGATATCCTGAGTTTTTATTTTTACTTTAAAAAAAAGTTATTTTTCTGAAGAACCCGAGAATTTGCATAAGCCCTGGACTCACAAAAAGGCCTTATGACGAGCTTTTGACAATTGATTAATGATGTTTGTAAAAGTATTGTTTAAGAAAGCACGAGAACCAGAAAGCATCTGAGATTGCAAGAATTTTAGGAGTCACCCAAGCGATAAATCATGTGTTAATTGTAAGAATGTTTGGCATAGGAAGATGTTCCGAGAGATACATGTTCAATATGGAAAGATTTTATTTTTACTTTTCCCAAGAAACCGAGGATTTGTGTAACAGTAACTTCACAAAAAGGCCATGTGACAAGCTTTGACAATTGATTAATGATGACTGTTAAAAGTACTGGTTAAGAAAATAAAAATATCGTTCGAAATTGAAAAATATTTAGGAAGATGGCCAAGCGGCAGGGCCATGTGCTATTTGTAAGATCAAAAAGGAAATTTCATGAACACAGTTGATAACTCTAAAACTTCAAAGATTAGACATCCTGAAAAGCAAGGATGTCAAAGAGTTAATTAATGAAACAAGCTTAGCCACATCCACACGACCGAGACGCGATTGGTCGGGTGGTAGAAGTGGTAATAGGCGGAGGTAAATTAGTAAGAAAGACGGAGAAATTACTAATGCCCCCCGAAAGGATTTGGTATGAGGTACCAATGTGAGAAGGAAGGAGTTTAGGAGGATGGCTATCCTGCAACCTCTCCTCATAAACGAAGGGATCTTTCCAAAATGGGAAGTAATCAGTTTTACTAGCCAGACAACAAAGGGGTCCCTTGTCAGAAATCAGGAAATACCAAGGACCCCAAGCTGCGTCTAGCTCCACACCAGGTTTTGGTTTATGTCCATATAAGCGTGCGCCTTCAGGAGCTGACCGAGAGATTTCACAATTTCCACTGACCTCGCCTTTCTACAAAACAGCAAGTTATACTGACAAACGAAGCTAAGCCAGCACCAAAAAACTAAACCAGTTGACTTAGAAGACCAGAACTTGCCTAGAAGTATTATAGTGTCATTCTCGGAAGAAACGGGTTGGGAAAACACATACTCCTGTATAGAACAGACTGATTAAAGTTGATTTGTTTTTTTCAATATACCCGAGCTTTTTTTTTCTGTTTTTTATTTTTTTTTTTACATTTGTGCGACATGACCTCCGGTTTAAACTCATCCTTACACTACGGCCCGATCTCTGATTGATCTCTTCTACCTAAGATCAAATCACAACGTCGGCAGGTTAGACCTGAGATCGAAGTAGTTACTTCGGTAACCAGTCATTGGAAGTGAACTGAGAATTTCGGAGCTGGTGTTGAAACGGTTGCATCTGGCGTGAAGCCGTTAGAATCGACTGATCATCCCATTTGGTACCCTGACTTGGATAGCGATAACCACCGATCGACAGGGTGACATTGTTGGTGGCGCGGGTAGAAGTATCACAGCTTCACGCCGCGACTAGTTGACCCCAGGCCGACAATACTGTGTCACACTCAGCTTCTATAATATTAAAATATTTTACAACTTTAATGTAAAAATAATAAATTAAAAAACAAATACTTGTTGAAGAAAATTCATTAGTCATCAAAAATAATTTTTCCCTTCAGACAATATTTTCTTTATTCTTAAAAGCAACTAAAAGTTTTTGAAATTAAATAATATATTTATTTTATTGGGTTTTGTATGTTACAACTCAGACCTTATTTTCGGTAAAATGAGTTATGGGGCAGTAACAAATGTAAAAAAATATATATATATTTAAAGTAACTTCAATCATTTTTGAAGTTTTTCAAAGTTTCATTAAAATCTGACAATTTTTTAATTCTTGCAATATTTTCCAAACTGAAGTTTGTCAGTGCAAAAAAAAAAAAATGCATTAAAATTTGCTGTTATTTAGTAGTGATGCTGACACAAAGAGAAACGAGATTTTTTAATCAAAAGTTTGAAAGTTCTAAAAAGGATGGAAAACTTTTAAAAATAATTAAAAATACTTTGGTCTTTCCTCTTAATAATAACATAAACATATTTACATGATCATTTCATATATATATATATATGTGTGTGTGTGTGTTTTTATATGAAGATTTGTGATTTATATGAACTTTTTTATATGCTTATGTTGTATAGCTATTAGCTTTGTAATTGAAACCAATAGCATATATTCACGCACAATTAAGGATTTCTAAGAATTAAAAAAAATGTTTCGGTCCATATTCAGAATGAATGCTACTTCCAATGAATATTGGAAATTTCTGGGAATGTTTGGTGTTTTAGGTTTAGAGCTAGTGGTGTTATTCGAGAAATATGCGATTTTCGGGAAGTAGAGTTCTGAATAAGTATCATAGTTTTTTTTTAAATGTATGTTTTGCTGCTGTACATGTAATCAATACATTGTTTTGATGTCAATGATGAAGAGGATCGTAATTTGATGGAAAATGAAAAGGAGAAAGCCCACAATGTAAAACATAACTTTAACTTAATTAAAAAATAATTAAAAACTTAATTTATTTTAAAAATCGTTTTTGAAATCTTAATTTTAGTTTTAACTTCAAGATAATATAAATCATATAGTTCCAAAGATAAATTCATGCTTTTTAAGCATATTTAAAAAACAAAGAAAATGAGATTGATATTGGAGTTTTGGGATCTTTTAATTCAACCTGATACCCCAAATAATGTAAATTTTAAATTTATTTACATTAATTCACAACAAGAAATTAAAATTCTATCGTAAGTAAATATTAACTCACTGCACTTCTAGAAATGATAAGGGTTAGGCTTTTGAATCCAGGTGTTGCGGGGCTGATAAGGATGTCGCCCCCGCATACTTTTAGAAGAAAGGTGTGAACAGCCAAGACGATGAAGGGACAAAGAAGAAGTTTTAAAATAACAAACGTGGATTTTTATTTTTCCAATATGTACAAGGGTGTACTGTCTGTAGAAAAATGCTTGTATCGGTATCGGGTCCGGTATGACTGGTTTCGGTCTGGGGAAGTTGATCGGTTGTATTGGCAAAACGAGTGTAGAGTTGTCAACGGCGGTAGCTGGTTGACTGCCGACTTGGAGAGTTGTCAGCGGCAGTAGCTGGTTGATTGATGAGGTTTGAAGATTCGTCGGGTTGGTTAGGGCGAGTCTCTAAACAGGGCTGAGACAGTGTAGTGATACGACTTCCAGGGCGGATTAACCACAGGGGCGGGATCGTGCCGAAGGGTAGCACTTGACGAAGCTGGAGTCAAAGAGGCGATACGTCTTCCTGGGCGGAACGACCGCGGAAACTGGATCACGCCGAAGAGTATCTCTCGACGAAACACCGGAAGCTCACAAAGGTAGCGTGCGGATATTACACTTTGATCCAGGCACCCGGGCCGAGCAGCTTGGGTATTTATTGTACAAAATGTGCCACAAGGGCAGAACTGGAATGGGGGAGGCTGGTCTTCAACTGGCTTACTTCTAACTTAGCTAGCCTCATTTACTGACCCAATCGTCCAAATAGTGTTCCTTCTACCAAAAAATCTCATCCACACAACACTGCCATACACATACACCACAATACCACATCCACTTAAGGGAATTCTACTTAATCCCCATATATACAGCTTTTTTTTTTTGGTGGGGGGTTAATAAACAATGAATCCCCAATGTTCGTGTTATAAGATTATTTACACAACTAAACAAAACTAGTGTTAGTAAACGGTCCCCCACAATCTAAATATGACAGAGATAAGAGTTAACTGGGCGAAAAATACTGCGGAAATAAGCGAAATTACACATTCGAAAAGGAAAGGTATTCCAGTTTAACCAGAGAACTGCAAACTCTGTCATCTAAATGGGGAGGGAAGGGGGGATGAACCAAAAAGTTTGGGGACAAAAATAAAGAGGCCAGTGACTATTCACACCCTAGCCAAGTTAAAAAAAACAAGCGAATTAAACAAAATCAAAACGACTGACTTTAACTTATCCCTACATGACAAATCATTATCTCCAAACCCACTCCCCTAACTCATACTCTGGAAGAACATTTATAATCTGGCCATACTGCATGAGATATGCGCCTAAATACTCTCCAAGAACATAATCAAGGGTCTCATATAGTGTCAACTTGGTCCTACGCCGTCCTTGGTATTCCGTGCGAATGATGTCGTCTTTGGTGATCAAATCACGAGACGTTGCATCCACACACTCCTCCGGCGTGGGCAAGAGTATGTCCCACATGAAGAAACCTAGTCCTTTAATAATCTGTTGAAGTTTAACCCCTAAGGAATTCAGTGCTTTCAACACTGTGCCTTTCTTGCATCGACAAATTTTTCGCGTTTGCTTGTCGAGCACAAAGACTGACACTGTTCTTTTCGCAATGCGTTCTTGTGCATCGAAGTCTGCCATTAGCCCGCCCTCAGATGAGCGTACGTTTTGGCTCTCTCAACGAACTACGCTACATTGACCATGTATTTCGGTGGGGAACTCCAGACAGAGGGTGACTCTCCTGGCGCTACACCACTTACTTCGGTCGCTACGCTAGTGCCTGCTTCTTTGTCATCGTCTTTTTCGCTGGTCTTCTTTATAACAGGGGTGGGTATACTCGAATTTCCTTTATAGGGCCCACCTATAGATGCTTTGTCCCTTTTGGGTTTGGGTGGCGGACAACCTGATTAGATTTATCGGGCGGATCTGCCTTAGTGGCAGTTCCGAATAAGTTTTTGAGTGGCCGACTCTGGTCGGCCGCCGCGTGTAATGTTCTTTTTAAACGCCAGAAATAAAATTCTTTTTTAAAATAGGCCACAAAATTCAAACAAGGTAGCAAAAAAACCCCAAAAAACAAACAAAACAAAACAAAGGAAAATAAAATGCAAACAAAATATAAACGGACAGAGAAAAAAAGAACAAATGCAAAAATAAACAAAGTCCGATGAAGTAAAAGAAATGTAAACAAAAATATTAAAACAGTCCGCCGCTGAAAAGAAAATAAGAAAAACGAATAAAGAAAAATAAAAGTATAACTTAAAAAAAAATTTATGGTCCAAAAAGATTATTTAAGCTGTCCGCTACCACTTTTTCATCAATGTCGATTTTCGGGCAAAAAGCGGATCACATCTTCATACATGTTTCTGAAAACCTGAACTTCTCATTGGACAATAAATATTAAAATTATCTCGCATATCTTCACGTGCATTGTTCTCAATAAGCAACACAAAACACATCAGGCTCCAGACTGAGTTTTGTAATGTGCTTTCTGAGTGGTTAACAAATATTAAAAAAAAAACAGTTTACCTGCTCACCACTACGTCCGAATAGCATCAACCTAGTTTTTGACCTGACGAAAAAACAATGCTCTCAGGATCCAATCACGTGATTAAAAAACATATAAATTGAAGGTACGAGCGAACCCAATCAGTGAGAATTTACGACTAGCATTTGCTAAACGAGTTCACGACGCTTGTATCATTACTGCAGCGAAGTACAAAGTTAGAATCTCAAGTTCTTTAACACGAAATAACTTCGCTGTAATTCAAGCTAAAATATCAACGAAACAACTCACTCATCAACTTCTGCAACTTACTAAAAACTATTCACTCACATTATTGAATC
>OZ010575.1:138377185-138381846 GCA_963932145.1 Acanthosepion lycidas
GGTTAGGGTTAGGGTTAGGGTTAGGGTTAGGGTTAGGGTTAGGGTTAGGGTTAGGGTTAGGGTTAGGGTTAGGGTTAGGGTTAGGGTTAGGGTTAGGGTTAGGGTTAGGGTTAGGGTTAGGGTTAGGGTTAGGGTTAGGGTTAGGGTTAGGGTTAGGGTTAGGGTTAGGGTTAGGGTTAGGGTTAGGGTTAGGGTTAGGGTTAGGGTTAGGGTTAGGGTTAGGGTTAGGGTTAGGTTAGGGTTAGGGTTAGGGTTAGGTTAGGGTTAGGGTTAGGGTTAGGGTTAGGGTTAGGTTAGGGTTAGGGTTAGGGTTAGGGTTAGGGTTAGGGTTAGGGTTAGGGTTAGGGTTAGGGTTAGGGTTAGGGTTAGGGTTAGGGTTAGGGTTAGGGTTAGGGTTAGGGTTAGGGTTAGGGTTAGGGTTAGGGTTAGGGTTAGGGTTAGGGTTAGGGTTAGGGTTAGGGTTAGGGTTAGGGTTAGGGTTAGGGTTAGGGTTAGGGTTAGGGTTAGGGTTAGGGTTAGGGTTAGGGTTAGGGTTAGGGTTAGGGTTAGGGTTAGGGTTAGGGTTAGGGTTAGGGTTAGGGTTAGGGTTAGGGTTAGGGTTAGGGTTAGGGTTAGGGTTAGGGTTAGGGTTAGGGTTAGGGTTAGGGTTAGGGTTAGGGTTAGGGTTAGGGTTAGGGTTAGGGTTAGGGTTAGGGTTAGGGTTAGGGGTTAGGGTTAGGGTTAGGGTTAGGGTTAGGGTTAGGGTTAGGGTTAGGGTTAGGGTTAGGGTTAGGGTTAGGGTTAGGGTTAGGGTTAGGGTTAGGGTTAGGGTTAGGGTTAGGGTTAGGGTTAGGGTTAGGGTTAGGGTTAGGGTTAGGGTTAGGGTTAGGGTTAGGGTTAGGGTTAGGGTTAGGGTTAGGGTTAGGGTTAGGGTTAGGGTTAGGGTTAGGGTTAGGGTTAGGGTTAGGGTTAGGGTTAGGGTTAGGGTTAGGTTAGGGTTAGGGTTAGGGTTAGGGTTAGGGTTAGGGTTAGGGTTAGGGTTAGGGTTAGGGTTAGGGTTAGGGTTAGGGTTAGGGGTTAGGGTTAGGGTTAGGGTTAGGGTTAGGGTTAGGGTTAGGGTTAGGGTTAGGGTTAGGGTTAGGGTTAGGGTTAGGGTTAGGGTTAGGGTTAGGGTTAGGGTTAGGGTTAGGGTTAGGGTTAGGGTTAGGGTTAGGGTTAGGGTTAGGGTTAGGGTTAGGGTTAGGGTTAGGGTTAGGGTTAGGGTTAGGGTTAGGGTTAGGGTTAGGGTTAGGGTTAGGGTTAGGGTTAGGGTTAGGGTTAGGGTTAGGGTTAGGGTTAGGGTTAGGGTTAGGGTTAGGGTTAGGGTTAGGGTTAGGGTTAGGGTTAGGGTTAGGGTTAGGGTTAGGGTTAGGGTTAGGGTTAGGGTTAGGGTTAGGGTTAGGGTTAGGGTTAGGGTTAGGTTAGGGTTAGGGTTAGGGTTAGGGTTAGGGTTAGGGTTAGGGTTAGGGTTAGGGTTAGGGTTAGGGTTAGGGTTAGGGTTAGGGTTAGGGTTAGGGTTAGGGTTAGGGTTAGGGTTAGGGTTAGGGTTAGGGTTAGGGTTAGGGTTAGGGTTAGGGTTAGGGTTAGGGTTAGGGTTAGGGTTAGGGTTAGGGTTAGGGTTAGGGTTAGGGTTAGGGTTAGGGTTAGGGTTAGGGTTAGGGTTAGGGTTAGGGTTAGGGTTAGGGTTAGGTTAGGGTTAGGGTTAGGGTTAGGGTTAGGGTTAGGGTTAGGGTTAGGGTTAGGGTTAGGGTTAGGGTTAGGGTTAGGGTTGGGTTAGGGTTAGGGTTAGGGTTAGGGTTAGGTTAGGGTTAGGGTTAGGGTTAGGGTTAGGGTTAGGGTTAGGGTTAGGGTTAGGGTTAGGGTTAGGGTTAGGGTTAGGGTTAGGGTTAGGGTTAGGGTTAGGGTTAGGGTTAGGGTTAGGGTTAGGGTTAGGGTTAGGGTTAGGGTTAGGGTTAGGGTTAGGGTTAGGGTTAGGGTTAGGGTTAGGGTTAGGGTTAGGGTTAGGGTTAGGGTTAGGGTTAGGGTTAGGGTTAGGGTTAGGGTTAGGGTTAGGGTTAGGGTTAGGGTTAGGGTTAGGGTTAGGGTTAGGGTTAGGGTTAGGGTTAGGGTTAGGGTTAGGGTTAGGGTTAGGGTTAGGGTTAGGGTTAGGGTTAGGGTTAGGGTTAGGGTTAGGGTTAGGGTTAGGGTTAGGGTTAGGGTTAGGGTTAGGGTTAGGGTTAGGGTTAGGGTTAGGGTTAGGGTTAGGGTTAGGGTTAGGGTTAGGGTTAGGGTTAGGGTTAGGGTTAGGGTTAGGGTTAGGGTTAGGGTTAGGGTTAGGGTTAGGGTTAGGGTTAGGGTTAGGGTTAGGGGTTAGGGTTAGGGTTAGGGTTAGGGTTAGGGTTAGGGTTAGGGTTAGGGTTAGGGTTAGGGTTAGGGTTAGGGTTAGGGTTAGGGTTAGGGTTAGGGTTAGGGTTAGGGTTAGGGTTAGGGTTAGGGTTAGGGTTAGGGTTAGGGTTAGGGTTAGGGTTAGGGTTAGGGTTAGGGTTAGGGTTAGGGTTAGGGTTAGGGTTAGGGTTAGGGTTAGGGTTAGGGTTAGGGTTAGGGTTAGGGTTAGGGTTAGGGTTAGGGTTAGGGTTAGGGTTAGGGTTAGGGTTAGGGTTAGGGTTAGGGTTAGGGTTAGGGTTAGGGTTAGGGTTAGGGTTAGGGTTAGGGTTAGGGTTAGGGTTAGGGTTAGGGTTAGGGTTAGGGTTAGGGTTAGGGTTAGGGTTAGGGTTAGGGTTAGGGTTAGGGTTAGGGTTAGGGTTAGGGTTAGGGTTAGGGTTAGGGTTAGGGTTAGGGTTAGGGTTAGGGTTAGGGTTAGGGTTAGGGTTAGGGTTAGGGTTAGGGTTAGGGTTAGGGTTAGGGTTAGGGTTAGGGTTAGGGTTAGGGTTAGGGTTAGGGTTAGGGTTAGGGTTAGGTTAGGGTTAGGGTTAGGGTTAGGGTTAGGGTTAGGGTTAGGGTTAGGGTTAGGGTTAGGGTTAGGGTTAGGGTTAGGGTTAGGGTTAGGTTAGGGTTAGGGTTAGGGTTAGGGTTAGGGTTAGGGTTAGGGTTAGGGTTAGGGTTAGGGTTAGGGTTAGGGTTAGGGTTAGGGTTAGGGTTAGGGTTAGGGTTAGGGTTAGGGTTAGGGTTAGGGTTAGGGTTAGGGTTAGGGTTAGGGTTAGGGTTAGGGTTAGGGTTAGGGTTAGGGTTAGGGTTAGGGTTAGGGTTAGGGTTAGGGTTAGGGTTAGGGTTAGGGTTAGGGTTAGGGTTAGGGTTAGGGTTAGGGTTAGGGTTAGGGTTAGGGTTAGGGTTAGGGTTAGGGTTAGGGTTAGGGTTAGGGTTAGGGTTAGGGTTAGGGTTAGGGTTAGGGTTAGGGTTAGGGTTAGGGTTAGGGTTAGGGTTAGGGTTAGGGTTAGGGTTAGGGTTAGGGTTAGGGTTAGGGTTAGGGTTAGGGTTAGGGTTAGGGTTAGGGTTAGGGTTAGGGTTAGGGTTAGGGTTAGGGTTAGGGTTAGGGTTAGGGTTAGGGTTAGGGTTAGGGGTTAGGGTTAGGGTTAGGGTTAGGGTTAGGGTTAGGGTTGGGTTAGGGTTAGGGTTAGGGTTAGGGTTAGGGTTAGGGTTAGGTTAGGGTTAGGGTTAGGGTTAGGGTTAGGGTTAGGGTTAGGGTTAGGGTTAGGGTTAGGGTTAGGGTTAGGGTTAGGGTTAGGGTTAGGGTTAGGGTTAGGGTTAGGGTTAGGGTTAGGGTTAGGGTTAGGGTTAGGGTTAGGGTTAGGGTTAGGGTTAGGGTTAGGGTTAGGGTTAGGGTTAGGGTTAGGGTTAGGGTTAGGGTTAGGGTTAGGGTTAGGGTTAGGGTTAGGGTTAGGGTTAGGGTTAGGGTTAGGGTTAGGGTTAGGGTTAGGGTTAGGGTTAGGGTTAGGGTTAGGGTTAGGGTTAGGGTTAGGGTTAGGGTTAGGGTTAGGGTTAGGGTTAGGGTTAGGGTTAGGGGTTAGGGTTAGGGTTAGGGTTAGGGTTAGGGTTAGGGTTAGGGTTAGGGTTAGGGTTAGGGTTAGGGTTAGGGTTAGGGTTAGGGTTAGGGTTAGGGTTAGGGTTAGGGTTAGGGTTAGGGTTAGGGTTAGGGTTAGGGTTAGGGTTAGGGTTAGGGTTAGGGTTAGGGTTAGGGTTAGGGTTAGGGTTAGGGTTAGGGTTAGGGTTAGGGTTAGGGTTAGGGTTAGGGTTAGGGTTAGGGTTAGGGTTAGGGTTAGGGTTAGGGTTAGGGTTAGGGTTAGGGTTAGGGTTAGGGTTAGGGTTAGGGTTAGGGTTAGGGTTAGGGGTTAGGGTTAGGGTTAGGGTTAGGGTTAGGGTTAGGGTTAGGGTTAGGGTTAGGGTTAGGGTTAGGGTTAGGGTTAGGGTTAGGGTTAGGGTTAGGGTTAGGGTTAGGGTTAGGGTTAGGGTTAGGGTTAGGGTTAGGGTTAGGGTTAGGGTTAGGGGTTAGGGTTAGGGTTAGGGTTAGGGTTAGGGTTAGGGTTAGGGTTAGGGTTAGGGGTTAGGGTTAGGGTTAGGGTTAGGGTTAGGGTTAGGGTTAGGGTTAGGGTTAGGGTTAGGGTTGTGGGGGAGGGGGTAGGGGGTAGGGTTAGGGGTTGGGTGAGGGGGTAGGGTTAGGGTAGGGGGTG